>ML776670.1:2231212-2257040 GCA_009831015.1 Picea engelmannii | reverse complement strand
CATGTTGAATGTCTGAATGCTGTACTCTGATTTAGTCATCCCATTGATCCATTTTGATAAAAAACACCAAAAACATTGAATCTTGTAAGTTACCAGGCATACTTAGTCTACAACCCTAAGTAGTTCCCTGGAGTGATAACAGAGTGTTTAACGGATTTGGAACAAATTTGAATTTTAGCACATCGTATCATCCAGAATTGGATGGAAAAACGGAGAGGGTAAATCAAGTGATTGAAGATATGTTGAGGATGTATGTGATGGATAAACCATCGAAATGAGAAGAATACCTACACTTGGTAGAGTTTTCTTATAACAATGGATACCAACCATCTCTAAAGATGAGCCCATTTGAGGCACTTTATGGAAGAAAGTGAAAGACACCAATAAGCTGGGATAACCCATCAAACAGAGCGGTGGTTGGGACAGATTTTCTTAGGGAAATGGAGGAGCAAATGGTAAAAATAAAGGAAAATTTAAAGGTTGCCCAAGACAGACATAAGATATATGCTGATAAGGGTAGAACTCACAGGGAATTTAAAGTGGGTGACCATGTATTCTTGAAAGTGAAATCCAATAGAAGTTCCCTGAAGTTAGGAAATTGTTCAAAGTTGGCAACTCGCTATTGTGGGCCGTTTGAAATCCTAGAGAGGATTGGTACAATAGCTTATATTATTGCATTTCCTGCATCTATTTCTGTTCATAATGTATTCCATGTATCATTGCTCAAGAAATATATACCTGATGCTAATCATGTTATTGATTGGAATGTGATCCAGATGGAGCAAGAAGGTGCTTTTCAAGTGCATCCAGTACACATTCTGGACCGGAAAATCAAATAGCTCTGGAATTGAGCCATAGGGATTGTAAAGGTCAAATGGACCTAGTACGGTCTTGATGACGCTACTTGGGAACATGAGGATGCAAAGTGGGCAAAATACCTACATCTTTTTTATGATTTTGAATTTTTGATGTATAAGTGTACATGATGCACTGAGGACAATGCATAAATAAGGGAAGGGGATTGTAATATCCCTAAGGTCAAAACCAATTGTAAATGTAAATGTAAATGTAAATGTACTTAAGGTGGTGAGTTGTTTGATATCATTGTGTATGCACCTTTCAGGGCATAGTGCGCACATGTATTGCGCAGTAAAATGATGAAGTCTGCACATTTCATTATACCATGCACAACAACTTAAGTGTGCACGAAATTGAGGCCAGGGAGCCTCTATGTTTATGCTATGTTTTATAGGCTAGTGAGCTAGTTGTTATAAGCTATGATTCTTATGTTTTTATTAGGCCGAAGAGCCTAGATTTTAAAGGCCAGTGCGCCTAGTTTTGTACATTTCTCATATTTAATATAAAATACATCGTTGCATGCAAATAGACCATGATAAAAGAGATGGGGGACTAAACTCCACTAGTTAGGGTAAGGGAGGGACACAAGTTAAGGAAAAGGGCTAAGCTAGGGAGCTTAAGAAAAAAAAGAATATTATATTAATATTTCTTAAAACATAAAGTATGGATAATTATTTTATCCTAAGTTCTAAAGTTGGGGACAAGTGGGCGAAAGTAGCTCCCAACATGACAAGTGTCAAGTTGGGGACATGCATACACATTGTTGGGACTTAGTTCATTTTCAGAAACTCTTCCATCATTCAACCATCATTCAGCCATGACTCCATGACCATTTCACTCACACGTCATTTATCTTTTAGACATCCATTTCACTATACCTAAATCGTATCCATAACCATATATGTTTGTGTAGTTGGTTAGCTTGGGATATGGACTGAAGAAGCGGGTTGTCAGGCCCGTGAGAAATTCTCTAGGTGAGATAATTGTTGGGGATTGATTTCCTGAAGGTGATGAACTGCAATTACAATGCTCTAAGACTTCCTGTCCAGCCTGTTGTTGAAGCCCAAAAAGGAAGTGGGGCAGTTGAAGGATTGTTGAGCAGAGAAGGGGAACACTTCTTGGGGTGGGACATGCATGTGGGGAATGAGGGACTGCAGGTTGTTAGTTGAGTTGGCACATGAGACAGATTCTTTACTATTGTCTATGAGCCATTAGCCTGGTTAGGAATCCATTTACCTGGGTGGAGTTTAGTGCCAGCTCGGGGATGACCCACTGTTGAGAGTGATGAGTAGTGTGGTATAAGGCTGGGAGGTTCGTGGAAGGTTTGCACACAGTTGGTGATATTCTTACAAAGATAAGTGTTAACTGTGTGATAAAATTACATAATGCATTGTTATTTACGTGTTTAGTTTATAGGTTATTCTTGTGTGTGGTTTATAACTGTCTATTTATTTATGGGCATTTCCTGTAGATGTTGCATGTATATGTTTACTATCATTCTAGTATGAATCTGTGCATTTTCTAAATGTATTTATCTGTTTTCATTTTATATGTAAAGCTTCTGCAACAGTTCTGTGTGCAGATTTTTTAATTGCATGCAGTCCAAAAAATTTGTGTGGCATAGCTCAATATGATGTTAGGTATGTTACAATATGTTTCACAGAGAGAAAGAAAGAGTTCTATGGCGTAGCATGGCTCGACCAGGGTGGCATAGGATGTTACACTCTATGAGATTATTCCACTTGGAAAATCAAAATTAAACTCTACATGTCGATGACATTGTGGGTTCCGCACAAAGTAAAGCCACAGATCTGGTCACAAACCAGATCCATAACTTGGCTATCCAACCAAATATGGTTGGTATAGCCTCTAGATAAACCACCCCTACCACCCAGTCATTGAATGTACATCCTGTGCACTCAAAAACTCAAACGGGACCTCAACAGACCGAAGACAAGAAAATAAAGGGTAAGAAAGGTGGTGGGGGAAATATAATAAATTTGACAAGAATGTTGAGAGAAAAAAATATGAAAAAAGGAAGGTGAATTTCCCTTATAATATTTTTGGGGATGATCATATTACACATAAATTACCACGAATGGAAGAATCCCAATGCCTTATGAAGTTGAAAAAACAACAACAACAACCTACTATGTTGAGCAACCCTTTCCCATAACGGAATAACTTGTAGGGTGGTTCTTCCAACACCAACTAGCAAGGGGGAACGTCAAATGCAGCCAAACAGAGGGATATGATGGATTTGTGAGAATGATTAGTCCTACAAAGATATTAACATCTCCTTGTAGACTAAAAGTCATGAATATAGTAACCCAAAGTCAACATACAAAGGAAAAAAGGTTTCATAGGATTAGGTGCCTCTACACATAGAGAAACCTGAGAAAGAGACAACATCATGCATACCTAAGGGTGTATACAAAAGGACAACACACAAACCTAATGAGAGAGATACCCCTCAATATTCTATTGTCGAAGACTTGGCTCAAACCTCGTGTGCAATGTCTTCTTTGGAAGTACTCCAAAATTTCCCCGCACAACACACCACGTTGTTTTCTTCCATAGGAGTCATTGATTCTGCTAGTCAGATTGTGATGAAGTTTGATGCCACTAATGTCAAGCCTCATCTTCCTTATCATGTGGCCTTCTAGATAAATTTTGTTTCTAATAATCATCTGATCCAGAGGATGGTCATTGATTATGGGGCCTTGACATATGTAATTTCCTTGCCTTGTTGGAAATGTATTGGTTCTCTAGAGTTCACCCCTTCCCCGACTCTCTTGATGGATTTCAATGGACAATCATTTGGACCCCATGGTCTTATTTCTTCTTGTTCGGTCTAGTTAGGAAGAAATTTTGTCATTGTAGAGGTTGAAGTAGTCGATGTGTCGCTTGACTATAATTTGTTACTTGGGAGGAGTTGGTATTATGCAATGATAGTTTTCATCTCACCGGTGTTTCACAGTATATGTGTTCCCCATGAGGGAATAATTGTAACCATTGACCATGTGGCTTGCAACCTTTCTAAGTCCTTAGATAAACTAGGATCCATAGTTCCATGGATCGAAAATTATCAGTCAACAACTAAGAGTATCGGTTGTGGGATGTAACCTTCTTTCATGGGATATTTTAATTTTTCCAAACCAATTTCATATCTTTGGTATATCCCAGTTGACTATAAATAGTCAAGTCCACAAGATTTTGCTTCAAGAGTCGCTTTGTTTATAACATCATATTTACATGATCTATGGATGCTACCCTCACCATGTGATGTGGGTCAATGTCATGTTAATACTAGGATGTTCTCACCTTTTTCTATAGTTGAGGTCTCTTACCAAGTTATTTATCAGGCCACTACAGACCTCGATCAAACTCCTTCATTGATAAAGGAGGATGATATTTTTATAGAGCCTATATGGGTTCAAACATATTCAAATTCCCAAGATTATCTTGACACTGTCTTTCCTTGAGAAGAAGTTATCATTGAGGCAATGACTAGGGATGAAAGGCCCTAGGAGGATATGCATCATAGATCATATTTCCTCCTCGAGATAATTTGTATGGAAGAGATAAAATTTAAGTCAGTTGTGAGTAGGAGTTTTTATCAGATGGTGAACCTTTTGGCCGGAAACAATGTCTATGCTGAAGGGAACATGTAAAATATATCAGAAACCTTCTTGATAAACATCTCTAAGAATTATAACATCGTTGAAAACGTATTCATTGGAGATGAGTGCTCTCAAGACAAGATTTTTCATTATACAACATTATTTAAAGAGTTTTGATATGAGTTTGCTTGGCCGTACGAGGCGATTCCTAGAATAGATCCTCCAATAGTTCAACACAATATTCGAACCTATGTGAATATCAAATTGGTTTTACAAATGTTGCGACCAATAAATCCTAGGAAGGAAGCTATGATTAAAGCCGAGGTAGATAAGTTTGTCAAATTGACTTCATCTATCCAATTCCTTTGATGGAATTGGTTTCCAACCCAATTCCAATTGATAAGAAGCAAGGCATAATTCATTTTTGTATGGATTTCCAGGACTTGATAAAGGCTTGTCCGAAGGATAACTTCCCCATGCCATTTATCGATTAGATTCTAGACACGTGCACAAAAAGAGGAACACTTTCATTTATGGATGGTTTTTCGAGTTATAACTATATTGAGATCTGATCAGAAGAACAACACAATACAACTTTCATCTATCCCTTGGGAACTTTCTCTTATAAGAAGATGTCGTTTGTCCTTAAAAATGATAACGCCACATTTCAGCGGTCCATGATGTTTTCCTTCCATGATTTGAAGCACATAGTGGATGCCTATTTGGATGATCTTACAACTCATTCATGGAAAAGATATGAGCATTTTTTAAACCTCCACCTTGTTTTCGAAAGGTGTCATTACTATCAAATCCGATTGAATCCACATAAGTGCATATTTTGCATGACTTCTAGACAACCTTTGGGATTCATTGTTTCGATGAAAGGGATCATGGTTGACCCCTTGAAGGTTGAGGCAATCACCTAGTTCTCTCCCCCATGTACAATATGATAACTTCAAAGCCTACAAGGAAGAGTGAATTTCCTTCGACTGTTTGTGCCAAACTATTATAGTATCTTGAAAGGATTCATGCACCTTTTGAAGTAGGGGGTTCCATTATGTTGGGATGAAGAAACAAAACATTATTTTGACACATTAAAGAAAGCCTTCATTTCAAATCCTTTACCGAGTCCCCCTGATTATAATCGATACTTTTTGTTATATTTGGTATAAGTGGAATCCTCGATTGGCATGGTTCTAGTGAAAAATGATGATGAGCTCCAAGAGCATGTCATCTACTACTTGAGTCACGCTTTGTTAGGTCCCAAACTTAAGTAATGTCATGTAGAAAAATTTTCCTTGGAAACATTTCATGTTGTCTAGCATATTCTTCATTATATTTTTTTTTGTAATACAACCGTGATCGTTGTTGTTAATCCATTTCAATATGTTTTGAATCGAAGAATTTCTTGGGGGAAGTACAACAAATGGATTGTGGTGTTTCAAGAATTCGACTTGGATTTTTCCTTAGCCAATTTTAAGAAGTATATGGTCTTCAACGAATTAATGTTGGAGTTTTCAGTTGAGAATGGGCAGGGAGAGGTCCTTGACTCATTACCTGATGAGCACATCTTCCTCATCTCTTCATCTGACCCTTGGTATGAAGATATCATGATATATCTCCAAAATTTGAAGTTTCCATCGCACTATTCATTACATGAGAGACAAAGAACTTGTCATATGTCTCAAAGCTATATCATTATATCCCTTTGTATCGACGATGTGTAGACTTGATACTCCATTGTTGCCTCACTCATGAAGAGGAAAACGTAGTTTTAAATGAATATCATGGTGGAGTGTGTGGCGGTGATCTATCAGGGTTAGAAACAACCTAGAAGATTTTGCACGATGGGTATTTCTGGCCTACGATCTTTAAGGAATTTATTGAGATGGTAAAGAGATTCCATCCTTGTCAGGTTTTCACATAGAAGATGTGTGTGCATCCTTCTCCCATGTTTCCTATCATTACTGTCGGCCCCTTCACCAAGTAGGGGGTAGATTTCATGACATGCCCCCCAAATTCATCTAGAGGGAATCATTACATTATAGTGGTCATCAACTACATTACTAAGTGGGCCGAAGCCATTTTGACATTCATGTATGATGGAAAAACCACAACACTTTTCTTTTTTAATCAGGTTATCTCTAGGTTCGGGGTTCTGAAGGAGATTGTCACTCACCATGGAAGTCACTTTTAGAACCACATGATGTCATAACTGGCATCAAAACTGGGTGTTAGAAAGGATCACTCGTCTCCCTACTATCCTCAGGAAAATGGTCAAGTTGAAGCCATCAACAAATATTTAAAAACACTATTGAGAATAATGGTCAACTCAATCAGAATGAATTGACACTTGATTCTATATCCGATATTATGGGCCTACTGAACCTCAGTTAAGACTGCAATGGGTTTGTCACCTCTTCAACTCATCCATGGATTTGAGGAAGTATTTTCGGTTGAGATTAAAATCCCTTATCTTAAGATCATTGTCGAGGTCCACTGGGATATGAATCAACTTGAAGAATGTCTCATTTACCTTGAGAAACTTGACGAGCAACATCAATATGCAGTGTCTGCTTGAGGTGTGTGTCTCAGAGAAACTACCAACAATTTTTTTGAATATAGTGTAGTTATCAAGATTTTATGATATTCTTTATCGCATGACATTCGTGTTGAAATTACTAAGACAACTGAGAGGGGGGTGAATCAGTTATTACTGTGCTTAAACAAATTTAAGACGATTAAACCATTTTTAATCTTTCTCCAAGTGACCATCAATATTATACAACATATGAACAACATAAATAATGAGCATCGGTCACACATAAGATATACACAGAGACATATTTTCATGAGGAAATCCATAAAGGGAGAAAACCTCTTCTTCTTCGAAATGATAGGTAGTCTTTTAAGTTTTGTACATCATCTATAGTTGAGCACCAACTCAATGTGAGTCTACTACCTCTGTTTTACAAGCTCCAACTTGTTTGAGAGAACCAACTCTCTGGTTTCTCTAGCACCCACTAGAAGGAAGCACCAACTCCCTAAGTGTTCTAGCACTGATTGGATTGAAGAACCTACTTCCACTTATACAAGCACCAACTTGCATACATAAAACTCTGTGTTTTCCCAAGCACCACCCCGCTGCGCTATTTTCTAGCCACAACTAGATGGAAGCTACAACTCCCAATATTCAATGATCAACTTCAATATCAGAGGACCATAGTCCTCCCTAGCACCACCCTACCTCCCTGATTATAAATAAATGACTAAATAACCAACAATACAGATACATCAATTCTTACCACTTCTTCATTGTTCTGCAATTCCTTTTTCTCTGTTCATACTTGGCTTGACTTGCTGTCTCTTTCTTTCTTTTCTTTCTCTGTCCTTCTCATACTTATTTGATATGTGCACATTATTCTATCTTCACCTTTTCTGTTATGTTCATCTTCTGTTCCTTATCTCTAAGCTTTCTTCACACTGCACATACTGTAATTTTACCTTTCTACAGTTCAACTCATTTTTTAGTTAGAAAAACCAACATTACACTGTCACTGCATATCTCCTTTTATACACACCAGCCTCATCAGTTACACCTTGAATCACATTGGGCAAAGAAAAAAATGTCTCAGCAACTGAATCGCCAACCTATCAAGAACCATGATTATATTTTATGCTAATTGAATCATAATTGAATAGTTAATCATAAAGATAAACAGTATCCCTTCGATCAGATTTTGAATTAACAAGCACTATTGGATTAAATCCATAAGGTCTTGCATTTATCCCATATGCCCACTAGCTGTGACCACCGGCCTGATCAAAATGCGTTTCACATTTTGCATTTTGGAAATCCTGTGTCAAAGGGTCTCGACACTCCAAGTTATGATCCTCGAAATGGAGCTTAGCTTTGTTCTAGCTCCTCCCTCTCATATGACCATCGTCGGTGACCACAGCCTACGCCAAAAGGCATTTCACAAATTCACATATCGACGTTCCTGTGATGAAAGGTCTTGACACTCCATGTCGCAAACTCCGAAATGGAGCTAGGATTCTCTATCTCTTCTCTCCAGCTCTCGGTGATGTGACCACAAGATAAGACCACTGGCTACTGCTTTGAGCACTTCTTTCTTCAGATCAATGGTCCAGAACTTTGATGATTCAATGATCCAGATATTTTCATGATTTCGCATATCACGAGTTCGAAGTGTAAGAGCACCTCCTTCCTTTGACTTTCCAGTTAGCGAAAATATGATCTATCGTCACATGTCTTCCAGATCCAACGACTGATATTATATCGCAATTTCTCAAATTCACGGGCCTTCGTCATGCCTAATCAATGGTCCACAATCTCCATTTGATCAACGACTCAGATTAAATCATGGTTTCACATTTCTTGATTTCAAAGGATAGAGCACCTCCTTTCTTTGATTTTCCAGTCATAAAAATGCCAATCGCTTGCCATATGTCCTACTTGAAGATGGACGGTCCTCCTGGTTTCGGGATTTTGTAGGCCTGCTTCATCTTGTATGTAAAGATCGTGCTCCTTCTTATGGATCCAACGACAATCAGTAGTCAAGCTCAGATATAATGCCTGGGATATGTTCTCTTCTACTGCGTGTTACTCCTATCTGAATTCAGATCTGACGGTCAACGGGGATTTTGAATGAGATCCAATGACCACCGTTTCTCTTCATAGTTGATCTTGCCATTGCCATACTATCATCGCTCTGCTGATCATGCTAATCTTTTCCATCAATGACAAACACACATACTCTACCTTTGTCTGAGAACATGAAAAAAATATCCCCCTTTGGCATTGATGGAAACCCCTTGAATAACATCCAACTTGACCATCCTTGTAATTACCACACCAACCCCTTGAAAAACATCCAACTTCTTTACCATCCTTTCTCTCCCTTTGAAATCAATGTCAAAGAGTAAATGCGCTCCCCCTGATTTGTTGCAGTACATGTTGAGGGTATCATATATTCAACCAACACAAACTCCCCCTGACAAGATGGACCCTCTTAGTTTGACAGTGAAATCATGCCCAACTTTTGGCGAAGATATCCAAAAGATGTTGCTGCTAACAGTTTAGTAAAGATATCAACTATCTGTTCTATGGAAGGTATATAATTCACCTGAACAATTCTGTTCGTAACTTTTTCTCTAAGAAAATGGTATTTTATCAGTATGTGCTTATATTTTGAATGAAGTACATGATTCTTAGAGAGACTGATGGCACTGGTGTTATCACAATGAAGTGAAATGGGATCAGTGTAACTTACCTTTAAATCTGCAAGAGTTTGTATCATCCATAAAATTTGTGTGCAAAAAGTAGCTGCAACAATGTATTCTACCTCTATAGTTGATAATGAAATGGATCCTTGCTTTTTACTAATCCATGCTACTAATGAGTCACCCAGGAAGAATGCTCCTCCATTGGTGTTTTTTCTCTCATCAACACAGTTTGCCCAATCAACATCTGAATAAGAAATTAACTGAAATTTCTGATTTCTGGGATACCACAGACCATAATTCATTGTGCCCTTCAAGTACTTGAATATTCTTGTTACCGCTATTAGATGACCTTGTTTAGGAGCAGACTGATAACAACCTACCATTCCAACAACTTGCATTATATCAGGACGGGAAGTTGTGATGTACAAAATACTGCCTATAATTGATCGGTATGTCCTTTGATCAACATCAGGTGAAATATCATCTTTACTGAGCTTGCAACCAACCACCATAGGTGTACTAATAGGAGAAGAATATTCCATCTGAAATTTCTTCAAGATCTCTTTCAAATATTTTTCTTGTGAGATAAATATTCCTGCAGAAATCTGTTTAACTTGTAAGCCAAGAAAGTATGATAGTTCTTCTATCATGGACATCTCAAACTTTGTTTGCATAGATTTAGAAAACCATTGGACAGAGGGTTCATTAGTATAGCCAAAAATAATATCATCTACATAAACCAAAACAACTAGTAAATTATCACCTTCAGGCTTAATGTAGAGATTGTTGTCAACGGTACCTTTCTTGAATCCTTTGTCTTGTAAGAATTTGTCCAGTTTATAATACCAAGCTCATGCTGCTTGTTTCAGTCCATATAGAGCCTTATTTAACTTACAAACATAGTTAGGATTATCTATCAATGTGAATCCTTCAGGTTGCTCCATATATACTTCTTCCTCTAGATCTCCATTAAGAAATGATGACTTAAAATCCATCTGATACACTTTAAAGTTCTTATGACATGAATATGCAAGAAACATTCTGATAGCTTCCAATCTTTCCACTGGTGCAAAAGTTTCATCAAAATCATAAACTTCAACTTGTGCATACCCTTTACAGACCAATCTGGCTTTATTTCTAACTTGTCCTTTTTCATTCATTTTATTTTTGAACACCCATTTGGAACCTATTACATTCTTGTCTTCAGGTCTAGGAACAAGCTCCCAAGTATTGTTCTTCTCAATTTGATCAAGCTCTTCATTCATAGCTCTAATCCAATCATCATGTTGGCTGGCTTCATCAAATTTTTTTGGTTCAATCATAGATAAAAAGGCAACATGAGATTGTTCCGAGTCTTTAATCAATTTCCTTCTTGTCTGAACTCCTTTATTTATATCTCCAATTATCTGATTTTCATGATGATTCTTTCTAACAATTCTGAAAGGTGATTTTTCTTCTTTCTGCTGATTTGTGTCAGTTGGAGTATTAGTATCTTCATCTGATTCAGATTCTTCTATTTATGGTCCTTGGACCTATTCATCTTCGTTTTCAATTATATCTTCGGTGCTTGGTTCAACACTGCTTACATTTCGTACAAGGATTTCTTCATCCACTTTTATGTCGATACAATCAACCAATTTATGAATCCTCTTATTCTAGCATCTGTAACCTTTACTGCTTGTAGCATACCCTAAGAATATACCTTTATCATCCCTGCCATCATATTTTCCAATATTTTCATCATTATTCTTGATATAACATTTACTCCCAAAGAATTTAAAATGTTTGATTGAAGCAGGTCTTCCAAACAATAATTCATAAGGAGTCTTGTCACTGTCTGGCCTAAGATGAGATTTGTTCAGGATATGAACAGTTGTATATATTTATTCCACCCAATATTTCTAAGGTATATTCCTTTCATTCATCATTGATCTTGCCATTTGTTGTATTGATCTATTCTGCCTCTCAACAGCTCCATTTTGCTGTGGAGTCCTTGGAATTGTGCACTCTCTTTTGATTCCATGTTTATCACTGAACTCTTTGAAGTTCCATGAGTTAAATTCTCCTCCTCTATCAGACCTGACTACCTTCAATCTTCTTCCTATTTGATTCTCAGTCAAAGCCTTAAACACTTTGAATTTTTCAAATGCTTCAGATTTTTCCTTCAAAACGGCAACCCATGTTAGTCTAGAATAATCATCAATAATCAACATAAAATAGTTTTCTTTTCTTGATGGTCCACATAAATCCATATGTACTAACTAGAGAGGTTTTTTTGTTGAAGGAAAGTTTTTATATTTGAACTATGTCCAAGTAAGCTTTCCTATCTGGCATGGTTTATAAATAGAATCATATGGATTTGATATCTTTGGAAGATCCTTTACTCCCCCACTGTTTCTGAGCTTGATTATATGATCAAAATTTAAGTGTCCAAGTCTCCTATGCCATAGCCAACTTTCATCATATTTTCTTAAGTGGCATTCTTATTTTTCTTCTTTTAACACATAGACATTGTTTTTTGTTCTTATTCCTTTTGCAACCAACTGTCCTGAATTCGCAAACTTTATTTTACAATCTTTATAAGTAAAAACAACTTCACATCCTCGATCAAATACTTGACTAACACTAAGTATATTATGTTTCATACCATCTACAAATAACACATCTTGAGATTTTCCTTTTCCATTACTCAGACTTACCATTCCTTTACCTTTTATTTTTCTTGGAGCATCGTTTCCAAAAATTACATTTCCTGATTTGTTTTCACTTAGAGTTAGAAACTTACTTTTGTCTCCAATCATATGTTTGGAACATCCACTATCAATATACCATGGATTCTTTGGTTTTTGGGCTGATAACACTAGTCCACACTTGTCATCTTCTTTCTTCTTCCAAACCTTGAAATTTTCAGCAGTGGACTTAAAACCTGGCTTATAATTTCTTAAGCGACAATCTGTGGCTTTATGTGCATGGTTATGATAGACATAACATTCTGGTTCACTAAATAACAGACTGTAATGATTGTTATTCTCATAACTGTTATTATGTTTGTTTCTTAGTTGTCTCAATCTTTGTTGTGGTAGATAATTATTCCTTGAATAACTTGTTTGCTCATATCTACATCTAAAGAACAAGTTATAGCTTTGTGAACAAAGTTAGAACAAAAAAAAAATATCCATAGAAAAGAATTTTGTACTTGGGAAAAGACTATCTTCTCTGAGTAGATCGATTTCTTTCATGCTGATAGTTTCTCTGATCAGGTCTGGTACCTTTTCCTTCATTCCTTCTTGGTGGGTGATTTTATTTCTTTGTTTTTGCATAATGGTTGTTGTCAATGATTGTAGATTTAACAAACTTGACATGTTCCATATTACTTGGATGATCACTACTTGATCCTTATTCATACCCCAAGCCAGCTTTCAACTTTGGATTCCTTTGTTGATTTAGAATGGAAGTTAGTTCTTCTGAGGCTTTAATACTTAGCAGGTTTTAGTGATATAATACCTTAAACTTCTCCATTTCCTTTCTAGTTTTGACTATGTCTTCTTCTAAGGCTTCACACCTTGATTTCTTCTTTGACAACTATTCTTTCAGTATGTCTTGTATTTTATTTGCCTCTTCTAACTCCACTTTTAGTAGAGCAAATTTTTCATTAGTTTTTTCAGCATTCATTTTAAACTACATCAACAACTTTTTTTGTTTTCTCTTCTTACATCTGAGTCTATCAATCTCTTCCAAAGAACTGATTAATTCACCTTCCATATGCACCACAACTTCTTCATTATCCATTTCAACTCTTGTGTGTTCATCATCAAGATCTCCCATAGACATAAGAATAAAATCATTCACTTTGTCTTCACATGATGAATCACTATCTATGTCTTCTGAGGAGTTTTCATTGTTTGCACACAAACTTTTGTTTTTACTATATTTCTTGAATTTGTACTTCTTTTCATCATCAGAGTTCTGGTCCTTTTTCTAGTGGGGACACTTAGATGCATAGTGACCTATCTTACCACAGTTAAAGCATTTGAAGGGAATATTTCCTTGATATTTTCCTTATCCTTTATTTAACCTTCTCAGAAATGTTTCCTCAATATCATCTAAGTCTGAATCAATATTCTTGTCTTCTTTAAAAGATGCTTCTCTAGTAATGGATTTATCTTTGTTGATTCTCATTTCATATGCAGTTAGGGTTCCTAAGAGTTGATCAATGGACATGGTTTTAAGATCATTTAGTTCTTCTATTGTAGAGACTTTTGGATTAAATTTATCAAGCAAAGATCTTAAAATCTTCTGAACCAAAAATGATTCTTCAATCTTCTCACCAAGAACCTTCATGGAATTCACAAGTTCTTCAACTCTTAAAAAATACTTGCTAACTGTTTCATCTTCATTCATCTTTAGTTGTTCAAACTTAAATCTATATGTTTGAAGCTTGACATCTTTTACTTTCTCATTTCCTTCATAGTTGCTAACAAGTTTATCCCACAAAGCTTTAGCAGTTTCAAGATGCATCACCTTTAGAAACTCAGCTTCAACAAGTCCATTCAAGATAACATTCATTCCCTTAGCATTAAATATAAACTCTAACTTATCATCATTGGAGGCTAGCACAACAGGCTTTGTATATCCAGTCTCTACTACGTCCGAAATGTCATCACCTAAGGCCATTAAGTATGTTCTCATTCTAACCTTCCAGAAGGCAAAATTTGTTCCATCAAACAAAGGAGGCTTAGTGGTTGAAGTCCCTTCATGACTTGTCATGTTTAAGATTACATATATACCTTTCTATAAAAGGAACCCACTCTAATACCAATTGTTGAAATTACTAAGACAACTAAGAGGGGGGGTGAATCAGTTGTTACTGTGCTTAAACAATTTTAAGTCAATTAAACCATTTTTAATCTTTCTCCAAGTAACCATAAATATTATACAACATATGAAAAACATAAATAATGAGCATCAGTCACACATAAGATATACACAGAGACATATTTTCACGAGGAAACCCATAAAGGGAGAAAATCTCTTCTTCTTCGAAATGATAGGCAGTCTTTTAAGTTATGTACATCATCTCTAGTTGAGCACCAACTCAATGTGAGGCTACTACCTCTGTTTTACAAGCTCCAACTTGTTTGAGAGAACCGACTCTCTGGTTTCTCTAGCACCCACTAGAAGGAAGCACCAACTCCCTGAGTGTTCCAGCATCGACTGGATGGAAGCACCTACTTCCACTTATACAAGAACCAACTTGCATATAGAAAACTCCATTTTTTCCCAAGAACCACCCTACCACCCTATTTTCTAGCCACAACTAGATGGAAGCTACAACTCCCAATATTCAAACATCAACTTCAATATCAGAGGACCACATTCCTCCCTAGCACCACCCTACCTCCCTGATTATAAATAAATGACTGAATAACTAAAAATACAAATATATCAATTCTTACCACTTCTTCACTGTTCTGCAATTCCTTTTGCTCTATTCATACTTGACTTGACTTGCTGTCTCTTTATTTCTGTTCTTTCTCTATCCTTCTCAAGCTTCTTTGATATGTGCACATTCTGCTCTCTTCACCTTTTCTGTTTTTTTCATCTTATGTTCCTTATCTCTGAGATTTCTTCACACTGCGCATACTGTAATTTTACCTTTCTACAGTTCAACTCATTTTTCAATCAGAATAACCAACATTACACAGTCATTGCATATCTTCTTTTATACACACACCAGCCTCATCAATTACACCTCAAAAATCCTTGGGCAAAGACAAAAACGTCTCAACAACTGAATCACCAACCGATCAAGAACCATGATTTGATTTTTTGCCAACTGAATCATAACTGGACAGTTAATCGTAAAGAGCAATAGTAGCCCTTTGATCAAATTTTGAATTAACAAGCACCATTGGATTAAATCCACAAGGTCTTGCATGTATCCCATATGCCCACTGGCTATGACCACGGGCCTAATCAAAATGTGTTTCACATTTCTCATTTCATCAATCCTGTGTCGAAGGGTCTCGACACTCCATGTTATGATCCTCGAAATGGAGCTTAGCTTCATGCTAGCTGCTCCCTCTCATATGACCATCGGTGGTGACCACAATGTACATCAAAAATCATTTCACAGATTCACATATCGACGTTCCTGTCATGAAAGTTCTCGACACTCCATGTCGTAAAATGTGAAATGGAGCTAGGCTTCTCTAGCTCTGCTCTCCAGCTCTCGATGATGTGACCACGAGATAAGACCACTAGCTAGTCCTTTGAGTGCTTCTTTCTTCCTATCAATGGTCCAAAACTTTGATGATTCGACGGTCCAGATCTTTTCATGATTTTTCATATCGCGAGTTCAAAGTGCAAGAGAACCTCCTTCCTTTGACGTTCTAGTCAACGAAAAGTTGATCTGTCATCGCGTGTCTTCCAGATCCAATGAATGAGTTTATATCGCAATTTCGCAACTTCACAGGCCTTTGTCATGCCTGATCAATGGTCCACAATCTCCCTTTGATCAACGACTCAGATTAAATCGTGGTTTTTCATTTAGCGATTTCAAAGGATAGAGTACCTCCTTTCTTTGACTTTCTAGTCAGCGAAATTCCAATCACTCGCCATGTGTCCTACTTGAATATGGATGGTCCTCCTGCTTTCGAGATTTTGTAGGACCACTTCATCTTGTACGTAAAGATCATGCTCCTTCTTATGGATCCAATGACAGTCGGTCTTCGAGCTCAGAACTAACACCCAAGATCTGCTCTCTTCTACTGCACGTTACTCCTATCTGAATTCAGATCTGACTGTCATTAGGGATTTTGAATGAGATCCAACGACCACCATTTCTCTTCATAGTTGATCTTTCCATTGCCATACTATCATCACTCTACTGATCATGCTGATCTTTTCCATCAATGACAAACACACATACTCTACATCTTTCTGAGAACATGCCAACAATTTGACTCCTTCACATGTTTTTAGATTCTCATTTGGTGGTTTCGTAGTTAAATGGTTTATAATGGATATGTGATTCAATCTTGTTGCATTGTTTCCTTAGGGTACATGTTTTGAAACAATCATTTGAATTCATTACTTATGAACATGTTCCTAGGCGTTCTAATATAGGATTTGATGCCTACGCTAATTATATTTTATATTGACATTTGTCTCATTAATCACATAAGAACACATTTCACACATGTAAATATTCTACATTTGTAAGAAAAAATAAAAAAATAATGCAAAAAAATAGTTATATATGTGTGTGTGTGTGTCCAAAATGTGGTCCATAATACAAAATATTGGACTACTAGCCCCAAATCTATATCAATATAAAATAGTTCTCTTGGCACATAATAGTTTAGGCATGAGGCCGATGAACCCTGTAATAACAAAGTACAACATTCACTAGATGCCAGAAGATAGAGACCCATGCCCGAGGTACTCCTACTACGTGACGTTGCATCCCTATAGAAAGGTCATCTATAGTAGCCATGGGGATGAAACGTGTCAGGGCCTCCAAGTTCCTGCCCATGCTCCATAGATTCCTCGTTGCATCCTCCCTAGGTACAGTCTCCTTTCTACCCCGACGACTGTGTCATGGAACACATGTTGGTCTCACTGACACTCTGTCTACACATTTAAAGAAGAACAAATTAATACTATGGATCTCAACAAAAATTTAAAATGATTTATTTGTACATATAATATACAAAAAATTAAATAATATAAAATAAAAGTTACCTATATCTTCAAGCTCGTTATCAGGAGGGATGATGACATTAGGATCATGGGTATAATCGATCCCAGCATAGGGATAGTCCTTAATGAATGAAACTTGACATTCCCACCAAGAGAAGAAGTCATGATCAAATGGGTTATAAATTTTCCTTTCTCCCATACAGGCCAACAAATCGGTCCATCAGACCATCGCAGGACATGGTCATAAGTTTCCTTGAATATGAGTCTCGAGGCTCATCATAGGCACCCTCTCGAAGAAAAATGTGCAAAGGACGATACGAAATCCAAAGTTTTTGTTCTTTCTCAATTTACAGTCTATAAGATGAGATTTCATGCAAGTCAACATGCTTGTACTCCAGTCAACCCCATGTTGCATTTGGGCCTGGGAAGCAAAGTGAAAAGTGTTGGATTCTACAATTTGGACCATGCTGTATAATATGAATTAGAGACTCATATTGGTGATTTGTTTGATAGGAACCTGGGAACCACTTTTCTCTGTGCCATTATCGCATAATTCATTGATATAATCATTGACAATTTGACCATCTGCCCCACGGGATTGGAAGTTGGGTACTTCCCCTCAATGGGACAAACACATGATGAAGTATATATCTTTGACAATGATTGTCAGTGATTTCCACCTAAGCATGCATGATTCTGTGTCTAGGTGCCAATAGTTAATCAAGATATTTAACAGTCTCTTTTGGGCTCTCATACCACCAATTTGAAAAATAATTTACATTCCACATTCTCGGAGAAATGTTTTGGCATCATCATCATCAAATACTACCCGGTCAAAATCTTCATATTCACATTCTCTCCACTGGACAAACATATTGCCAAAAAATTCAAAGGAAATGAGAATTAGTCCTTCATTTTTCAAAGAAAAATCTGGGCATCCATGAATTTATTTGATAATAGGCGTATATATATGTTCCTGGTATTTCTACCAAGAATGGAAATCTGTGCCTCACAGTGAGGCAACCTGCGAAAACATAGATATGTATGCAAAAAAGGAAGAATAACCCTCAAATTTTAATGAAAAATTGAAATTAAAATGATGAAATTAAAGAGAATGGGTGTTGTGGGTGGGAAATCCCTCCTACAGACTAGCACTAAGGGTTTTATCATGCATGCAAAAATGACCTAAAGATTCTTAATTTTTACCATCATCCCATGCCTAGACCCCCATTACTCATATGTAAATACAAGGCTCAAGAGATTAAGTTGACGTACCTTATTCCTCATGTTTGATGTAGATCCCTTTTCATGCTTGGTCGTTCTTTGACTGCAACTCTCCTCCGAATGATGACCTACATTCACTAAATACAAACAAAGAACTCCACATGCATTTTATATATGAGCTAACGGGTTAGAGATTTAATCAATCATAGAATCGATATTCCAATAATGACAATCTCATATGGAGGGATGGGAAAAACAATTCTTTTATTAACTTAACAATGATACCTTACAATGATAAAGTCGGCTACTGCTCCTCGATCCTGGTCCTGGTCTCTTCTTCCACTATCTTCCAACTTCTTTTCTCTATACTTCTCTTTGCACAAGGATGGCTAAAGTTTGGGACAAAGGGAATTCTCAATCGGGTATAGTTTCTTTACTATGATTCTCCTCCTTTCAAATGGGACCCCTAACCCTTCTTTTATAGGTTAGAAGAAGCTAGGTATTTGTTCGAGTGACCGACCATGCATGGCCGAAAGGTTTAGTTAACTTACCCAAAGTTGTGTGTTCCATCAACAAATTTCCTTTTTCTGTGCTTTTGTAGGTACACACGGGTTGTCTCGGGTCAGCTAGCGTGTACACACGTGCAGTAATGGAGTAGGGTGCGTGGGTTTTTATAAAAAGGGTTTTTAAGAAGAGTTGTTCAACAGTGTTTTGGCAAAGAAGGAATCTGAGATGGCCTGATGCCAGGTAAGCATGTCTGGTGAAAATTAGGGTTATAAAAGATGCCCCCTAATGTGTAAGGTCAAAAGAGCATCTGATGGCCGAAATAAATTAACAATCTTCACCGATGTTCCAAACAAGTGAGCCTAGGGAACAAAAATCGGGAGGTGTCGTCTGCAAAATAATAGTTGTCTCACCGAGGCAGGCATACCCATGCTCGGGATGAAATAAAATCATGGCTATCAATCAAATACACTGGATATCCATGTCATATAACTATATAAAGTGTATCCGCGAGCAATACACAGTGGATCTACATCTCAAAATCAAAATATATACATGTATAGTATCCATCTTCTAGAAGTTGATAAGGCCTGATGGCTAGAGATGAGGTCTTCAGAGCTCGAGCAACAACTTCAAAATCTTTGAAACTCGGGTAGGAGTGTAATATGAGTGTACGACTTCACTACCTAGAGGTCTTTGACGGCTCGTCGGGTATGGACTAGAGGATATTGAATCTCAGGGATGATTTTAGGGGATAAATTTCGCTCATGGGCTAATTTTCCATGGTTTTTCCCAAAAACATATTCTCTATTCTAAAAATGATTTGCCCAAATTCTACAGGATAAAATTATTTTAACTTAAAAATCGCCAAAATTTTATACAAACTACATAAAATCCTTAGAAATTTGAATATTTTTACAAAAATGTCGCCAAACATTTATAGTTGGCATATGAATGATTAGTAAGATTCGCCAAGGTTTCTACATTTTAAAATAAATTTCCATCCTTAAAATCACCCCTGATCTTGATGATCAGACTGAAGGATTCATTGATTTCAAACAAAGACTTGATTGGAATTTTGGGATGGCGGGACATGAGGGAGAGAGACAAACTACAGAGGGGCCAACTCAGGCTTGGTAGAAACTTCCCTTGGACAATAGCACGACAAATAATGAGACTCAGGCAGCATGGAATTAACATAAGTTTACGAGGCAGGAGGCAACACAAACTCTCCATATGTTTGGAATAATAACCAAACAGAGGAGGACATAGATTAATGTAGTGGGAATAGCTTCCTAAAGTCATATTAAATCCTAGGGTTTGATGAACAAACGTATAGATGTTCTTCATCCAAGAGCGACTCATTGTGCTGCCAATAAAAATAAAATAATTTTCCCTTCCTCTTTTTGGGGTATATTTTATTTTTTGTCTTTTTGAATAATGTTGGAAAGCTTGAAAAAGAATAAAAGAATGATACGTTACAAAGGAGGATCGAGTGTCGTAAACATACTAGTTCCAAGCGCACAGAACACAGGGATGCTCAGGGCAAAGGGACATATGCAAGAAAAGGACACGCAGGAAAAATACTCCAGGGGCCAAAGGTGTCAAGATGCAGAGGAAAAGTGCTGTAGGGATTGCGTATAAGGCATGTTTTAGATGGTTCAGTTGAGAGAAACATGGAGCTGGCATTAGGCCAAAGACGCGGGTATGAAAATGTGATTAATAAAACAAACAATGGTAACAACCTTTGATGTAATTGTAACGAGCCCAGAGAAGGTAAGCTCGAGAATTTTTCATATTTAGAGAGTCTGACAAATGTAAAAGGAGACTCCGCTGGGGTACCTTTTTCGAAGATATTCTAGTCGGCTCGAAAAAGGGGTAAACTAGCACTAACCAGACGTCTATTCAAAACCATTTTAACGAGTGTGATAAAGACAAGATCAATCGGTGATTTTTTCATTTTTAAGGAGTCTGAAAAAAGATTAACTATGGACTCCATCAGGAATGTTCTTTTGGACCATTTTAACGAGTGTGAAAGAATAAGGTCAATCGACGATCTTTTCAATTTTAGGGAGTCTGAAAAAAGATTAACTATGGACTCTGTGGGGGTTCCTTTTTCGTAAATTTAGTCCCTCAGGCCCGAAAAAAGGGGTAAAATTATACCTGAGGGTACTCTTCTAGAGAATTGAAGTTCCTTAGAGTATATCTTTGTTCGTACAGTTGACCGTCTGGACCGAAAAAGGGGTAAACTATTGTCGGATAGATGTGACTTCAAATTTCAGTTTAACGAGTGTGAAAGGCCACAAGATCGCTCGACAATATTTTCATGTTTAGAGGGTTTGAAAAGGGATTAAAAGAAGACCCATTATGTTATGGGAGTCCCATGGGTGAGGTCAACAGTCATGCAAATGAGGCTCAAACATGTAATCAGGAAAAACCAAAAGGACTCCCGAGCCTACAGTCATTAGTGATAACATGGACACCATAATGCAACCAGGATCTATCTAGGGCATCCATGTTCCGGTAAGCTCTACAACCAAATCACGACACTTCTAAAGCAACAATGATGTTTCTGTGTCGCAACCTGATGGGATCGATCCTATGGCAAAGGGATAAAAAAAACGAGATACAAAAGTAAGGGTGGAAACCTAACCTATATGTTCAAGTTGATCATTTGAGGTTTTTCCCATGGACCATCTAAAGTGACCCACAACTCCAAAAAATGTCCCGATACTCGATCATAACCTTCCAAAGCAACTCCTGAATCACTCTAAATGGTTTTCAATTTAAAGAAAATGATAAAAGGGGCCAAAAAAGTGACAAAAAAGAGCCAAAAAGTCTATAAATAGAAGTTGGCAGCTCATTATTACCATTGTTTATTTGGGAATTGACTCTGGAGCAAAAAATCCCCTTTGATAAAAGTAGTGATTCCAGGAGCTACAGTGGATGAAACGACCATTTGTTTGGGCCAAGTAAGTATAAACTACCTCCTTTTTCTTTTTAACTCTTTATTTAAGCATTTAATTTGGTTTCGTGGGGGGATGTCGACCTTTAAAAGGTCGGCCCTAGGTCCACGTGAGATGTCCTATGACATCCCACATGTACACTCGCTCTGTCTGATGTTAAAGTGCATGTACACGTGAATGTCATCACAACAGCCCGTGTGGACCCTCCCATGAGTGAAGCAAGGCCTAACCCTTTGAAAATTTTCCCATGTGTAGGATGTATGTGCAATGGAGAGAACAAGAGAATGAAGATATCAACGCACTAGTTGGGGAAGACCCTAACACTGTGGATGTGTTAATGCGATGTGGTTTTCTCAAGTTTTTTGTGTCCTTTCATGAGAGCACAACCTAGGATACTGAATGCCTTGGTTGAATACTGATACCCTGATGCAGAAGCTTTTATGTCAGAGGGGCAGTCATTGGTGCCTACTACAGAGGAAATATACTTTTTGACTGGCCTCTCCAGGAGAGGGGAACTAGTCAACTTCCAGACATTTCCTTCAGGGCCTCATAACATATCAAAATTGATAGGACTTTATTGTGAGGCTGGTACAGACTGATCGAGCTTGCAGGTGCCAATAAGAAAGATCAATGATTTATCACTACAGGCAATTGTGTTGCTTATTGGGTGGATGACTGGTTCTATAGCTCTACATCAGGTGTCCCATGCACAGATGAACTGTGCAATCCAGTGCTTAAATGCACAAATATTTGACTAGAGCACTACACTACTGGATTGTATGAAGAGGCAGTTGACAGATTGTCAGTTGTGAATGCAAAGAAACTTCGGGTTCCAGACAATTCTATGCTCTTTCTTCTTTGAAAGAGTTCCTAGTTTCAGTCCTCGAGTGGTGGTACGAGGACATCGGGCCTCTCTTCATGCGGTTTGTAGATGGGTAGTGTTGCTGCCACGATAGAGTGGTGGAAGGACCAATGATTCCTTCGATGATGACTTCTTTGCTTGGTTGTTGCGGTAGATCATAGCCATAGAGGATTATCCTTATGCTGGGATTGATTTCTTGAGAGATCCCAAGATCCCTATACCTCCAGGAGAGGAGCGAGGCGAGATGGGTAAGTTTGCATCATTTTTTTCTTTTTTGAAACATATATCATTTTTATGGTGTTTTTTTTTATATCATTTTTTTATACCAGAGTATTTGACAAATACATGTCTATTGTGTGCAGATGTGGGACCCTCACGACCTGCATATTATGCACAGAACAGGCATCGTCCTCGGCTGGGGTTTGCACCTGCCACTGCAGGGGAACCAATAGTAGCAGGAGAGCTTCCCGCCGGTGAAGCTGAGAGGGTTTTGAGACGAGTTGAGCAAAATATCACCTCGCTCACTCGCACCATTCCTATGGCAGAGATTGAGGATCTGCCACCATCCATGCAACCTCATGTAGTGGGGGCACCACGGATGTGGGTCTGACTATTTCAACATTTGGAAAAAGTCGTTTACTATTATAACAGGGCCCATAGGCCCTGAACTTAGTTAGTCTGGACTTTGATAGTTCCACTTGTATATATTTTTTGAGGGCATAAGCCCCATGACTCGTTACTAGTCATATTTCTAAGGCACTTGCGTCCACCTATGTACTCTGGTGCTTATGATATTATATATGGATTTTTATTTCTTTTTATGTCTTATGGATCATATTTTCCTTTAAAAATGTATTTACATGTTTATGTGTATGTCTTTTTACATGTGTGTGAGATGCCAGTCTGAAATTTGATTAGCTAGAGTATCTGTAATGTGATTTAATCTCCTAGGAACATGAAAATATGTAATATAATCAAATCTTCATTCTAAGAGAAGTACCCTAAGGAATTTTCGGTGTAAAGTCGGATCATGAATATGGTAGATTCTATTTAACTAAGACACAACTAGCTAAGCATCCAAATAGACTCGAAGATGAGAGATACCAAATGACAGGGCATCACGAAGCAACTCAATAACTGCACTATACTCGGCGACATTGTTTGTGGTGTCACCTAAGCATATACCTTCGAAAGATAATAATTCGCCTCGAGGTGTAAAAATTACGCAAGCTACAGAGGCAAGCCTCTAAGTGTCCCAACTAACACCGTCTGCATACCCAATGAACACCTCTGATTCTCTTGACATCTGCCACAGTGACAAAAAATAACATAAAAAATGACATGTCCATAATACTAAAAGAAACTAGAAAGTAATAGTACAAAGACTATACATATGTTACAAAAAGTTATCCAAGGTGACCTACCTATGAGTAATACTTCTTGAGGTAGAGCCCATTTCTAGGCTCCGTCAAAGAATTTCCCTCAAAGTCAACCAGATGATAAGTGCCCTTTTTTAGAACCTCTTTTGTGTTGAAAGGTCTGAACCACATGGGTTTGAATTTTCCTGCCCCTAGGGGGTCCTTATGTTGGTCATAGATTAGGACAAGGTTGCCTTTAGAGAAAACCCGAGGACGAATAGATCAATCATACTGACACTTGAATTTATGTTTGTGAGCCTTGTTGGCCAAGGCCACATCACGACGCTGCTCATTGAGCCACTCAAGGTATAATAACCGTTCTTCAAGTGAAGAAGTGTATGGCAATAACTGTACTGCCAATTTTAGGGACGGGATCTGACATTCGATAGGCAAGACTGCTTCTAGCTTGTAAATGAGTTGAAAAGGTGAGAAACCAGTTGCAGTCTTAATAGATGTTCGATAAGCCCATAATGCCAAGTATAACATCAAATTCCAATTTGACTTGTCTTAGTTGATCGTTCATTGTAGGATGGTATTAAGAGATTTATTTACAGCTTCCACTTGACCATTTTCTTGGGGGTATTAGTGTTAAGACCCACATTTGATCAATTTTTATGCCTTATATCTTTCCATATGATCTTTCTAACAGTCTTATACTCCTCATTTTGTATAACTTTGGCTTAGACATTGACTTAAACCGATATCTAAAGACCCAAAACTTGTCTTTAACAATTCTCTTGTTTTTAGTTAAGTTTTGAGAGTTTTTAATGCATAATCTTACTTATAAAATTATATTATGGATTCCTGTACTAATATTGATGTTCCAGCACCAGGATGAATGTTTCAAGGATAATCCCTCTATGAGAATCTTCATGAATAACCAGCGCATGCTCCTTTACAGTTATAAATGACAAATTATCTTGATGACACTTCGTGTCATACGATTCCGGCAGTTAAAAGGCATTGCGACATTCTCTCCTACATTGGTGCAATGGTTACACTAGCTCCGTGATGTTGAGCGCATCATTTCTCTCTTGTATCAATGCAACATACATATTCAAATCCTTATGTAACTGTTACATTAAATTCTGGGATATGGGAAGATACCAAAATGCTAGTATGTAGGGGGGTTCGAAATTATATATAAGGGAGGATAGAAATGATGTAGGGGGATGAGATATAATGGGGAATAGTTGATACAGAGAACAGAGCATAGAGGAATGTAATCGTTTGTTTGTAGATGGAATAGAACAAGAACGCATTTATTATTTTAGTCTTCTGTCCTTTGATTAATTCTGAAGTTTGTCTATGAGAATGAATTGATAGTTAATCATCGATGCAACTTGGATAGGAAGGGCCCCCTGCCCAGGATTGCAGTGCAACTTCAGTCATAAAAGAAGGATTGTTGTAGGTTCCTTTTCT
>ML776670.1:2190452-2228153 GCA_009831015.1 Picea engelmannii | reverse complement strand
ATCCCTCTATGAGAATCTTCGTGAACAACCAGCGCATGCTCCATTACAGTTATAAATGACAAATTATCTTGATGACACTTCGTGTCATACGACTCAAGCAGTTAAAAGGCATCGCGACATTCTCTCCTACATTGGCGCAATGGATACACTAGCTCCGTGATGTTGAGCGCATCATTTCTCTCTTGTATCAATGCAACATACATATTCAAATCCTTATGTAACTGTTACATTAAATTCTGGGATATGGGAAGATAGCAGAATGCTAGTATGTAGGGGGGTTCAAAATTATATATAAGGGAGGATAGAAATGATGTATGGGGATGAGATATAATGGGGAATAGCTGATACAGAGAACAGAGCATAGAGGAATGTAATCGTTTGTTTGTAGATGGAATAGAACAAGAACGCATTTCTTATTTTAGTCTTATGTCCTTTGATTAATTCTGAAGTTTGTCTATGAGAATGAATTGATAGTTAATCATCGATGCAACTTGGATAGGAAGGGCCCCCTGCCCAGGATTGCAGTGCAACTTCAGTCATAAAAGAAGGATTGTTGTAGGTTCCTTTTCTCAGGAATTGTGATTAATTTCTAGCAATTTACTTTCAGTCATGTTCATGATTTGGGAGAGTTTTCATTTTCTTACAACAGTTAAGGAGTAATAAGGTTATAATTAGCATCTTGAGTGGTTTTGATTCAGTTTTCATTTCTTAGCAGAATGTCTTACACAATGGTTCAGTTCACTTGGAATAAGATGTTGAAGTTTTTTTTAAGTTATGAGGGTTGGTTGCTGGTTTAAGTAGAGGATATTTCAATTAGGATACTTCAGGTAGATTATTTCCAAGAATTCCATTCATAGGAGCATTTTCATTATGAATTAGATAGAGAAGTTTCCTTTGATTACAGTAGAGGGTTTCATTGCATTATAGAATAGAAGATTGTTGAGTTGTGTGGAGTAATAAGTAACATAACCTAATTTTTTTCAACCATCAGTGTGCAGTAGACCTTTTACATGCATATGACCACTTTTTACAGAGCAGTTTTATGAAGTTAGTACAGGGTAGTACAGAGTAGTGCAACCAAGTGCAGAACAGAGTAGAGCATAGTGGATTCTTCCAGGAAGTTTCTTTTAACAGTTCATTTATTAGTTTGGCATCCTTTAAATCCCCTCTTTAACCCTGCATTTCCTGTGCTAGTTCCTCTAAGTCTACCTTCCCAGGTTGACAATTAAATGTTGATTCATATGTTATATATCCAGCTCGACAATTAGGGTGATGAATGTTCTTGCCACAATCCAAGATTTGATGTTAATTTGGTCATCATCTGGTTCTGAAAGTGACTACCATGGTCAGTGACAATATCTCTCTGGACGTCAAACCTTGCTATTATCTGGTTGAATAAAAAGAGAGCCGCAATCTCTCCATCATATTTAAACATTGGCATAGCTTGGACCCACTTTGTGAAGTAGTCTACGTCTACAATGATATAACGGTGCCCCCTTGCTAAAATAGGGTTGCACGTAGTGTAATCAATCCCCCACTTGGTGAAGGGACCAACTGTGATGATAGAAAACATGGGAGCGGGATGTGCGCTCATCTTCCAAGAGAAGATCTCACACGGGTGGCACTTCTTGACTGATTCGATGCAATCTTTGATTAGTGTTGGCTAGAAGTAACCTTCTTGTAAAATCTTGTGGGTTGTTGCCAACCCAGACAAATGACCGCCACATGCTCTGGTATGGCAATCATTAATCATGATAACTGCTTCTTCGTGAGTGAGACATCGGTGCAGGATGCAGTCTACACCTCTTCGATACAATGTACTGTTGAGTATGAGATAATTCTTTGGCTAATGGTGTATACGACGATGCTCATAATGAGAAGCAGAGGTGGGGCACTTCAAAGTATGGAGATAGAGAAGTATATCTCCATACCAGGGATCCGAAGATGTGATAAAAAACATATCTCCTATGATAGGTGACTCTTCGGGCATAACATCACCTGACTCAACCAAAAGTTCTGAAATAAGTTCTGTGAAGACCAGTGACTTTTTGGATTTCACTGAAACAAAATCTAAGTTAAATTCCTAGAGGATGACTATCCATCTATAGATATTTCCGACTATTACCCGTCATGTCAACATGTATTGAAATGGATTCACAACGACAATGGTGGTGGTCTTGCGAAACATAACATAATGACAGAATCGTTGATCAACATGGACTGCTGCCAATGCAAGTTTTTCAATATGCGAATAATTGAGTTCCTGTCCGACTAGGCCTTGGCTCAGGTAATAGATCACATATTCTGAGAACAAATAATCTTCCTGAACTAAGACCATGTTGATGGTTGACTCTTCTACAACCAGGTATAATAAGGAATCTTTGTTATAGTTGGGTGGTCGAAGCAGAGGGGTAGTTGTGAGGGCATGTTTCAACGCTTCAAAGGAGCGTTGAGTGACATCGTCCCAATAAAAAGGAACGTCTTTCTTCAGTAAGCACATAAAACCCTTTTTATCTTGGCATAGTTGGCGATGAAACGCCTTAAAAAATTCACCTTGCCCTATAGACTCTGAAGTTGAAGGATTTTGCGTGGGGGAGGCAACTAAATTATTACCTCAACCTTGAGAGGATCATCCATGATCCCTGTTGTTGACACTATGAAACCTAACAAACGTCCTGATGTTACACAAAAGCTGCACTTGTTTGGATTCAAGCGAATCTGGAAGTAGTGACATCACTCAAATATAATTTAGAGGTGTGTGGGAAGATCCATTCTCTTGCGAGATCGAGATGCTAAGTCATCTATATAGGCCTTGACTATATGCTTGAGATCATGGAAATCAAAAGACATGGCCCGCTAAAATGTCGCTCCAGCATTTTTGAGACCAAAGGGCATCTTACGATACGTGAAGGTACCCCATGGACACATGAATGTCGTTTTGTGTTGGTCTTTGGGTTTGATTTGTATCTGATTATATCCCGAGAGACCATCCATGAAAAAAAAAGGCCTCACAACCTGCACATTCATCAATTATCCGGTCGATGAATGGTGTGGGAAAATTATCTTTTGGACAAGCCTTTCTCAAATTAGGGAAGTTCGTACATACAAGAATTGTGCCCTGTTTCTTATTGACCGACACAGGTTTTGAAACCCATTGGGTCAAATGGATAGGATAGATAAAATCGACTTTTAGCAGTTTCTCAAATTCAATCTTAATGGCTGCTGCTTTCCTAGGATTAACTGGATGAAGCTTCTTCCGAACAGGCATGGCATCCAGATAAGTTGTGATTTCATGTTCGACTATTTTTGGATCGATGCCTAGGATTTCCTCGTAAGATCGGGCAAAAACATCGCATAATTATTTAAATAGATCTGTGTAGATTTGAATCTCTCTGAGGGAATAGTCAGCTCCGAAAAAAACATTCTCCATGATGCCAGGGGTTCTAGAGATATTAATCGGTATGGTTTCAACGATAGTTTCCATATTACCCTCGGCATAAACCTCATGTGTAGCTAAGGAATTAATAGGACAAGACTTATCTCCAGTCATAGTCAAGGTGAATTCTCTGGCTTCGATTCTGCTTAAATCTGGAAGGAAGTATGATCTGTGATGGAGATCGTCCCAGGGTTTGTCCAGACTAGTCATTGCTTCAATTATTTCTTCATAAGAGGGCAAGACTAAGTCTAATGAATTGGTGTCAGCAAGAGAGCCTTGAGCCCAAATAGTCTCTAGAATTGAATCTAAATCTTGTGCAGGAGTTGGATCTGCGTTGGTTGAAGCTTGATGGACTAAAGAGTATGCTACTTCAGCTATGGACAAGGGCATGGACATGCTAGGGTGCCCTGTCCCTTCCATCGTGGTCGATGGGGAAGGAAGTATCCAAGGATCATTGAAGTAATTCATGCGAAACGACGAAACTTGGAAAATCTCAACCTTATGGTGGTCGGATATGAACTTGACATCACCTTGAGGGGGCAGGTAATGAAGGAACCCATCAAAGATGGGAACAAACCAACCCCTACGTTGACTACACCTAGTTGGGGATTATCAATCATTGGGACCGCGGATACCCCCAATGAAGGGTCAGGTCTGGAGAAAGACAATTCATCAATGGTCACAATCCATTCCTCGTGTGGAAACAACAAGACCTGGAAAACTATATCAACCACTTCTTGCATGGCGTAAGTCCAACTCCTTCCTAAAAAGAGATTTTAGTCAAGGGATGCATTGACTACTTCTACCTCGATGCACATGGTCTTCCCTCCTAACTGCACGGGGAAAGAGGGAATGATACCATGTGGTCAGAATGAAAGGTCATCTAAAGAAATGAGAAGAGTAGGTGGCAGAGACAAAATGGGCTAGCCAATGGCCTTCCAACATGCCAATGACATAACGCATGTCGAGGCACCCTCATCAACCACCGTGCAAAAAATATTCCGAGTAAAATTTTTCGTGGGGTGAGCCACTACTATCTGAAATGCTACGTGGTAAGGTAGACAAGGTTTTAAGTCAGTTGTATCCATCATGATTGTACCCGGATTACAAGTCTCGGTATATCCTAAAGCGGCTAACAAATATTTCCTCTGGGACAGGCAGCTTTGGAGGACCTCCAAAGTGGACATCACACAAGGGGTTTGGGACAAATCCTCCACCACAAAATAGTCCTGGGCAACCCTTGCATTAGGGTTGTGAGAAGATTTCTTGAATGCACCTTTTGGGATGCATGTCATTGTTTCACCCAAAGACTTCTCAATCTGGAGAGGAAGAGATGGGATTTAGGCTTCTTTTCCCTTCTTAGAAGTGCTTGGTTTACTATATTCATGCACTCTAGTTGATATAAAAGCATCACCTTTCATCATATACACTTTCACGGATGTAGGATTATTCGAAGACGGAGAGGGTCCTTGACTGCCCTCTTCCATGCTTGTAGAGGGGTGGGTCAGGTTTTGCTCATGTTGAAATGGATTGGTTAACACAACAGGTTGTTGTTGTGTCACAAACTTTTGGACCTTTGCAAGCCAAGGAAATTGGTGGGTCGAGTGGTCTTCCGTGCACAAGTTGCACGGATACCTCATCTTTCGTTTCTCAGTGTTTCCCGCATCAACATTATTAGTGGGTTTCTTATCCCCCTTACCCTTCTTTCATTTTTTTTTCTTTCCTTTAGGCTATTGGGTGGCCTTTGGATTTTTCGATTGCACTATGTGTACATTCGACGTTTGGGTAGGGGGCACAACCAAAACAGTGGTTTGGATGGTCGTTGTGTGTTGTATAGACAATTTCTTTGTCAGTTGCTCAGTGGGCTTTATTTGAGCTGAACCAATAATACCATCAGCATGTGGTCCAACTCTCTATCTGGTTTTATCAAGTATTGAGAACGGTACATCTGGAAATATCTCGTATAATAAACTGGACTAAGAGTATATTAGCTCAAGCCGTTGAGCTCTCATGATGGCATCTTCTTCAGAAAACACTCCTGACATCGTGACATCTTTGGATAACTGTGGGACCAAATACTTAAGCAACCACTCGAGCAGGAATACTGGTGATACTGACACCTTAATTAAACTCTTACGATATCTCCATTCTCGGATGTGATCAGAGATATAGTCCTCTTTTTTCTGTGCGAAATCGGCCAACAATTCTGTGCCAGCGTCGTATCTCACAGGTAATTGGAAATGGTTTAGGAAATCCATTGCCAATTCACCGAAGGAAGAGTATCTTGAGTGATCGACCTCAATGTATCGTTTCATGACACTCCCAATCAGAGTACGTTGAAACAATCACAAATTCACGGAGTTGTATTTCAATGAGTTAGATGAGAACCAAAGATGGAAGGTGGTCACATGATCTCCCGGATCTTCATTAGGCTTGGCTTCGAACTTTGGTATGTCCGAAGGAAACTTCGTCAGCATAGGAGGCCAATGCAGATCGTGACAGATAGGGTCATTCAACAACCTTCTCAAGTCTAGCAAATGGAAGGTTTCCAGGAAAGGTAGTTTGGGTTGTTGGTGACAACCATGGAAATAGGGACCTGGAGTTTGACTGGCACCAGGTTGCTAGGAAAAATTCGGCTGCTGGCCTAGTTTCTAGTAAACACCATGGGCATAACCAGTGTATGGTTTCTACGTGTGAGGAGACATCATCGAATGATTCCAAAAATATGATGTAAATGGTTGGGCGTGCATTACATTTGGATTACTTTGGGAAGGGTTGTCCCATGCCAATCCCATGGTTATAGACATAGTACCTTGTCCGAGGTTCCATTGGTTTTGAAAAGAATTGCCCCAGATTGGCATTACTGATGAGGGAACTGATCCCTGCCAAGAACTCCAACGTCCTGATGCGGAAGAAGTTCCTGGGTTTTCCCCCTGTGTAGGAATAGTACCCTACATAGGAATAGGTTGTCTATAACCAGGGTTGCCCCCAGTTGGGAAAGAATCCAATGAGAAAGTGTGGTTACCAAATGCACCGAACAAAGAAAACAGTGTCAAACCGATCGACATATTATGAGAAGGTGGTCCTTCACTCCCTACTCCAAATAAACTATGGTGCATGGGTGGCCTGGTGGATTGCTGGTGGGTGCCACCGAGTGAAGGGGATGAAGGAGGTATATGACCTCCCCTATAAGGGAAAGTGTTAAAAGGAGCTGAAGTTCCCCCCATGTGTCCTTGCAGAGGAGTGTTAGGGCTCCCTGCCCCCAGACCTAAAGTCTATAAAGTGGAGTAGGAAAGTACAGGACTTGTACCTGACCTAGGCATCCCGTATGAGAATGGAGGGCCTGTTGCACTCCGTGTGAAAGGGGCAGTGGTCACTACCATAGATGGGATTGGACCACTACTTGAGGTGGAGGTGGTCGAGACCATGGTGGCTCAGACTGGTGATGGTGGGTTAGGAGGTGGAAAATCCACTGAGGTGACAACCGTAGTGGGAATTGAAAAATTCCTAGAAGAAGTGGCAACATTTTTTTCCATTGCTGCGTGCGATACTGTCTGGCACTCGTAAGGGTGAATCAGTATGATGATGGGTGCCAAAAAATCAATGGTTGGAGTTTCATATGGACCAAGAGCCTTCACTCCAACGTCTAAAATGGTTGTTTCCTCTGGATGTTGGTCAGGTACAATTTTGTGTGACCCGGTCGCTTCAAAAGACCCTTGTTGGTCTAGCTTTCGCCTTAGTGGTGGCGGAGGTGGCTCCAGTGTAACCGATGATAGGCCTAGTAGCCTTCGTGACTGGTGAAGCTCGTGATCCTCCATTGTGTGAGAATATCAAAGACACACTAGGGTTTTCTATTCATTCAAAAAACAACACACACTAAAAAGGTCCCTCCAAGATAAAACAAGCAACCACTAAACTAGTTGGAAGAACAGTTACAACAACCAGCACTAGAGCAACTTACCGGTGCAAGTGCAAATCGAACACAGAAGCACCCTCTAGGTATACTCTATAAAGCGTGGCCCGATGTCTATCCTAGGTACCACGGTATACCCCCGCAGTCACCTGTGTATGTCTCTAAAAAGATAGGCAACTAGGTTGCCAACGCGGGAACAGTCACCAAGCGGGTACAGTCGAAAGTCGGGTAGACCACAATGACCAAGGTATCGAGCCCAAAACCTATCAAGGGTATCGAAGGAAAGTGGTCTGGAAGAAAACTAAGGACCTCAAATGGATTCGAGACCCATGAAGCTTCGTAGCAAATGCAATAGACGAAATCCCAAGGGAAGCCCTCTATATGTGTTCTCCACTATGATTGGTCTAGCTTTGGAGGGGCTATCTCTACTACCTTTCCGCACGTGACCTTGTTTTTATCCCATGTATTAGAGGGGGGTCTTGGATAAATTTCATGATACTAGACTTTGACACTCCATAACTTAGACTCCAATGTCTGATTTAATGGCCTTGAAGAGTTTTCTCTCCAACCTAATTTAAGGTCGTAACCCTAAACTAGTTGGTTGACCCTACAAACATAGAAAGCCTAATGAATTTTAGATTTAGTGTTAATTTTTATGGCTTGACTTAAGTCAAAGGTTATGAAAGTGAAACTAGTGATGTTTGAAAGACGAAAGAAAAATAAACAGAAAGTTGGAAACAAAATAACTTCTCTTGACTCAAATCTTAAACAACTTTTCAAACTAAAAATTTTCTAAGATCTTTGAACAAAAAACTCAAAGCAGGATTTCACTCGACTACGAGCTACTTATGATCTAAGTAAACTGTCAAGAACTTATGAAAGAAAATATTTTCCCCTGGTTACTAATGCAAAAAAACACTATTTAACTAAACAAAGAAATACAAGTTTTTTTTTTATTTGAATGCTCAAAAAGAAAAAAGGAAAAATATCAACAAGTAAAAACCAAGAAAACTTCTGGCCTAAGCGCAGATCGCAAAGAGTCACTTTAAAAATAACACACAAGCAAATTAAAACTAGACTCTCACACTTGTCTAAAAACCTTATAAAATGAAAATTTTGAGGAAAACTTTTTAATGAAAAAGAAAGTTATTGATGTGATCAAACCTAAGTTACTAACCGCTATGACAGAGACCCAAAAACCTGAGAGGTATAACTCTTGTCAAAGGAAAGGATGATTGCCTCACCTTAAACAAAAAAAATTCTCCACAAGCACGCTCGATGATAGTTCAACAACAAGCGTTTGCACACGAGCTGTGTAAAGTCAGGGCGGGTGTACATAGGTTCTGGCCTCATACAGTCCGTGTGTATCACTGAAACTCTAAGAAAAATGAAAGGCCAAGCAATCCAACATAGGAAGAGATTACTGGTACTGAGAACCAATATCTCTTGAAGACTCAGACACTTACTTTAATAGAAAAAATAAAACCATTCAAGGAAAACTTCATAGATCAAACGAATCTGAGGTGAAACCTAAGCTATAGATTGCAAACAACCAAGACTAGAACAAGTTCTAGAAAACCCTTGAGAAGGATTGTTTCTGATAGGGGAGAGGATGATTGCCTCTCTAAAAGAATTTTTTTGGAATCATACACATGACTGACACCTCCTCAGCCAACGTGTACATGTGGGACGTGGGAAGCTAGGGCACGGGTACACGCGTGCATACCTTATATAGGCCGCGTGTACCTCTATGGGTCTAGAGAAAAAAAAAATGCAGTCAAGCACAGAAACAGAGATAACTGGTATGGAAGACCAGAATCTCTGTTAGCTCAAACTTTTGCAGAAACTTTAAAAACAAGAAATGAAACCAGTTCTTAAAAATAACCAAGAAAAAACATTCCCAGAAACCCTAGAGATCCCCAGTACGGTTGCCAATTCTATTGTGGGTGGGAAATCCCTTCTACGGACTAGCACTAAGGATTTTATCATGCATGCAGAAATGACCTAAAGATTCTTACTTTTTACCATCATCCCATGCCTAGACCCCCATTACTCATATGTAAATACAAGGCTCAAAAGATTAAGTTGACGTACCTTATTATTCATGTTTGATGTTGATCCCTTTTTGCGCTTGGTCGTTCTTTGACTGCAAATCTCCTCCCAATGCTGACCTGCATTCACTAAAGACAAACAAATAACTCCACATGCATTTTATCTATGAACTAACGGGTTATAGATTTAATCAATCTTACAATCAATATTCCAATAATGACAATCTCATATGGTGGGACGGGAAAATCAATTCTTTTATTAACTTCACAATGATACCTTACAATGATAAAGTCGGCTACTACTCCTCGATCCTGGTCCTCGGTTCTTCTTCCAATGTCTTCCAACTGCTTTTCTCTATACTTCTCTTTGCACAAGGATGGCTAAAGGTTGGGACAAAGGGAATGCTCAATTGGGTATAGTTTCTTTACTATGATTCTCCTCCTTTCAAATGGGACCCCTAACCCTTCTTTTATAGGCTAGAAGAAGCTAGGTATTTGGTCGAGTGACCGGCCATGCATGGTCGAAAGGTTTAGTTAACTTACCCAAATTTGTGTGTTCTGTCAACAACTTTCCTTTTTCCATGCTTTTGTAGGTAGACGTGGGTTGTCTTGGGTCAGCTAGCGTGTACACGCATGCAATAATGGAGTAGGGTGCATGGGTTTTTATAAAAGGGGTTTTTAAGAAGAGTTGTTCAACAATGTTTTGGTAAAGAAGGAATCTGAGATGGCTTGATGCCAGGTAAGCATGTCTAGTGCAGATTAGGGTTATACCAATGGGATTAGTACTTACTTGGTCTAGACGGTCGGGATTTTCTTTGGTCCAAGATCCAAGAATCTTCAAAGGAAGTTTCAAGGGGTTTTCCCAATTTGGGTAATTTTTGGTGAAATGGTAAAAATGAATTGGTAAATTGGTAAATTAGCCCTATTTTATATAAATTTTTGAAACCAACTTTCTATAGTTTTTTATTTTTTCCAAAAAACTAAAATAATGGAAATCCCTTTGTAGTTTTGTGGTCATCATTGCAGATATTAAAGATATACATTAGATATTTTTGGTTCCTTGTCATCGATTGGCTGACTCTTTCTCAAGACTCTGGGAAGGTGATGTTTTCGTAACTATCATTTCGTAACCAGACTTTTTGTATTATCATTCGGCATTGTCGATTTACCCTAGGTTCAACCATGCTAAAAAGATACATAACCTTCTCATCTACATTCTTTTGTTAATGGTATATCCTACCTTCCATGGGCACTCTATTCTAGAATCCTTTTATATTCTGGAGCTCATGCTGCAAATGTTCCATTAGGATTCAGAGTCTTGTTTATCCTGACCATGAAATTACGTTTGAACTTCATTCTTCTTACTCAATATTCTTATGGCTATCTGTAACATACCTAGCCTTAGACCTATGGGTTATGCCACACAAAAACTCTTGCAGAACTATATATATTGTAACATAACCGGCCACCCATGCTTGTTCATGCCACTTAAAACATTAATTTCATCTGTATATATATAAAACTTTAATAAGACAAATATATTTAGAAAATACATAGATTCATGTAGAAATAACAGTAAAAATATACATGCAACATACATGGGAAAAACCCATAAATGTAAACACATGTATAAATACATAGAAAGAAAATTAACATACAATTGATACTTATATTTGATATAAGACCACCAAATCTGTGCATACCTTCCACAATCCTCTCAGCCTTAGACCATGCTGATCATAACTCTCAGCAGTGGGTCACTCCTGAGCTGGGAATAAACTCCACCTGGGTAAAGGGATTCCTAGCTAGGATGATGTATCTCAGACAACATGAACAACTGTGTCGGGTGTCTACTCAAACTAGAATATCACAGCCTCTCATTCCCCACATGCATGTCCCACCCAAGGAAGTGTGCCCCTTCTCTTCTCAATAATCCTTCGGCTTCCCCACGTCCCTTCCAGAGCTTCAAAAATAGGTCAGAGGTGAAGTCTCTGAGAACTGTAGTTGCAGTTGGGCTCCCTTAGGAAATCAATTCCCATCAAGTATCTCTCCTATAGAGAGTTTACCATGGTCCCGACAACCCTCCTATTCATTCCACGAGCCTGACAACTCGTCTCATCAAATCCACGGGTGTGACAACCAACTTCTTAATTCCAGTTCTTAATTCCACCAAGAAAATGTATGGGGAATGTCAACAAAAATGTTTAGGGGAAAGTGTAGGTGATGGAAGTAGCAACAACCTTCGACTTTTCTATAGGTGCTTCTCACAATAGAAATGTCTAGGTGCATTTCTTCGCTCATGATGGGTACAAGATACCGCTAATAACAAGAAATATATTGGTATATCTCAAGGAATGTGCATAGGATGGACAGGTCCGAATGATGGAGAACATGGAACGATTGGAGTGAATGGATGGGTGAGACCGAAAAAGGACTAATCCACCCACATTTATTTGCATGCGCCCTTGATGACACATGGCCTTCTAGGTGCTCATTTCTCTCCACTTGTATTTCATTTCTCTTTCTCATAAGAACTTAGGATATCATAAGTTATATTCATAGCTTAGTCTTTTAGGAATAATATTTTAATATTTCCTTGGAGATAAGCCCTCTAGCTTAGACCCTTTCCTAGGATCTTATCCCTCCCTTCCACTTCCTAGTAGAGTTTAGTCCCCCATAGTATTTTATTGTGGTTGGTTTACACACATCAATGCATTTTATTAATGATATGAGTGTTTACATATACAAAAATGGGCTCATTGGCCTTTAGCATCTAGGCTCTCCGGCCTAATAATCACATAATCCTTTTGTCCTATAATAACATGGCTCACCATCCTATAAAACATATTCACATTCACAACTGCGGCTCGGTCTTGGGTTGTTACATGCCCCTCCCCTTATTTATGCACTATCCTCAGTGCAATATACACACACACACACACACACACATTTACCACCAAAATTTTGAAAACCTTTAGATGTGGGTATTCTGCCCACATATCATCCTCATTCTCCCATGTTTCATCCTCAAGACTGTACCAAGTCCATTGGACCTTTAATAGCTCTATGGATCGATTCTGAAGCTTCTTGATCTTCTGGTCTAGTATGCACACTGTATGCACCTTAAAATGCCTTCTTGCTTCACATGAATCACATTCCAATCAATAACATGATTAGCATCAAGTATATAATTTTTTAGAAATGATACATGGAATACATTATGAATAGAAATTGATGTAGGTAATGTAATCATGTATACTACATGCCCAATCCTATATAGGATTTCAAACGACCCACCATAACGAGCTTCCAATTTTGAAAAATTTCTCAACTTCAGGGAACTTCTGTTGGCTTTTACTTTCAAGAATACATGGTCACCCACTTTAAATTCTCTGTGAGTTATACCCTTATCAACATAGATTTTCTTCCTGTCTTGAGCAACCTTTAAATTCTATTTTATTTTTAAAATATACTCTTACATTTCCCTAAGTAAATATGGCCCAACCACTACTCTATATTTTGGGTTGTTCCAGCTTACAAGGGTGTTGCATGCTCTACCATAGAGTGCCTCAAATGGGCTCATATTTAGAGATGCTTGGTACCCATTGTTATAATAAAACTCTACCAAGTGTAGTTAGTCTTCCCATTTTGATGGTTTATCCAGCACATACATCCTCAACATATCCTCGATCACTTGATTCACCCTCTCTATATGTCCATCAGATTCTGGATGATAAGTTCTGCCAAAATTCAAATTCGTTCCAATTCCGTTAAATAATCCCTTCCATAAATTTGAGGTAAATTTTGGATCTCTGTCAGACAAAATTGTCTTGGGTATACAATGCAGTTGATAAATTTATCTCATATAAATATCAACAATGTTGGTTGTCTTGTGAGTGAGCTTCACTAGAATAAAATGGGAAGGTTTAGTAAGCTTGTCCACCACTACCATGATAGAATCATGTTGTTTGTTTGTTCTGGGTATTTTGGTGATGAAATCCATTGTTACCACTTCCCATTTTCACTCAGGAATGGGTAATGGTTGTAGAAAACTAGTTGGGTGTCTATTCTCAACCATGACCTTTTGACATTACAAACATTTTTAAATGCACTCAACAACTTCCTTCTTCATGCCTGGCCAATAATATTGGCTCCAGAAAGATGCAATAGTTTTATGATACCCTAGGTTCCCAACATAGGGTACACTATGCATTTCTCTGAATATCATATTTTTCAATTCCTAAGAATTTGGTACATAAATTATGCCTCTATACATGAGAATTTCATCATTTCCCATATTCTAGTCTTCAATTTTTTGCTGCAAAATACCTTGTTGTAACTTTGTTATTATTTCCATGTATTGGAAATCTGATTTTGTAGCCTCTAATATTCTATATTTCAAATATGATTGGTACATGCTGATGGTTGTAGCATGCAACTCATGCACCCTTCCGCTAAGTGTATCAACTACCTTTTTCTCTTTCCCTTTGATATGCTTTATATCAAACTCATATCCACTAACAAATTCTAACCACATGATTTTCCTGGCATTAAGAGTTGGCTGCCCGAATAAATATTTCAGAGCATGATGTTATGTCCTCAACTCAAACCATTTCCCCATGAGATAGTGCCTCCACATATTCTAGGCATGCACTGTGGATTCCAACTCCAAATCATGAGTAGTATAGTGCCTTTCATGCTCCTTCAACTTCCTTGATTCATAACATACAACATACCCATTTTGACTGAGGACTCAACCAAGTCCTTCTTTACATGCATCATTGCATAAAATGAAGTCTTCATTTGGATCAACAATCCTTAGTATTTGAGCACTGGTTAATAAATTCTTCAAGTGTTGGAAACTCTTTTCTTACTCCAACGCCAACTCAAGCTTCACTCTCTTCTTTTGCAAGGAAGTGATCGAGTGTGAAATCTTTGAGAACCCCTTAATAAATATTCTATAGTAGACTGCAAGGCCCATGAGTGATCTGATTTCTATTACATTCTTTGGTTTTGACCATCCTCTAATGGCCTAAATATTTTCAGAATCCACTGTTATCCCTTCCTCAGATATGATATGCCCCAAATAGTGATATTTCTTATGATAAAATGAGATCTTGCTCAATATGGTATACAACTAATGCTCCCTTAATACCTATAGTACCATCCTCAAGTGTTGTTCATGCTCTTGCTCTGACTTAGAATATATAAGAATGTCATCCAAAAATACAATGACAAACTTATCTAAGTATTCTCTGAAAATACAATTCATTAAACAGATGAAGACAGTTGGTGCATTTGATAACCCAAATGGAACCACTATGAATTCATAATGGCCATACCTTGTTCGGAAAGAAGTCTTACTAATGTCTTGTTCTTTAAATCTTACTTGACGACAACCTGTTCTGAGATCAATATTGGAGAATATTTTTTCATTCTTCAACTGATCAAAGAGGTCATCGATCCTTGGCAAATGATACTTATTGTTTATAGTTACCTTGTTCAACTGCCTAAAGTCAATACAAAGTATCAATGTTCCATCCTTCTTCTTCACAAAAAATATTGGGGCACCCAAAGGTGAAACACTTGGGTATATATACCCCTTCTTTAGAACCTCTTCAAGTTGCATTTGCAACTCCTTCAATTCTGGTGTACTCATCCTATAAGGAATCTTGGATACTAGAGTTTCTCCAAGCACTAGATTGATGGATAAATAAATATCTCTTTTAGGGGGTAATCCTGGTATTTCTTTAAATACATCCTCAAAATATTTTAGGACTACATAATATTCAATATATGACACGTTATCTTTAGGTGTCTCTTCCATATGAGTTGCAAATATTTGACACCCTTTCCTGTAACTTTTCTTCAGCTGCAATGCTAAGATTTCTCTGACATTTATTAGAATTCCCTGTATTTTCCTTAGGTTCCCTTCCTCATCCCAAAAAGTAAATGCTTTACTATAACAGTCTAATATAGAATTGTGTTGGTCCAATCAATCCATACCAATTAGACAGTCATAGGAACCTAAGGACAAGATGTTCAAATCTTCCCTATTGCTCAGTCCATTCATGTCCACTGGAGATGACTTAACCATCTCATTAACTTTTCTTTTCACTCCAGTAGCTAGTTGTACCAACCAAGATTTTCCATGGTTTCTTCTTTTCAAATGAAATCCTTCTACCATCTTAGGATCTATATAACTATGACTATCTCCTGAATCAATTAAAATAGCAATGGTTTGGTTGTTGAGCTTAACTTCCACTTCAATCATATGTGACTAAAACTCTGCTTGCTTGTTTTCTAGGGATGCATATATCATAGGTACACTTCTGCTCATGTCCTCCACTATTTCCACTTGTTTTACATTGTGAATAGTCCTGACCCTTTCACCTCTGTGGGGACAATATTTATACATATGATTTCCCTGACAACCACAACATTGAATAGGTGGTTTCCTTGGCCTTTGCCCCCATGTCTCAATTGTTATGGGTTCTTTAGAAGTTGGCTATCCCTAGGGATTATTTATGAAGAATGGTGGATTAGTCCCCTTCTTCCTTAGTTCCATCTTATATTTCTTCTTGTCTTCCCAACCTTTTTGGAAATAATTCATTCCTTTATGCTGATCATAAAGGCAATCAGTTTACCTTATGGTCTCCTCCAATGTTTTGGGATCATCATATTGTATCTTGTCAGTGATGAATGATGGAAACCCACTCAAATACCTCTGAATCTTAAGTGTCTCATCCTTTATGAAAGAAAAATACTTTAGTAGTTCTAAAAACCTTATTTCACATTCCTCGATGGTCATACTCCCAAGATTGAGTTAAAAGAACTCCTTCATTTTCTTGTCATAGTATCTCTTAGTCAAGTATTTCTTTTGAAAATACTTCTTGAATTTCTTGCAAGTAACTTTTTTCTCTTTCATTTGTTGCACCTACACAAATTGGTCCCAACATATGGATGCCTTTCCCTTGATTTGATAGATGGAAATTGTTCCTTCTGTGTGTGAAGAGTAATTGTAACATACCCAACCTTAGACCTACTGGGCGATGCCACACAAAAACTCTTGCATAACTTCATTGTTATAGAAAGATTTCAATCATCGTATGCAATATTGCACAGAGGCCCTTTTTCTATTTCCCTATGCAAACTTATCATCCCTGTTTGATAAATCCAGAGATAAAAATACACGTTTTCCACATGTACACACCTTGCCTACTATATAGCATGTGTATACGCATGCCGATCCACTACAGCCTTTGTACATCGGAATTTGTGCCAAAAAATGAAAACTAAATGTCGGGTTTCCATGTCATGACAGGAGATCTACGATCCTTGGCCTTCCATATACTGGAAACGTTTTGACTTAGTGCTTCAGTTCCATTTTGAAGGCTATAAGTGGGCCAATTCCGAGCTATGGAAAAGGGAGAAAGAATTAAATTTTGAGAGAAAAGTTACTCTGGAGAAATTATTACTTGATATTGAGTTTGCATCCCTTTGTCCTTTAAGTCTGAACAAAGCATTTAGCCCCCAAGATATTCCCTTATTGATGCAGAACCTCATTGTCTCCCTTCTTTGAGCTTGCCTTTAGTGGATGATTGAAGTGGTGGAGGTCCAATTGGAAGGAAATTGGTTTCCCGGTTACGAACCGTGTCGACACAAAAGTATGTAATGTTTTCACTTCTTCTGATCATTTATTAATATAAATACTCCTTCTCATCCAATTGATATTTTGCAAATATATGAGTTATTATCCATGGGCATATTTGTTTTGTATATTAATGGATTATTCTATCTAATATTCTAACCTTTTATATTATCACTATATGCTTTCTTTTCTTGTTTGTTGAGAACTTATTGTAGGTATAAATCTTTGGGTCAAAGTGCTCAATGGTGGACATCATCAAACATATGGACGAGGTAGGTCCCTTTCTTATCTCGCTTACACATTGGTTTATATAACATGTTTTTGGGATAGAGTTGATTTCTGCAGCCATATCCATCTATTGTGGTTTACCCTGGCCATAGAGAGATTTTCCTCATAGCAGAATTAGTGACCATACTGGGGAATGAATATTCTTTTTTAGGGTTTGAAGTACTTTTCTCCTTAGATTTATCTTGTTTCTATTGTGGTTCTTGTCGTATCATTTCTTGACAACCCTTGTTCACTCTAGATATGCATTTTTAGCCTTTCTCCCTTGTTTGGCCTTGTTTTAAATCATATACACACCTTTTGCCTTGACAGTGGCATATACACATGGGATGTCTCACTGCAAGCTGTGTATATATGCTCTGTTTGCCTAAACAGTCATGTACATCAGTTTGCCTTGCCTTTTTTCTTGCTATAGTGTTTGTTGGATGGGATTTGATGTTTGTTGAGCCTTCTTAGGTCTCTGTAGTGCCTGTTAAGTGTCTCTGGGATGACAAGAAACCCTCTTTTGGTTGAATGTATGGGTAGAGTCTTTCTCATCATATTTTCCTTTTTTATTGTCCTTGAACATTGGGCTGGTTGTTTTCTTGCTTGGTATCCTTCTTGAGTTGTCTCTTTTTATACACAATAAGGCTATATACCAAGTTACTTTTCAGTTTTGATATATTGAAAATATGAAAAAAAATAGGCATTTTTTATTTCTTGGCATTGTTGTATTTTGAATATTTATCACTAGCTTAGTGCATATAGTGAAAGATTGCATTTTACTTCTAAATTGTAGAGTTGAATTTGAAAATTGCATTGGTTTTTAGAAGCATATCATTCATTGAAAGTTAAAGTTAGGAATTTGCATTATTTTCATATTTAATTTTGTTGCAAAGTCATAACATCATGAGTTTCACTACCATACCTTTTTGAGTAATCATGACCATAAATTCAACGCTATAATTTAAAATTTATTAGTAACAATTTTATTTTCTAGGGTGCACAAACTAGCCTATGATTTAGTGCCTTGGAATAAGATTTTGTGAGTATACTTCTCCAAGGCAATTAAATCAACATATGTGTCTAAGTCAGGGAGTGGACAAATCCGTTGTATAATTGGTAAGATCAGGAGGATCCACTCACGCTGGATTTAATAACAAGGTTGCATGAAGTTGGTTGAAGTGATATCCCCCTAATACCTTCCTAGTGTCAGAGATATTTCCGGGGATCTACTCGTATTTGGGGATCTTGTTAGTGCCCTTACCTTTGTGAGAGGTGATGATTTCAAGGTTTTGGGATTTGCTACCCTACCCATATGATTGACCTGACTTATGACTATTCGCCTATGCATCAAGTATACAGTGGTTTATTAGTTGCTTGACTTAGGTGTCTCATAGGTTACTTGCAGGGTTTATTCTGCAGGTACCCTGGGTCAAATAAGGGTTGGAAAACACACAACCTTTATGGAGTATTACCTCTCTGGGGGGATTTGACCGACTGGTTGTTAAGCCTACGAGGGCCCTTATAACTAATTTTGTTACCTCCAATATTTAGCAGGGAGTCTCAGGCCCCTCTTGGGCGAGACATACCTTATTTAGGGAGGGAGGCCACTCAACCACGTTACCCCGTTTGCATGCATTTTGGCCATTTGAATTTTGGTGTGTTCTTTGACTACTATTTGGACTTAGGATATATTTTATATTTAGAGTATTAAGTCATCGTGGAGTCAGACCAGTGTCCCCGCCGGTCTCGTTTCTTGTTACAGTTACCATTGGATTTCGAGTCTTTTCGCTCTAAAATGCGTAGAGTTATTATATGTTGTACACACACCTCCATTATTCAAACTTGTGATTCTACAAGGATGAGTACTGAATCTAATCTTCAGAACACTGGGAGCCCTTGGAATCCCACACCCACTATAGTTAATGGAACCCCTTCGACTCCTACAACCACAATGGTTGTAGCACTGGAGGCACTTATCATTACCATACCTCATCATATTGTGAACACTCAGTCTCTTTCCTCGAACCCTTTTGGTTCTTTTGGTCAATCGATGGGATATAATGTTCAGTCCATCCTTATGGCTTCTAGTCCATTTTCCTATGGTATGCCAAAATTTAATTCATAGTTTTCGAACTCTATCCCAACTGTTGACCTTAATGCTAGCATTGGGCTTGGGGGAAGTACACCTCCCTACACTCATTTTTCATTTCATGGATCTCAAATCCCTCAAATGAATCCTGATATGGGAGGCTTTCCTGATTTTAACCCCGGGTCCAACCCTCCTACTTCTGGGTGGAGCAACCAACTCGGAGGACATGCTTCTATTAAAGGTCCATCCTATACCCCTACCTCCTCAGTGCCGATTCTGACCAATACTTTTGGCATGACAAATCCACCTCTATATTCCAGATTTCCACCTCGGGGAGGTCAGTTTCATGCTTTGGGAAACCCGCAACCCAGATCCAATCTGGCTAAGGGAAACTTTTATAACCCTCAACAGGGCATTCCTACTAGAATGATGCCCAACCTCCCTTTTATGGGTCATCTTGGAGGAGGGTATTATAATCCCATATAGGGCTATGGTGCTTACTAGAAACCTAGATGGGCTACAGTTTTGCATGCATAGTCTTTCCTGGGATCTTAGTGCCAAATGTCGCAAACCTGTCTCCCTTTTCTGGCCATGCTTAATCTTCCAGACTTGTCTAAGTTAATGAACGACCCTATGAGTCATGATACTACATGCCCCCCCGTCCCCACCAAGATTCCTTCAGACATTCCAAAGTTTGAGGGTAATAATGGATATGATCCTAGTGATCATGTCACTACCTTTCACCTTTGGTTCTCATCGAATTCCTTTAATGACGATTCTATTCTTTTGAGATTATCTCAACGCACTCTCATTGGAGTTGCTGAAAAATTGTATATTGAGTTACCTAGGGGGGAATATGGGACCTTTAATCATTTGGTAATGGTATTCCTTAACCACTTATAGTTTCTCATCCATTATGATGCTAGTTTACAACTTCTGTTGACTTTACGCTAGGACACTGCCACTCATATATCATATCACGTCCAATAGTGGTGTAGACAAAAGAGGTTGGTTAAGACTCCTATACCCTCGACCTTTCTTTGAGAATGGTTCCTTAAGTCTTTGCACACTCCTATCTCGAAGGACCTTGCTACTTCCAGGGTTACCACTGAGGAAGAGGCGATCTTTAGAGCCCAACAGTAAGATTTGATATATGCTCAGTATGGGATGTTATACAACCTTCTTCTGGATGCACCGTGATCAACTTACTATCCTAGACAAAATCTCGGACCTCATGTCGATGGCATTATAGGTTCCACCAATGTAAGATCCGTAAACACAGTGACAAGCCATTTGAAATATATGTCTCTAAGATAGTCTGCAGGAGGGATAGCTTCGTCTGTGTCTTCCAACCCCACTCAGCCGACGAATGTACATTCTGTGCGATTGTCGGCAAACCCAAATGGTAACCATCAACTAGGAGGGAATAAGAATAAAGGACGTAATAATCGTAAGGGTGGGAAAAATGGTAATAAACCCAAGGAAAATGATAATAATGATAAGATGAATAGTAATGCTAGAGAGGGAAAATGAGAAAGATGTAAGGTGAAGTTTCCCTATACGCTTTGCACAGATGATCACCTTACCCATTTATGACCCAAACTTGTGGAAGATACAAGGCTATTATCTCTACCATGCGCCATGCTGACGAATCCATTTCCACATAACCAACACTTGGCCTCGAGCTCTTTGAACATCAGAAATGTGGCTGGTGGGAGTCAAAACCCTTCGTCGCAAGATGGTGACCGTTTATGTATCAATATGGTCGATGTAGAAGTTAATGTAGCCACTCGATCTTCAGATTATAGCTCTAAAGAAGCTAATATTGGTCTAGAATCTCCTCCTCCTCCTCCAGAGATGACTTTACAGATTGAGAAACCAGAGCCATTGCCTCGTAGTTTGAAAGGAGTACTCAAGTGCTCTACCCATAATCCAAATGCTAGAGTTTCCCAAAACTACTCTATTATTGAGGACCTAAGTCAAACCCCTTGTGCGATGTCGGATTTGGAGGTACTCTAGACGTGTCCTTCACAAAGGAATCTATTACTCTCTACTTTAGGATATCTAGAACCCAGTGGCTCAAAAGTCATCAAGTTTGATGTCACAGATGTTAAGCCTCACTTGCCTTACCATGTGTCTTTCCAAATCCACATGGAGTAATCAAAGTATACCATCAAGCATGCAGTCATTGATGAAGGTGTTTCTATGTGTGTGATGTCCCTGGTCTGTTGGAAAGATCCCAGTTATCCGAATCTTTACAAGTCATCGAACATGTGGATTTCTTTTGACGAGAATTCTTTCCACCCTCATAGTATTCTCCCTACTTTTCCAGTCCAGTTAGGTGGGAAGACGGTAGAGGTGGAGGTAGAGGTAGTTGATGTGCCTCTTGATTATAACATGTTACTAGGTCGCAATTGGACTTATGCTATGATCTTCATCATGCCGTCTCTCTTCCGTACTCTTTTCTTTCCTCATGAGGGAAGATCGTGATGATCGATCAATTATCCTTTGCATTCTCTAGTCCTACTGCATCTCTTGGACCACCGATCCCTGTGATTGACAATTATTAGCCAACAATTGAGAATATCAGTGTCAGAATTTATTCTTCCGTCATGGATACTTTCAACTTCGTAGCATCGATTCACCACATTTACACCATGTCTAGTAGGCCCGTTTTGATAGGGAGGCCCATTCCTTTCTGCACTTCCTATTTTAGTGATCCTTGAACCCTAAATTCCTCAACTTTGTCTTGTGAGGGTCAACCACATACTCGCATTATATCACCAACCTCTGTTAGTCATGTTGGAGATTGGTCGACAACCTCTGCTAGTCATGTTGAAGACCAACATCTAGCCACTGCAAGTTATGTTGGGGGCACAAATATAATCATTGCTAGTCACACTGCACATACATCACCAACCTCTGCTAGTCATGTTGGGGATTCATCACCAACTCTACTAGTCATGTTGGGCATTCATCACCAACCTTTGCAAGTCATGTTGGATATTTTCTACTAGCCTCTGCAAGTCATGCTGGGAGCATGTCACTAGCCATTGAAAGTCATGCTGGGGGCATTCATACGATTGAGAAGCCTAGATGTTTAAGACGTAATCCCAAGTTTTTTTGTATGCTTTGCAAAGGATATCACTGTACTTTTTTGTTCCCTGCTACTGATATGGTACAAGAAGTGTGGTCCTTTCCTGGGGGCCCTTCAGGTTCTGAGTCATGTTTGGCTTCCCAACCTTCTTCGGTTGATAAAAAATTCATGCTAATGCAATATTCGGATGACACCCATTTTCCTTTAGGGGTTGATGCATCCATTGACCTTGTTGTCTCACATACTATTCAACCAATGGTCATGTCGATGCAATATTCGACAGAAAACACTCATGTTTTTGGGGGTGATGCACCTCTTGACCTTGATGTCATGCATACTATTCAACCAATGGTTGAAGAAGTGGACATGTCGATGCAATCACCGGTCAACCCCAATCTTCTCTTGGAGAGTGAAAATTCTAAGGAACTGGCATTCCTGATGCAATATTCAATCAATCCCTCTCTTCTTTTGGAGGGTTATGCGTTCTTTGACCATGTCCTTAGCATTTTTAGTTTTATACCTTCTTCACTAGGGAGGATTCCACTCTCTTCAAGTATGCTTCCTCCAATTCCTAGGTTGGTTTCATCTGATTGGAATCATCTTGTAGGGCCTCAAATTCCTTCTTCTGCACCCTTCTAGATAAGGGGCAGTCTTTGATATATTTTAGATAAGGTAACCTCTGCAAGTAGTTTTTTCTCCTCGACTTGGAAATCTTTGGGTTTTCCCAAGATTTTGTCAGCTCTTCATAAGTTGCTTACCTTTCACAGAAGTCCTTCATGGGAGTCTTTGCCTCCCCCATTATATGCTCCTTAGAACAACATCCATGATTCTTTGCTAAGCTCTTTTCTAACTCATTTTCAAAAAGAGAAAATATTGTCGAGTGATTTGTCCCTTTCACACTCGTTAAATTGGACTGGAAAGGTCGTGAGTATTAGTTAAGCTCTTTTCTGACTTGTTTTCAAAAAGAAAATAGTTTTTCGAGTGATTTTTCCCTTTCACACTCGTTAAATTGGACTTGAAAGGTTGTTAGTATTAGTTAAGATATTTTCTGAATTCTTTTCAAAAAGTGAAAAGATTGTCGAGTGAACTTGTCTCTTTCACACTCGTAAATTGGATTTGAAAGGATGTCTATTTGGCACAAGTTTATCCCCTTTTCACACGAAGTAGACTAAAATTCATAAAAGAAGACTTTTTTTGGCGTTAAGTTGTGATTGCATCTCATTCCCTTGCTTGCAGTATTGATCCCTCAGTCGATTCTCTCTTTTCATTATAAATCGTTTGCCTCAACAGTTTTTCATCCTCAACCAATCAGAGCATTTTTTATATCCTTCACAATTTGACACCTTATACCCAGTAGGGAACATTCTCCCAAGTGTCCATCTCCCGCATGCATCCCCTTGCATTGAGCATAGGTATGTTCCACGGTTGGAACTAGTTTTTCTTACTTGCGACACTCGTTTCCTCCTCTATATCATAACATTCATTTGTCTATGAAAAAACAAAAAAAGACAGGTGGGAAGGGAGTATTATCTTATGTTGGTAGCAGTCGTGTCACCTTTGAACATAGAACAAATTTATTGAGTCCATTTGTCACCATAATTTTGGGTTTAGCATGGCCTTAGGAAGCTGATCTCGTGACAGATTCTTCTCTACCAAATGGTTACTCTTCCAGTCCCTATGGAGAACTTGATTGCTGCCTCCTGCATCTCATTGTTTCATCATTGAATCTATGCTGCCAAAGTATTCCATATGTCTCATGATCTTGTTCAAAGGAAGTCTATCAACCTATGTTGGCCACTCCTCAAAACTTTTGAATTTGCATGTCGGCCATACCCTCATTTTGTTTCAGAATCACATGATACTGTAGTTATATCATGCACCCTAGTCCTACTTTCATCATTGGTAGGCAACCTTGAACCCATCAGTCAAAATTTCATCATTGGTCATTGACTGGGTGGTTTCCCTTGTGTTTGACGGAAATACATCTATTCACACATTGGGATTCATGTAGTGTCTTGGATTCCATTAGCCTTATTGGTGGTGTTTTCACCTTTGTTATAAGTTTTCATCATTGGATTCTATTCAAAGGGTCTTTTTCATGTACCGATTGCACTTGGCACACACGAAAGACACACAGGGTCATTGGTTCAGGAACATGTTCTTCGTCTATTTTCCACCAAATCATGAAGCTCCTACTTTGTACCTCGTGCTCACTGATGAGAGATGCCTTGATTCTCTCCTTTCAATGAATCTCCTTCCATCAACTTCAATTCATTTATTATAGAAATGGGACCTAGAGTATTATGAGTATCTTGAGTCTTGCAGTCATTAGTGGCAGGCTCTCTCGCCATCGATAGTTGGGAATACATCAATGTCTCTTGATCGATGGATTCTTCAGGTGTTTGACATCGGCTCATTTATTCACACTTGTAAGAATGTACGTGGTGCCTTGATACCTACTTTCACTATTGGTAGGATGTCTCATATTTGTTAACGGTATACCTCAATGGATGATAATCAAACAATGTCTCATTATGTTCGACCTCAACTCCTTTATTCACATGATGTAGACTTTCACCCTTGGCAGATTGTGTAGAACACTTGAAGACATCACTATGTGGCCACAACTTTCCTAAGTTGTTGCTTCCTTTTCATTGGAACGATACCTATATGACATAAGTTATCATGGGAGATAAAATTGTATTCCATGGTATATAAATATCTTCATATTGGTTTTGAGACTATTTCTACTAGGCCTTGTTCATAACTATGATAACTTTTGGCATGTAACCGCATTTTTATTTTCCTATTTATGTCCACAGACAATTGTTTGGTATATTTTTCACATGGATCTGTAGTGTAATTTTATTGGCATCCATGTATTCAAAGTTAGTACAGAATGTAATGAGTAATGAGTTCATCTAGTTGGTCCCCTACACTCCACTTATGGGTTGTTTATAATGTATTTCGACCACCGCAAATACTCCTCCGATCTCACACATTAGGGAGCATATGTTATAGAAATATTTGCCTCAACTTATGCAATCTTGCACAGAGGGCCTTTTTCCATTTCCCTATGTAGACTTATCATCCTTGTTTGATAAATCTAGAGCTAAAAATACAAGTTTTTCCACATGTACACACCTTGCCTACTATACAACATGCGTATACGAATGATGCTCCACTACAACCCACATACATCAGTATTTGTGTCAAAAAATGAAAATTAAATGTCGGGTTTCCATGTCACGATAGGAGATCTCTGATCCTTGGCCTTCCATATATTGGAAATGTTCTAATTCGACCCTTCAGTTCCATTTTGAAGGCTATAAGTGGGACAATTTCGAGCTATGGAAAGGGAGAAATAATTCAACTTTGAGAGCAAATTTACTATGGAGAAATTATTACTTCATATTGAGTCTGCATCCCTTTGTCCTTTAATTTTGAACATAGGGTTTATCCCCCAAGATCTTCCCTTATTGATGGAGAACCTCACTATCTCCCTTCTATGATCTTGCCTTTGGTGAAGGATTGAAGTGGTGGAGGCCTAGATGGAAGGAACTTGGTTTATCGGTTCCGAACCATGGCGACATGGAAGTCTATAATGTTTTCACTTCTGTGGATCATTTATTAATAGAAATATTCCTTCCCATCCAATTGATATCTTGTGAATATATGAGTGATTATCCATGGGCATATTTTTTTTGTATATTAATGGATTATGCTATCTAATGTGCTAACCTTTTATATTATCACTATATGCTTGCTCTGCTTGTTTGTTGAGAACTTGTTGCAGGTATAAATCTTTGGGTCAAAGTGCTCAACGGTGGACATCATAAAACATATGGACGAGGTAGGTCCCTTTATTATCTCGCTTACACATTGGTTTATATAGCATGTTTTTGGGATAGAGTTGATTTTTGTAGTCATATCCGTCTGTTGTGGTTTACCCTATCCATATAGACATTTTCCTCATAAAATTCATATATATATAACTTAAAGAAGACAAATACATTCTCCAAATACACAGATTCATGTGGAAATAACAGTAAACACATACATACAACATACACATGAAATACCCATAAATACAAAGACATGTGTAAATACTCAGCATGAAAATGAACACACAATTGATACTTATCTTTTATATAAGACCACCAACTACGTGCATACCTTCGATGATCCTCCGAGCCTTATACCACACTTATCAAAAATATCAGCAATGGGTCACCCCTAAGCTGTGATTAGACTCTACCTGGGTAAATGGATTCCTATATAGGCTTAGACAACACAGAGAACATGAAGGATTTCGTCCAAGGATCCAACTCAAACTACTAGCCTACCATCTCTCATTCCCCACATTCTTGTCTAACCCCAAGAAGTGTGACCCTTCTCTACTCAACAATCCTTCGACTTCCCCACTTCCCTTCCAGGGCTATAGCAACATGCCGGACAGGAAGTCTCAGAGTACTGTAGTTGTAGTTGGGCTCCACCAGGAAATCACTTTCCCAATAATTCTCTCATCTGAAGAGAGTTTCTCACAGACCTGACAACCCACCTCTTTAATCCATGGGCTTGGAAACAAACCTCTTCAATCCCAAGGGATTACCTGTTTCCTCAGTTCAATGCTTAATTCAACCAGTTATAGGTAATGGATGATGACAACAACAACATTCAGTTAAGCACGGGTGAAGGCAGCAACAACATTCAAGGCATGGAACAAATGATGGCATCAACGATTATCAAGTGAGGAAAAATATGGGTTCGATTAAGGTACAGGTGCATTAATCATGACAGAGAGATACCACGTACAAATCTAGGAGTGTGTGCAAGAGTGTGAGGTCAAAATGCTGGAGTGAATGGAAATGGCTTCTAAATGCAAAAACATGAATGCGTTGGTGAATGGACAAAATAGGGAAAATGAACTAGTTTCCCCCACATATATATGCATGTTCCCTTGATGACACATGGCTCTTAGGGAGCTTGTTTATCTCCACTTAGGATTTCTTCTCTTTCCCATAAGAACTTAGGATAAATAATTATCATCACCATACGATTTAGGAATAATATTATAATATTCACTTGGAGATAATACCTCTATATTAGCCCCTTTTATAGGCTCTTAGCCCTCCCTTTCCCTTCCTAGTGTATTTTAGTGCCCCATACTCTTTTATCGTGGTTGCTATACACACAACAATGTATTATAATAATTATATTAGTGTTTACATATACAAAAATAGGCTCACTAGACTTTAGCATCTAGGCTCTCTGGCCTAATCATCACATAAGCCTCCTGACTTATAATAACATGGCTCACCAGCCTATAAAACATATTTACAATTTCAACTGGGGCTTGGTCTTGGGGTATTACATTCCCCTCTTATTATTTATGCATTTTCCTTAGTGCAATATATATATATATATGCTCACTAACCTATAAAACATATTTACAATTTCAACAGGGGCTTGGTCTTGGGGTATTACATTCCCCTCTCATTATTTATGCACTGTCCTTAGTGAAATATATATAGTGCAAGGGCAGTGCATAAATAATGAGAGGGGAATGTAATACCCCAAGACCAAGCCCCAGTTGAAATTGTATATATATATATACACACATTTATCACCAAAAAATTCAAAAATATTCAAAAAGATGTGGGTATAATGCCCGCATAGAATCCTCGTTCTCCCAAGTTGCATCCTTAGGACAATACCATGTCCATTGGACCTTTACTATCTCTATGGATCGATTTTGGAGCTATTTTATATTCCGGTCTAGTATTCACATCAGATGGACTTGAAAATAGCTTCTTGCTCCACCTGAATCACATTCCAATCAATGAAATGATTAGCATTAGGTATATACTTTTTGAGAAATGATACATGGAATATAGTATGAATAGACATTGATGTAGGTAGTGCAAGCCTATAATCTACAAGCCCAATCCTCTCTAGAATTTCAAATGGCCCACAATAACGAGATGCCAACTTTGAACAATTTCCCAACTTCAGGGAACTTTTGTTAGCCTTCACTTTCAAGAATACATGGTCACCCACTTTAAATTCCATGTGAGTTCTACCCTTATCGGCATAGATTTTCTTCCTATCTTGATCAACCTTTAAATTATTCTTTATTTTCGACATATTCTCTTCCATTTCTCTAAGTAAATCAGGTCCAACCACTTCTCTATATGATAGGTTGTCCCAACTTATAGGTGTGTTGCACCTTCTTCCATAAAGTGCCTCAAATGGGCTCATCTTTAGAGATGTTTGGTACCCATTGTTATAAGAAAACTCTACCAAGTGTAGGTAGTATTCCAATTTGGATGGTTTATCCATCACATACATTCTCAATATATCCTCAATCACTTTATTCACCCTCTCTGTTTTCCCATCAGATTATGGATGATAAGATTTACTAAAATTCAAACATGTTCCAAATCCTTTGAATAATAATTTCCATAAATTGGATGTAAACTTTGGATCTTTGTCAGACACAATTGTCTTGGGTATACCATGCAATCAAGCAATTTCCCTCATATAAATAACAAGAATGTTAGTTGATTGTGAGTGAGATTCATTAGAATGAAATAGGCATCTTTTCTAAGCTTGTCCACCACTACCATCATAGAATCATGTTGCCTTTTTGTTTTGGGAAGTTTGGTGATGCCATCCATTGTTACCACTTCCCATTTCCACTCACGGATGGGTAATGGTTGTAGTAACCCATTCGGGTGTTGGTTGATATCCTTCTCTAACTAGTTCTTGGGATGAACTAGGTTCATATATGAACAAGCTTCCAACAAAGCCCTCCAAAACTATCGGCCCTCCTAGTAAACCAGAAGGCAACACAACACACAAGTGTATTGTGTAGTCTCACCTGAGATAGTTCTATGGGTGACTGCAATTCTCAGATGCTTGCAGTCTTAGGAAAGGTGGGGATCTGGGGTTTCCTTTACTTGTCTTAAGCCTTGATCTGGTGGTTCCTTCTATTATTCTTAAGATCCATTCATCTATTAAGTGTATGCATGCATTCTAACAAATCTAACATATGACAGATCTCACAGAATTATTCATTCATCAACTAACTAATTACAAAAAGTAATTATGCAATAAACACATCACATAACACAAGTGTTACCTTGGTTCACCCCCACCTGGGCTACGTCCATAAAGATATGACATCTCAGGCTCATTTATTATGGCTCTACAATATATGTTTCCGCGTGCACTACAACTATGTTCATACAATCACAAGACATAGTCCACAACATATGTGAGGCTGACTATATCACACTAGAATCTTCATCCTGCGATCTAACCCTCAAGCTATAGCTACATTTCTCCCCTAAAACTCAACAAATTACAAAAAATGGTATTCGATATTACAATAGTTTCCTTGACTGAAAAAACAAAAACTTAGCAACCCCTGCCTAGACCTCCTAGGTACTTATTTATATTAGTTTTTATCTCACCGACCCTTACAATATCCTAAAAGAACCCTAACCCTAACATGGTTAGGTTTTCTTGCATGCACACTCTTGCGCCTCTTTTGTCACCTAAATGAGAAAAACAGAGGTGCTTACAAGCTTAGTTGGGTTAGCTAAGCAAGACAATAGTAAAGGAAAGGGTTAGAGAAAGAAACATAAAAGAACAAGATAAGAATTAAACTAAGAAATAAAAGAACAACTAAACTATTGAGCATAAGGACATAAGAACAAAAAGACAATAAGACTCATGTCACCAATGGCAAGGATTATATTAGTGAAAGAAAACACCAAGAAGAAAGAGGACTTTGGGTCCCTTCTTCCTCTAAGGGAGGGCTCTTGGACCCCCACAACTAAGCCCTTCTTACAACTTTGAATGAAATGGTGAAAGAAACCAAAGCTAATCCACTCAAGAGGTGAGATGGATTGCCCAATGTAATGATGCTAGTATACTCTTGATGAGAAAAGAGGATTCCCCAAGAGAATAGTAGAAACATAACCTTGCAAATGAATTCCTTGAAAATGAAGTGCACTCATGGATTTGTTTTATAGCATCACTTTGAGGTATTGTGCAACCAACTTATAGTGTGAAAAGAGGCTATTTAAGGCATTTTTAGGTCTTTGACCAGCGACCCAGTCAGATTTAGCCAAGATTTGGGTGTCAAATCAACTTGGAAGCTAAGCCAAAAGTGGGTGGGAGGCCGACCAATCTCATAAATGCATCATTCTCAGATGTGCATGGCTTTTAGCAACCACAGTCGCGCATCGTGTGCATGTGCGCGCACCCCCTGTGTAGTCATAGCACACCTTAATTTTATCATTGGTTGTATAGTTTTGAACCTTTTGGAAATGATTTTGTGGTAATTTTGGTCCATGGGTGACCTCATAACTGTTTGACGATGCTGGATTCCTGTAACCATTTATGGATGAAATTTCAGTGATAACAAATGCCCCCTAATGGATGAGGTTAGGAGTATACGTATAACTGAAATTCATCAATGTTTCTTCTATTGAGAGTGTCGTTGTAAGAGAGAGAGATAGTGAGAGTATCAAGAGTGACACGTTGGAGGGAGAAGGGAGCATGTAGGACCCAACCTTCCATAAGGTGTGTAAAAATAAATTGTATACAAATGAGGTGGGCATGCCCCGTGCTCGTGTCATGTAACTAAAAAATGAATGGTGTTGTATAGTAACTGAAAGGGTGTGTTGATGTAGACAACTACAGTTCCCTCAGGGGCGGTCGTGATAATGGCAGAAGACAATTCTAAGGAGGAACATACTCTGAATAGTAGGCAATGACACCTATAAGAAGTATCACGGATTCTGTAGGCATTGATAGCCCAACCAAGTTTAGAGGTCTTCGAAAAATATAAGAAATAACTGCAATAGTCACAAAGTAAGACCCACCGTAATATGAGAAAGTGTTGAAGTCAAATGTTATGGGGGCCAACAACAAAAGGGAGAAATTTTTGATTCTCCCTGTGCCGTCTGAGACCTCTCATTGGAAAGGTAATGAGAGTCAAGATATTATTGCCCTTCTGGAAACTATGCTTGTTAGCACTCTGTAATTTGCCCAAGGCTGTGATGGCAGTCACAGAGACAACATCAAAACCACTTCGATTCTTGGATCCATCCCTCCAAGACTCAGAGAGGGATCACTCTATCTGATATAGCTTTGTTTGAAAAGAATATTAGGCTAGTTAATGGGTTCAGAGTTTGGATTTTTTGAATTGGTAAGAGAAGAGAAAAAAGGAACCATGGGCAATGGAGTCACAATTTGAAGCTCAATCAAAACAAGTTCTACAGACAACATTACAGGGCAAGGTAGGCACTCTTGTTGGATTCTTTGAATTTGATTTTGGATTTAGAGGAACAAGATGAGAGGACCAGGCAATGACAGGGCGATCAAGAATCCTGAAATTAACCTTTGAGGAGAAAACATCGATAATTATGTCAAAGCCAAAAATAGAGTGTATGTCTCAACAAATTATATTATTCGAACTTATTTTCATAATTCAGAGTATGAATAACTTAAGAAATACAACGAAAACAAATTACAGTGAATGAGGAAAACATCACCACCGAAAATCACACATGAATCCTGTAGCTGCTGAGATTGTATTATTGAAATGATGAAAATATAGAAAGCTCAGTGATATTATTTACAAAAACTTAATCCTTGTTCCTTGACTGATCAAACCTTACATTAAAAATCATCTCTGAATAAATAGGGGAGATCCCCCAACAAGTTTCGAGAGTCAGTTTTAACCGCCTCGGCCAAAAATAGCCACAAATCCCACCAAATATTCAACGATGACACCTGGGGAAACAATGAAGGAGGTTATTGGAGATGGGCATGTTCTAGAAAAAAAACTCCTTCGGTTTCACCAAATTCGTCCCCAGCTAGCTGTAACAGCTCCCACAAAATCAGGACTGTAACAGAAAACTAAAAATCTGGAAAAAAGGGCCTCGAAGATGGCTTAGATTCTCCCTGTTCGTGGAACCTGTGAAAAAAATAATATAGTTTTTTGTTCTTCATCCAGTTACGGAGAAAAACCTCTCTCGGTTTTTAAAAATTCATTTTCATTTGCCCAGAGTATCCTCTGGAAAAATACGTGTTGAACAGGCAAAAAATGGTGAAAATGAGAAAAGCGGTTTTGTTTTCGGGAAGGCGGTATTCCGGACCCCCCCTGAGGTAGTAAGCAGTTTTAGGGGGGGGGGGTCCACTGGAATAGGGTGATAAAACATTTATGGGGCATGTTTTTGGAAATCCATCATTCCGGACCCTCCCCTCTCATTAAGTTTCGGATAGTGAGGGGGGGTCCGGAATTAACAAAAGTCGTTGATTTGATTTGTTTGGGATATGATTTAATTTGTTTGGGGTATGATGTACATGGATTTGGGGGTGGGTAGGACTTAGGTTAGTTTTCATTTTTTACGTTTTTGTTTTTTAATATTTGTTTTATGTTTTTTGTTATGTGTTACATTTATTTTGTGTTTTTTAATTTTGTTTTTTGTTATATGTGTTTTAAATTTATTTGTTGTTTTATTTAATGTTTGGTTTTGTATGTTTTTATTTTAATATTGTTTTATTTAATATTAATTAATAAAAACTAACCTAGTTACTAAACTAAATTAACTATTAATTAATTAATTATTAACTAGTTTAGCTTAGTTTAACTACACTAATTTTATTGTTAACCCTTATTTAATCTATTATTATTTTTACCTTAAGCTTGGTTTATGCATGGATGGGTGAGATTGGTGAAGGGGTGAAGGAATGAAGGGTGAGGGACTGACAGGTGCAGCGTGGATGAAGGATGTAGCACGTTAGCAGAGGAGGCCTGAAGCAATGGATGGATGACGCGTTGGGATAGGGCCCGTTGGAAAAACCCACCTCATTCCGGACCCCCCCCCCCCCCNTTAAAAATGGAACAATCGAGGGGGTATGGAATCCACTATCAGCTGTTGTTCTACGCGCCACTAGATCGACCGTCGATCTAAGCACGTTCTTTACTCTCCAGGTGCGAATGCAGCAAAAACCTAGAATTTAGCGATTTTTGTGGGTTTTGTGCGCTGCTTCCCTTGCTTTGGTCTCCATGGGGTTAGGAAAAACCACTCAGCGTCAACAACCATGAATTCTCTTTTATTTTCCTTTCCTTGAAAATAATTTGCAGAGATGAAATATTATTTGCAAACCAAAATACACACAGACTGGAAAAAATTCTAGTCACCAGATGATCCTATGAATTATAGGGTTATAACAGTGGCTCCACCTGGGGATGGCATCTTCTTTCAGGAGGTGTCAAGAACCACAGACCTCTGAATCATGCAGACCAGTGCTTTATCCATTGGGTTGATCCCAAAATCTTATTCTGCAACCTATACCTGTTTTGATCTTGCAACTGAAACCAAATCAAATGAACACTTCTGAAAACAAGATGCTCAAAATGTTGAGCTTATTCGAAACTGCTACCTACCCTACACTACTGACAATTTCATCATTCTAAATGATACAATAATGTCAATGCAGTCGATCAAGTAGTTGTTGAGACTAGAGGATTGTTTGACTGCTTGTTAGCACCATGAAAAGTGCAGCTTGACCTTTTTCCCATCGACTCAAAAGTGCAAAGTGAAAAGGCCACTGCTGAAAACATGATTGATATTTACCATAGAGACCTCGACAGTCTTGAAGAACAAAAGTAATGTCAGAGATAGATTGAGGCTCTACAGTGAAAAAATTCTCCATATATGTAGCTATAGGATCAAGGTAGAAATGACATGTTCCTTGATTTTTGGATCTTGCCAAGTAAGCAGCATACTCTAGCATTGTATCTATGTTGTTTTCATCCTCATGCATTTCCTGGCATGGCTGCAACTTCTTTGATGGGCTTTGTAATGTGACTTCTGCTGAAAAAGACAATGAAGTTGACTGCCTGATCATGTCAATATAATAACAATGTTTTATCCCATAGTTGGATGATGGAGGAAGACTTTGACAACACAAGTCATCCAACACATCTAATATTGGATCCTGAAAAGACTGACAAGACTGTTGCATTGATTCAAATGAAATTTCTTGACTGTTTATGTATTCCTCCTTCAACACTTGTTCAAGAGTCTTCTTCAAAATTTGAAATGAATTAAAGCACAACGGTACAAATTTATTTTGGATTAACTCACATTTTGTCTCAGGCTTTAAGCTTTCATTTGAAATTTGAAAATCAAAGTAGGTAAAGGGATGCAACTCTGGATTTAGAACAACCTCCACATCCTTAATGGCATCTTCAACTGATTGATCAGGGAAATTTCTGTCTTCACTATTTACAACTAGCCTAGAGTTTCTTTTTAGAAATTGAAAAGATGAGAAACATAAGGGCAAAGATTTTTCCCTTACTCTGAAATTTTCTGTCTCTTCCTCATCACCGTCATGACTGTTGAGCAAGGGCTGATTGTCACATATGAACTGTAAATTATCTTCTTCCTGCCAATGACATGTTGTTGATTCCTTTGAACAGTCCACCTCTATTTCAGCCTCATGATCATCATCATACTAATCATACTTGGGTATATAATCCAAGTAAGGAATGTCGTCAAACATGCACATCATATCAGCTGGTTTTGCCTCTGCAAGTTGAGATGGAGCTTCATCTTTGACTGTGTTGTGAATTGAATACATGAAAGAATCATTATCCAAACCATGGTACCAAGGATGAACAACAAAATGTTTGGGAACAATGACCTTTTATTTCTCTGAAATCATTGGAACATGGTGTCCTTGGGCAACAAGCTCATCTTTCCTGTTGATCCTTTGCATCATCTCTTCCATGGCATTGGCCAAAATCTCCAGTTTAGCTTCTGATGACTTCAACTGCTCCTTTTCTTTGTTCTTTACTTTTGAACTTTTGATCAACAAGTTGGCCTCCACATCAACTGCAACCTTTTGCATTTATTCAAGACTTATAGTGTTCCTTTCTCTTATTTGGAATGCCATCTTAGGATCAAAGGCATCTGGGAAATGAAAGTGTGCTAATCCCGGGGGTGGTCTTATATCAATAGGCATTGCATGATATATCTTATTGAACCTTGCTGAAAACTGGTGTACAATTTCCCCTGGCTTTCTTTTCAAGTGGTCATACTCTTATAGGATGAGGAAAACATTTCCCATGACTACCCATCTATCTAAGAAAACATGCATGAACTGCTGAAAATTTCTGATGCTTGCAGCTGGAAGGTTCTTAAACCAATCTTTAACTTTACCTCCCAAAGATAGGGCAAACACTCTGATGCAGACATCATCATCTTCTACCTCAAAGAGGTCAAGAAAATCCTCAAGACTTTGGATATGCTTTTCAGCAGTAATATTGGCATTCTCTCCATCAAACCTAGGAAAATTATTGATGTAATTGACAGGGAGGTCATGGAGAAAAGGAGGAAAATATGGAGGCTTGTATAGGTCTGGGAATTTTGCAAGCACATGAGATGAAGCAAGGAGATTACAACCATCCAGAGGTTTAGCAAGAGTAGGAGATAAAGTAGGAGGCTTATGTCTCACTAGGGTTTCTACAGATGCATCTGGGATGTGCACAGGTGTATGAGTATGTACATAATCTACAATTGGGGATACGATCTCTTGAGACTCATCAATTAACATATGGTCACTGTAATCTTTAGCAATATACTTTTGATCAGGCTTAGAATAAGACAAAACATAATTGCATATAAAACCAAATATGTCTTGAATGCCATTTGAGGTTGAGTACTTGGTCTTTCTAGGCTGCTTGGCCATGCTTTAAGTTCTTCCTCCAGTGGAGTCTTCGAGTTGGCACTGTTTGGAGCTAGTTGGAGTCGCCAGGTGAATGATCTCAGCTTTTTGGTGTCTGGTCACTATCTACCATCAGTGATCAGATCTGGAGCTTTGAAGTGTACTACTGGAGAAAGTTTCCCAACGGAGTCGCCATTCTGTTAGCACTCTGTAATTTGCCCAAGGCTTTGATGACAGTCACAGAGACAACATAAAAACCACTTCGAGTCTTGGATCTATCCCTCCAAGACTCAGAGAGGGATCTCTCTATATGATATATATTTGTTTGAAAAGAATATTAGGCTAGTTAATGGGTTCAGAGTTTGGATTTTTTTAATTGGTAAGAGCAAATAAAAAAGAAACCATGGGCAATGGAGTCGCAATCTGAAGCTCAATCAAAACAAGTTCTACAGATAGCATTACAGGGCAATGTAGGAAATCTTGGTGGATTGTTTGAATTTTATTTTGGATTTACAGGAACAAGATGAGAGGACCAGGCAATGACAGGGCAATCAAGAATCCTGAAATTAACCTTTGAGGAGAAAACATCGATAATTATGTCAAAGCCAAAAACAGAGTGTATGTCTCAACAAATTCTATTCTTCGAACTTCTTTGCATAATTCAGAGTATGAATAACTTAAGAAATACAACGGAAAAAAATTACAGTGAATGAGGAAAACATCACCACCGAAAATCACACATGAATCCTGTAGCTGCTAAGATTGTATTATTGAAATGATGAAAATACAGAAAGCTCAGTGAGATGCTTTACAAAAACTCGATCCTCATTCCCTGAATCATCAACCCTTACATTAAAAATCATCTCTGAATAAATAGGGGAGATCCCCCAACAAGTTTCGAGAGTCGGTTTTAACCGCCTCGACCAAAAACAACCACAAATCCCACCAAATCTGGAACTGTCTGCCATGAAAGATGGACCGGTTTTCTGTGAAAAAGGGGTCCAAACAAATGTTTGTTTCTCTTCAAAAATTACACCTGGGAAAACAATGAAGGAGGTTATTGGATATTGGCATGTTATGGACAAAAACCTCCTTCGGTTTCGCCAAATCCGTCCCCATATGGCCGTAACAACTCCCGCAAAATCAGGGCTGTAACAAAAAAGAGAAAATCTGGAAAAACGGGCCTTGAAGATGTCTTCGATTCTCCCTGCTCGTGTCACCTTTGAAAAAAATGAGAGAGTTTTTTGTTATTCATCTCGTTATGGAGAAAAATGTCTCTCGGTTTTTAAAAATTCATTTTCATTTTCCCATAATCTCCTCTGGAAAAAGACGTGCTGAACAGGCAAAAAATGGTGAAAATGAGAAAAGCAGTTTTGTTTTCGGGAAGGCAGTATTCCGGACCCCCCCTGAGGTGGTAAGTTGTTTTAGGGGGGGGGGGG
>ML776670.1:2121050-2176979 GCA_009831015.1 Picea engelmannii | reverse complement strand
TTCTTTTGAAGGTGCTTTCTATGGTATGTTATTTTCAGGTCATCTCACCATTTTCGCTATAACTTTTTTTCTATAATGATTCAGATCCTGAAATTGCTATGCAAGTGAGACAACATATCCAAGTATCTGTGGTTCAAAATTCATCTTGTGGGCCGTTGTATTTTTGGAGTTACACCCGATATAAGATATCTTCGATGAGGAGATAGCAGGGGAATTGGTAGCGAAGATGATGACAATCATCTCGTGAGAAGTGGTTACTGAAATTTTGGGTTCAGAGATAGATGAGGAGGTCATCATACCAAGGATCATCTGAAGTGATATAAAAGAGATGTTCATCGAGGAAGTCAGTATTGACGAGGGCATTGGTAATATAAGAGGGGAAGGTCATGACAAGTTCGGTGAGGACAAGAGATTTCTTGCTCTTGGGTGTTGAAAATTCGAGATCGTACTGCTGAAGGATAATGATCCATCACAAAAATTTGCCATTAATTTTTCGACGATTGAGCAAGTATTGCATGGGGTTGGAATCTGCTATGACCCTAGTTGTGCGAAGCAAAATGTAATGGCGCAGTTTTTGTACTACGAGGATGACTGCAAGGGCTAGTTTCTCTTCATGTTTATACTTTAGGGGTGGCCTTGAGAGGTTTTTACTAATGTAGTAAATGACATGCTCACCATCACCATCACTGATTTGAATGAGAACTCCTGCTACTGAGATAACTGATGATGATATGTAGAGGATATAGTCGCAATTACGTAACTCGGGTAGAGATGGGAATTTGTTGGTTGGGTGTCCATCTTTCTCACACAGTGCGCAAGGAGGTTGGATGTGTGGGGGGAGTGAAGTTGTGGGCTCCTTATTCTTTTGCCTGCCCCCAGCTGTGGCAAGGAGGTTAGTGAATGGGGGTGTAGAGGGTATGGTGGGAGTGAGTATGGGAATCATCATTGGGATTCCTTCCGTTTGGGGGGGAACGGATGGTTGAGAAACCATCTCTGGTGGATGTAAATACCAAACTAGAATTGCCAACACCATATTAGGGAGAGTAAGCATTGCGGCTACTTTGAAAGCTTGTACACCTGGTGGAGGGTAAAAGAAGGGGATTTGAGTAATGGATTAGGGAACTGTATCCCAAACTGGGATATGGCCTTGGGGAGAGATGAAATCGTGAACTAGTGGAGTTGACGAGTTTGCAGGAGGCTCATGAGGGGGGAGCTCTATGACTAGTGGGATGTTAGATATGATAGAAGCCTCCCTAGGAGGAAGGGTATCCTCCATGTTAGTTCCTTTGGATGATATGATGTATAACTAATTGGAAGGATGAAGGAGTGGTGGTGCACCATGGTAAGTTCCTAACAATGATGGGTCTTTGAAAATTCTGGGACCCATTTTGATGAGGGGGTATGCTTCAGGATTCGTGTGGATGAGAGGGAGAATGTTATCGATGTTGGCAAAAGGGTTAGGCTCATAATGTGAGACTTGGTCAATGGTAATGATCTTCCCGTTATGGGGGAACATCATGGTTCAAAAGACGGAAGAGGCAACTTCCTTCATGGCGTACATGTAGATATGACCGAACAATATATTGTAATCGAGTGGGGCATCGATAACTTCAATGTTGATGAGAATGGTGTTGCCCCCAAGTTATACAAGGACATTTTGGAAGAGCCCTTCAGGAGAAGATGGTCGCCTGTCATAAGCTCTTAAGGTAATGGCAGATGGTATGAGTTTGGGGGAACCAAGTTTCTTCCATACAGACTTGGACATGATGCATGTGGATGCGCCTTCATCGTTGATGCACTGATGAACTGTAATGTTTCAAATTTTCATGGGGATTTGAAAATTGATTAGAGCGGGGAGGTGAGGTTCTCCGCTGTCGAGATCAAATGTGATGAGTTGAGTATCTGTGGGGTCGACTGCCCCCAAGGTGGAATGTAATGATTTCCGCTGAGTGGGACAAGTTTGAAGGACTTCTAAGACAGACATGACAACCGGGGATTTTGCTAAGTCATCGACCAAACTGTAATTATGAGCTGCCCTAGCCTAGGGGTTGTGGGCATTCCTGCACAATGGGATGTGAGGGATGCTAAGAGGTGTTTTGGCATTAGTGTGAGGAATCACCAATGGGGGTCTCGTTGGCGTTGGGATTGCTTTTGGGGGAATAGGAGGAGACTCAGCAGGTGTATGGTATTGACGACTACGTGTTTGCAGAAGGATTTCTTCCTCACTAGTGAGGAGGATAGTAAGATCTGCAAGATTGTTTGGATTGAGATATTGTTCCAACTGTGGTGGGGTAGGTTGCGTGTCTTTTTGGGTGTTCATCACACCCTGGTGTGGAATGGGATTTTGCAGCACGGTGGGGGTTGATTGTTGCACGTATTGTTGTCGAGGGTGTGGTACACTTCCAGAGTCTTTCATTCATTTAAAATCAACGATTTGGGGGAAATGATGAGTATAATGAGTGAACTCACCACAAAGGGCACAAGGGAAGGTGGTTCTAATAGTATTGTTATTTATCCCTTGACACTTGTTGTTATTGCCCCCCTGGGGGTTCTAATTCCCTTGATTTTGGTTGCCCCCAATAGGTTGGTTTTATTGGGGGTGATTCCCGCCTTGACCTGGGTTACTATTGTTCCTATTTTTTCCTTACTTTTTGGCATTATTTGACTAATGGGTCAGATTTACCATATTCAACTGTTCAAAATTTTGATATTGTTGAAGGGGAGAGGGTTGAACAAAATTCACCCCAGCGTGAGGGTGTGGGGGAGCCATGGAATGTGGAGGACCAGGGAATGGAAAGTACAGATTCTGTGGGGGTAATGATCTGTAAGGTACATAGGAAGGCATGGCACTTTCGCTAGTAGTTAGAGTGTAAACTGTGGTAGAGGGAGTACCAGAATTGGTTTGGATAGGTGGGTGTATTGTGGGTGTTGGAAGTGGCCCACTGATGGGTGGAGGAATAGAAACAGGGTATGGTTGTTGATAAGGTGGTGGAGGGTAATAAGAGGTTCCCCCATATGCCAATGGATATTGAGGTGTTCCATACATCGGTGGTTGTTGGGGTTGTGGACTATGGTGTGTGGTATTACCAATAAATCTGTCTGTTGAGTGAGACATATCAGGTTTGTCTTGGTCGAATGGCACAGGTTTTGGGAGGTTAGGAAGTAATGTGTATAAGTACCCTGATTGTGAATAGATGAGGTCATATTGTTGAGCCTTACTGATGGCTTCTTCTTCTGATTGAGGGAAGGTGGAAGCTACATCTTTACCGAGGAGAGAGATAAGTGATCTGAGAAACTAGTCAAGACACTATTGTTTGGTGATTTTGGCTTTGCACAAACTACGTCGTCTACGCCACTCGTGAATGTGATCAGAGATATGTGTGGCTGAGGTTTGTTTAAAATTAGAGAGTAGTTCAAGACCATAGTCATGGAGGATTGGTAATTGGAAGAAGGTAAAAAATGCTTTGGCCAAGGACTCGAAAGTCGCATGGGACCCTGATTTTTCGTCTACATACCATTTGGTTGATGGGCCAGTGAGCTTGCGTTAAAATAATCGTAGTCAGATGGAATCATCCATAATGTTGTTGGAAGAGCACCATAGGTGGAAACTCATGACATGGTTGGCAGGGTCATCCCCTGCCTTTCCTTCAAACTTGGGGATGTTTGAAGGTAGTTTGGTAGGCATTGCAGGCCATGTGGGGTCATGCAATATAGGATCATTTGTGATATTTCTTAGATCTGGTATGTTAAGAGAGACCAAATATGGCATCTATAGTGGTGGCAGAGGATTAGTTCCAGCCATGGTGTGAGTGTTCTGTGAACCTGACCCTTGAGGGGGGCTAGGTGGGTTGGTACTTCCCCCTTGAGAGGAAGTTGCCCCCCCGCTTCCGTGTAAAGGAGAGCGAGTGGATGGAGGACCTTGGGAAGTGGACCCAAGTAATGTGGAACCAAGCAAATCTGATCCTAAGACAGTGGCACTCACAGGAGTGTGAGAAGGTGGGGTTGATGAGTTGGAAAGACTAGTAACTCCCCCTAAAATAGGAGGGAGGTTTAGCAAGTGTCTGGAATGACGACGGTTTTGTGGGTCCCCTATGATGTCTGACTAGCTGAGTGGATGTGTGCGAATTGTGGTGAGAGTAATAAATAAACAAGAGCTTTTGTTGCAATTTTTGAACTTTACACGATGTATATATAAATCAAATGTAATCAAAAGTGCATCATACATACATTATTTTGAAAAAGAAGTATATATTTAGATAAGTGGGTTTTGTCCGTGTGGGGGATCAAAGAAAAACAAATGCTCGTGTCCTAAAAGACATAACATCCTTCCTGTCAAATAACATTAGACCTTCCAATAGTACTCAACAGTGGGGTCTGAAGTCACCGGAAGAGAAACTAGTGAAGGATGAAGTAATCAGTTATAATGAGGGGTAAAGGGGGCATATCCTGAAAGAGTTGGCGATATTTCCCAATAGCCACACAAAATCCGATCAAGGTGCAATTGCAGCCCACAATTGCCACTTGGGTAGATGTCCTAAAATTTGGTCACTAGGTACCTCGGTCAAAGTGTCGCATTTATATTTTCGGCCTAAGAAATGGGTCATGGGATGGATCCCATCCAAGAGGTGGGTGCCTCAAGGGGAGACGCACAAAACAATTAGACCTTGGCCTTCAACCCTTCATAGGTATCTCCCTGCCTTATGGTGTTAGGAACACTTGACTTGGAGGATTTTCAGTTCCCTATTTGACAACTTCTATTTTTTTGGCAATGTGAGAACCAAATAACGAGGAGTTATTTGGATGCCTATCCACGAAATCCTACCTTGACTAAAAAATTTCTTTTGGCACCTCCTGTGGAGGAAAACTCAGTGAGTTTTTAGAAAAAAAATTAGATGTGGTTTGTTTGAGAGATTGGGGGTGTGAGATAACCTCATTGAAATTAAATGGGAGTGGATAGTTTCGTCAAGAAAAGGGTGGGGTGTTTCGGAACCCCTTTGGAGGAAACTTAATTTGACCTCCACGTTTCGAGATGAAAACTATGTGAGTGATAAGTGACTTTTGTGTGTGAATGAGTGAAAGTGTGCCAATGTTTTAATGAATTAAGTGTCACCTTGTTGCATGTGGACTTCGCTTGGTCCTTACAAGTTTTGATTACCTAATTGACTAAATGCCTTTGGTACAACCTTGCATAATTCAAAAGTCCCTAGGAAGCTATCATGTGAACATGTGGGTCCTTTACTATTCCTTTAACTCCATATTGTGATTTAATCTAAGAAATCTTTGAAACTATCCTAGGTTGTGAACATGTGGGCATGTATGGGCCCATTACAAAACCTTTAAACTTCCCTAGTGATTTAATATAAGAAAGTAAATTTCAACACTATCCTATCTTTGTAGCATGTGGGCATGTATGGGCCCGGTACAATCTTGAGATGTGTTTGAAAAATAAACTAAGAGGAGTCCCGAGGGGGCTGTTGTCCTCTCCTAAAGGTTTTAATCTTTTTTAAGGGAGATGAAATTGTCCTACAACCTCTTTTTGATTCTCAAGGTCACTTTGAGGCATGAGAGAAGAGCATACTAAATGATTGTTATCCAACTTCTGGTCCCAATGAAAGTTTTATGTGATTACAAATGATTCCAACTTATACTTTTAGTCAAAGCAAGCCATCCATGTGGCAAAATGAAAGCAAAAAGAGGAAATAATGATTTTAAACTCTCTAAGTGCCTATGTGTTTTGAATAATCACTTTATATGGAGAGGGAATTAAGTGTGGTGCATATTACAATATGCATGAAATCACTTTTAAGAAGGCTAGGGGCCTTCTCCAAATCACAAAAAAGCTTACAATGTGTATTTTTCTGCACAGGTGCGCAGGTCTCAGAGTAGACAGAGGTGCATTGAGTGCCTGTGAGCAGACCGAAACAAGATTTTGGTCGAAGGTGCATAGAACAACGCTATAATTTTGGCACACGTGCACACGATGTGGGATTGTGGGCCAATAAACCTACACACAACTGACACATGGCCGTGAGGAAAATTTCGGATGGAATTCTCTCAATTCAACTTTGAATTGGATGTTTTGTAGGTCGGCTTGGGCTGGTTAATGCACCTGCAGGTTAAATAAACCAAAAGAAGAGCTAGAAAAACCCAAATGGGGTAGGAAATTGATACCTTTCGCCAGTGAAGTTGTCAATCTGTTGCGCCTCTTTTGTCACCTAAGTGATCAAAAAAGAGGTGCTTACAAGCTCAGTTGGGTTAGCTAAGCAAGACAATAGTAAAGGAAAGGGTTAGAGAAAGAAACATAAAAGAACAAGCTAAGAATTAAACTAAGAAATAAAAGAATAACTAAACTATTGAGCATATGGACATAAGAACAAAAAGACAATAAGACTCATGTCACCAATGGCAAGGATTATATTAGTGAAAGAAAACACCAAGAAGAAAGAGGACTTCGGGTCCCTTCTTCCTCTAAGGGAGAGCTCTTGGACCCCCACAACTAAGCTCTTCTTACAACTTTGAATGAAATGGTGAAAGAATCCCAAGATAATACACTCAAGAGGTGAGATGGATTGCCCAATGTAATGATTCTAGTATACTCTTGATGAGAAAAGAGGATTCCCGAAGAGAATAGCAGCAGCATATCCTTGCAAATGAATTCCTTCAAAATGAAGTGCACTCATGGCTTTGTTTTATAGCATCACTTTGAGATATTGTGAAACCATCTTATAGTGTGAAAAGAGGCTATTTAGGGCATTTTTAGGTCTTTGACCAGCCACCCAGTCAGATTCAGCCACGATTTGGGTGTCAAATCAACTTGGAAGCTAAACTAGAAGTGGGTGGGAGGCCGACCAATATCATAAATGCACCATTCTCAGATGTGTACGGCTTTTATGACCACAGTCACGCATCGTGCACATGTGCGCTTTTCGTGCATTTCTAGATCGTGCATGTGGATGCGCGCCCTGTGTAGTCATAGTGCACCTTAATTTTATCACTAGTTGTATAGTTTTGGACCTTTTGGAAATGATTTTGTGGTAATTTTGGTCCATGGGTGATCCCATAACTTTTTGACGATGTTGGATTCCTATAACCATTTGCGGATGAAATTTCAATGCTAAGACACAACTTGCATGCTTTCCTCGAACGTGTTGTTTTTCCTTCCCACTGTATTTTTCTAGTTCTTGGTTTAATCCTCCAAAATTAGTATTTCCTAAAAATAGGCCTGCACCCAACATGCACCCAACACTAACATGTGGTTCATATCGGGCTACCTAGCCATTGCAGGCTCCCTAAACAACCTCTACTAGGATGTGGAACTTGTTTGCAAGTTCCCTTCTTCTTGCCTGGACTTGTGTGGCTCTTCTTGTTAGTGCCTCTACTGAATACATTGTGATCTCCTCCTGGATCAGTGTTGCGGCCTTTGTTTGTTCCTATTCCATGCTCCTCTTTTCCTCCTCCAATTGCGCAATCATCTACACTACTTTCTCCTAGAGTGGTTCTACTTGTTCCTGTCTCTCATGTTTATGTGTTTGTGTGACGTTCAAATCTACTTACAACTTATTCAATTCCTTATTACCTTTCAAGCATTCTATGATGCTCATCATTTTTTGTCGGTTCTTGAGATCTTGCATGTCTACACTTAGTCTCTCCTCCTCTTGGTCCCACTATTGGACCTGCTCATCCTCATCCAATGTTGTCCAGAGTTGTGCCACTATGTCAAACAATCTTGATGTTTCATTGACTTGTTCCTCCATTGCTTCCATTTTAAGTGTAGCTTCTTATTTCCTCTTCTCTCTCACCTCGGAAGGAGTTGTAGGAGTCATTGTTTCTTTTAATTCCACAATATCTTGCCTATAGTGTTCGATGGTTTTGGAAATAAGATTGAGTTTATCCTCTTTTCTTGTGTTCTCTGCCTGCGCACTTACAGGGAAATGGTTGTACACTGCTGTCACACCTAGTTTGATTCTATATGTGCACTATTTTTATTCCTTGGTTTCAAACTTGACCTTTTCGATCACCAATTCCAGTGCTTCCTTTCCATCTCTTGTCTCCTGCAGTTCTCCTGCATCTGTTTTGGAGCCTGTATAGTTCATTGGTAGGTATTGTTGCTAATACCAACTCTACATGTGCAAGATCCTTCAATGGTGTCTGTGCTACAATTTCATCCATTTGCACCATATTAGTTCTTATCTTGAAAGTCAGACTCGCCTGTGCAATAGTCTGAGCTATGTATTCCTTGCTCAGCATAGTCCTTGTCCCTGATGTTGCTTCTCCGGGGAATGATTCAGTTCCCCTTTCAGGCCTCTAAGTTGACCTGATCTGCTAGAGGACCTTATTTATTCCTTCCAGGTTGTCTTGTATTTTTATTCTCTGTTGTTGGGCTTCTTCAAAATATGCCACTGCATGGTCCTGCACCCTTTCTGCCATGAGGTCTACGTCATCCTCAATGATAGTGTATTATGGTAGTTGTTTGTGCACTTTCTCTTTCCTGCATGACCCTCCTGTATGTATTATTAGCGTCCTAGGGAACCTTGTCTCCTATGGGGTGTATGTCAAGGGGGTTTCTTGCATCATAGTTGCCCCCTCTCCTTGTTCTTTCTATCCTGGGGCAATGTCCTTTTGTGTTTCTTGTTTATTGTTCTTTGACACACTCCCCTTCTTCTGCTACACCGACTTATGACTGGGTGTCCCCAAATTTGTCGATTTTTTGGGCGCAGTGGTTTCTACCTCTGTACCCTTAGATAGTTCTATAGCCAGAACTGGAATCCTCAGTCGTCATTCCAATCCCTCATTTTCATTTCTATGTCGTCTTCATTGATGCAATATATCAACTGTAGCCATTCCTTCCTTGGATCCTTGGATCCTTGGATCCCTGCGTCCTTGGATCCACATGCTATGACTCATCTCCCTGAAGCTATCTATGTCCCTATATTGTGCGATCATGTATGGAGTAATCCTCCAAGTGTTCACAAATTTCTCTCGTGTCTCGTTGAAGTACCTAGAAAAGGTACCTATGTTATCATTTCTATGCTTAGGGTCCAAATTTCTCCCCAATGATGTGTACCATGCTGCACAACATTAAACTATCCGATCACAAAAATGAGAGTAACCAAAAGTAGTGGAAGTTTTTTCCCAAGTCTTGCACACCTTTGTAGTCTTCGAGGAATACGTTTAATAGATACAAGGCCCAGATGAGTGTAGTGTCATTAGCGCACTATGTTGCATCTTCAATGAACCAAACATGGACTTCCTCCTTGTGGTATTTCCTAATCATTTTGTAGGACACGAGCTTGGTGGCCATCCTCGTTGTTGCATCACTGATCCTCTTAATTATGATCCCATGCAAGCCCCTCTCTCTGCCATAATTTTTCTTCATCCCCTCGGCTAGGGATTTCTCCTTTGTTTTGTCATATAGTTACTATGTGGGGTTCTCACCCATTGATGGCATCCCTGTGATGAGTGCAATAAGATCCACATATATTGAGATGGGTTGTTCCAGCCATAAGAATCCTCCATGGAGGACCGCCATCAACTTCTTGATACAATTTTTTACTTCTTTCCCCCTTCCAAAATGGGGAATTTAGAGCAGATTCAGAATCCTTGTGTTGTCTAGGGTGGTTGTCGATGGTTTTAGTTGTAGGATTGGGTCTCCAAATAGGCCTATCCCTATGCTTTCAATGTATACCTATTGTGCAAACTCAGGTAATTTTCCAGCATCGGCCACGTCGTGGTCCGAATGTTTCAACTTCTCCACGCATCCCAGAAGTTTTGGCATGGTTTTCACTCCCTATGGAATGTTCAGTAGTACAATAGCTATGTTGGGTTGTCTGCATGGGGACCACGCCATGGGATGTTTTCCCTTTATTCTTGGGGGCTGACTTGCGGTCTCATCCTCCATCTTTCTGTTTTCTGCATGAGAGTCTAGTTAGCCAGTAATGTCTTCTACCAGCCCCTACTGCTGCTGTGTAGACTCTTCTCTAGGTGTTCTTGGTGCTGCAACCTATCTGTGCACATTGGCTTCACCATTTGTTCATTGGGATTCTTTGGCCCTCGCAGGCTGTTGTACGGTGCCTATGTCATTTGTAGTGTGACCCTGTACACCATTGTGCGGGTCGATTTCCATGGTCGTTGTTGTTGGAGGTTGTGTTTCTTCCACCACCATTATAGGGATTGTTGTTTCTTCATGTGGTGAAGCAATCAAATCCACATAGATGAATTCCTTGGTCTGGGTGGTTTTTTGTTTAGCCTCTGCGGTTTCATATGGTACCCTAACACTGATTCTAGTTTTCCTCCCTACTTGGCTCGACGCACCCATCTTCGATGGTGCCATCATGGGTACTAGTCGGTTTTGGCTGAATGGGTTGCAACTAGTTCACATTGTGGTCTTTGTCAATTCTCTTTTTCTCTGCATGCTCCTATCACTACAAGTTCATGATTTCACAATAAGTCTTATGTTCCCCACCTTTCCCCTTTATACAACCTGAGTGGGCCTAATGGTTAAGAACATGTGTTTCCTATTAATAGGTCACAAGTTCAAATACAGAGGGGGGTAGGGTATGTATACCTCCATAGACTTTATTAGTCAAATCCCTGGGTGGAGGGGGTCCCTTGTCCCACAAACAAGGGGGTCTCATACACCAATTTGTTGTGGTGGCTTGGCCGTCACCTTAAAAATAGATTATTATTATTATTATTATATAAAATGTCATGAAACTTCTTGGAGAATCTTTCCTATATCTATTTAATGAAAAGACACTTTATGAGTACATTCCATTTAATTTCATAAATTCCACCGATTGGTTCCTTTTTGTCGTAACCGTCATTTTTCATTTTTTCTCTTTTTTTGACCATTAATCCCTTTTCCAGCGCACTGAGTGTTTTAAGTCTGTGGCATATTTTTTTTGTAACTCTTCCTTAGTGAGAAATGTGTCACCCTTATGTTGTGTGTGAACATTTTCCCTTTCTTTGTGTTGAGTCCACCTTTAGTTGCACATTGTATTTTCCAATATTTTTATATTTTTTGTCTTTTCTACTTTTGTATTTCTTTTTCCTTCTTTTATCTCTTTTTTTTTTGTTTTTCACATTTTATCTATCTTAATTTCTACTAGAATACACTATGTACATGTTTTCTTACTGCTCTATAATTTTTAAGTGCTACCAGGTCGACTGTCCCTATATAGTTTTAGTCGGATTCCATTGATCAATCCTCTTAGTTTTTTTCCTCCCAAGTCTTTCAGTTGTACAAGTCCCCTACCTGTGAGAGTCTTCACTTCATATGGCCCTAGTCAATGCATTCTGAATCTACCTAGATGCTAAATAAATTTACTACCATATAGAAATACTAGATATCCCTCCTTGAAACTCTTCCTCTTGATATGTTTTTCATGCCAAACTTTGTATCTTGCTTTCTATACTTCTTGATGAAATCCTTCTAGAATCCTATCCTCCTCCATCTCCATTAGTTGATTCAACCTCTCCTTCACTGCACCTCTTTTTTTCATGTTGGTGATTGCTTCTATGCGTAGAATGGGTACTAGGAATTCCAGTGGTACCACTACTTCTTGCCCATATGCTAACCTGAATGGTGTTTGTCCTGTCAACTTCTTACATGTAGTATTGTATGCCCATAATACTGCTGATATTTTCAAGTCGCAATCATCCCTGTTGATATTGCATATCTTTGTCATAGCATTCTCTAGGATCTTATTGAAGGCTTCTACTGTTCCATTTGGTTCAGGACGGTATGGTGTACTCTTCTAATGACAGACTTAAAACTCCTCAGTCTTAGCCTTTATAGTGTTGTTGATAAAGTGAGTTCCTTGGTCACTCATCAAAATCCTTGGACAACAAAATCTAGTGATCACTTGCTCAAACAAGAAATGTGTTGTTTTCTTTGTGCTACAGTATTTTACTGGTGTTTCTTCTTCCCATCTTGTTAAGTATTCTATTGTAGTAATGATATATCTTTCTCCTGGCCTTTTTGTTGGTGGATTAATTGGTCCCACAAAGTCTATTTCCCATTTGTCAAATACCTGCAAAGTTACTTGCGGTCTTAGGGGCATCTCATCCCTTCTATTAGGTTTATCATCCCGTTGACAAACATCATATCTTTGGAAACATTCCTTAGCATATCTTTGAATTGTTGGCCACCATAGTCCCATGTGAAATACCCTCTGTGTTGTATCTTTTACTGCATAATGTCCTTCAGCTATTCCCTCATGAGCTTCTACCAAAATCCTAGGCTTTTCATGTTCTAGTACGCATCTTCTCAAAATTTTGTCTGCGCCCATTTTTCATAAGTGTCATGCAATCAATTGATAGGATGCATCTTTGACTACCATATTCATCCTATGCACAATGTTAAACTCTTGTGGTGCAATCCATGTACTCAAGTATTCAATAATATTAGAAAAGTATTCATTGACTATTTGGAATGAAAATAATTGCGCATAAGGGAAGTTGTCTTCCAAGTTGGTAGGTTATTCACCATTCATTACCCTTGATAGGTGATCACATCCTTCATTCATCTTCCCTAGTTTGACTATCACTTCGAAATCAAATTCCTGAAATAATGGTATCCATCTACATATCCCCCCCCCCAACACTCTCTTGTTGACTAGGTATTATAGGGTTGAATGATCTGTGAACATCTTAAAGTGTTTTCCCAATAATTAATGTCTAAAATTCTAAAGTGCATAGACAATAGCTTGGCCTTCTCTTTTTGTAGTGTTGTAGTTCTGCTCTGATTTGGACAGTTTTCTTCTTTCAAATGATATAGGATGATCTAAATCTCCTGCTCTTGGTTGCACCACAATTGTTCCAATTGATATAGTTGATGCATCTACATGCACATGGAATGTATTTTCCCAATCTAGGAATACTATAATAGGTGTTGTTACCATATTTTATTTTCGGGTGTCCAAACCTTGTTGACAATCCTCATTCCACTAGAATTTAGTATCCTTCTTTAAAAATTTCTCCATTGGCACAGTGATTTGTGCATACCCTTTTATAAATTTTCTGTTGTAACCTGTATGTGACAATGTTTCTCTCAATTGACACACTGATTTTGGCAGTAGTATATTGAAAATCACTAAAATCTTGGCAGGATATACTAGAAAGCCTTGTTTTCACACTATTTGTCCCAACAATATTCCAAAAGGTGTCCCAAATATGAACTTCTTGATATTCAATGATATCTGACACTTCCTGCATATTTCCAATATCAACCTTAACACTTCCACAGGATCGTTTAATAGACTATATACAGTCCAATCATCTAGATATACTTATAAAAACTAATGTATAAACTCCTTAAAAGCAACTACTACTACCCTTGAAAATATAGCTGGTGCATTCTTCAACCCAAACGACATCACTATGTACAAGCAGGATGCCCACTCTATGGAAAAAGTAGTCTTGTACCCATCTTCTGCGGCTATATTGATATGATGGTAACATGAGAATCCATCTATAAATGAGTATGCTTCCTCGCCTCCCACATTCTCTAATACCTCATATATGAAAGGGGTGGAAAAAGGGTCATGTAGGAAATCATCATTCATTTTCCTCAGGTCAACAAAAATCCTTATCCCCCCTTGCTTCATTTCTTTCAATACCATAAGACTTATCCATTCAGATTCTTCTACTGGTTCTATAATTCCATCTTCTAACATTCTCTCAATTTCTGCTTATATATTGGATTCAATCTACAAGGTCTCTTCCTCATAGATATAGCCTCAGGTTTTAGAGGTATATTCATCTATCCTAGCTTTCATATTAATCCTTTCATCTTTGTAAACATTGTTGGGAACATGTCACTGTATTCGTGCAGTAACTATGTTATTTGTTCTACTGTTTTTTCATCCCAATAGTCTCCAATACTTGCCATTTTTGGTTTATGTGTTGTCCCAATATTAAATTTATTCACTTTGATAGGTGCATCAAATACTTATGATTCAAAATATGGATCTTCCACCTTTCGTTCTCCATTAATTTCTGTAATCTGAATATTCTATGGGTCATCTTCATCTGGGCCTCTTCTTCCACATGATAGCATGACAGTAGTTCATTGCATGTATGTTTCTATTGTTGTTCATACTCTATCATGAGTTCAACCTATGGTTCATCAATATATATCACCCCTCTGATTTAGTTGAGTTCTGAATCAATGTTGAGGTTCTCATGTTCGAATGAGAAGGTTACTATAAAATTCTGTTGTAATGTTGTCCATTCTACAATGTCTTTGCGTAGTTCCTAGTCTACATACTAGCTTTCTGGAATTCCTTCTAATGTATGGATGAAGTGATAAGGCCATTCCTTTGGTGTTTTCATCCTCCATAGTGTTTTTCATCTCTCCAAATGTTCTATTGCTTTCCCTTTTCCATCATATATTTTCATCTTATTTGTCCTCTGCTATGTGCTGAATCGAATGCCCAACAGTCGCTTACATTGGTACTAGTCCTTAACTGTTTCTTTGTGTACAACCCACCATCTTGCAGGTGTTTCCTTGAGTGTAATTTATAGGGATAAGAACCTCTTATTCTCTAACACTTCATCTTCGTATCCTTTTAGAAATTATTCTAAGTCATTTATACCATGGAAACTGGGAGGCTCTCTTGTCTTGGTACCCACCCACCTTACTGCACAATCTATTCTTGTGCACCGTCTTGTGGAGACTTCGTGAAATATTTGATACCAATTCTCCAAGCATGTACCTAAGTTAGAATCACATGATGTGATGCTCCTCTATCTGAGTACCCCTTTTGTATTTGGATTAACATAATCTTCTTCGTGCGTGGTGGTTCTGTATAACTAGTTGATTTCCTCTAGATCTAAACAAGTGGGATCTACAAGCCTTTCTCCTTCGAATGGATATAGGGGCACAATGAATATGAACTCTCCTAATTCGAATGTCATATTCCTTGTATTCAAGTGTATTATGGCATGGTTATCAAATGCTCAGTCAAGGCCAAACAATGTTGGATAGGGTGTTGTTCCATGCAATATTTCTATCACTTCAAAGTCTATCTTAGTGTGAACTCCATCCAAATATACTATCACAACTTGTATCCTTCCAATTGGAAACACTCCATGTTGGTTAGATAGTTTTAGCTGGATAGGTGAGGAGCCTAATGTGGGATATTCCATACATTTCCATGTCTTCTTAGGTAAGACATTGACCTCAATGCCTAAGTCCAATATAATGTCTCCCATATTGAAATCCCCAATGTTAGCACTCAATATGAATTCCCTTCTTGTCCTCCTTCTTGAATGGAGGTGATTGACCGTCTTCTTCTCTAGCTTCCCCTCTACCTTAGTGTTACATATTTCTAACATATTTTTCAACACTTTAACAAATGATGGATTATTTAGTAGCTTAACACATGATTGCAAAAAAGTCTTTATGGTACTTAATTTCTCTACAAATTGTGTTTCATTAGTGTGGTCCATTGAGGAGGGAATTTCGTACATTGATCATACATTCTAAGTGTGTTTCATGATTGATGTAGATGAAACATCTTGCTTGAGGAATTCCTATATTTCCTCCTTGAATATTTCTTTTTCTTTCTCTGCGTCGAACTGTTTCGGTGGTTCAACATTCTTCTTCACCCATTGGTGTTTTGCTGGATCCGGTCTCACTATGTCAGTTCCTCTCTTAGCACCTCCTTATGTGACTATGTTGAGATTTATTCCATCATCTCTGGACTTTGCAGAGATCCATTGTACATTCTGATTATTCTAATTTTTCTTTTCTTGAATCATTCCTAATAATGTTGGGAAATCCTCTATATCATGATTTGTTTTGTGACAGTACATGCATGTCACAGGTGGAAGTGGACATTCCCTTGCATAATGTCCTGGTTTTTGTAATTTATGGCACAATATTGGTCCTCCTCCTCTTACAAATCCTCCTCTACCTCAACCTCCACCTCTGTAGCCAGTTCTATCTCCACAAGGTGCATTGTACTAAGGCACCTAATTATACTACATAGGGTTATATTGTGGTTGCGTGTTATTGTAGTGTGGTTGCGCAGTGTTATACTCCTACTGCACAATGTTGTATGGAGGTGGTACCTATTTGAAATGAGGTTCATCTTTCCCTTTCATAATTTCTTCTTGCACCCTATAGGTGTTCGATGTTCTTTCCCTCATCAATTCCATTGCCATACAATATTTTTCATCATGACCCACCGATTTGCAAAAGTTGCAATATGAACTCTTGGGTACTATACAATACTTTTGCATCATTGGACAATGATATGGATCATGTCCATGTGTTTTATATATCTCACAATGTGTTCCTCCTATTGGAAAAGGGTTTGGTATCCCCATTTCCATGTATTTCACGAAAGTTGGGCGCTCATTCTTGTTATGTCCTTCTATCATGCATGTGGTACACCAAACAACTTCTCTTTTTTATTTACTCTTATTCTGGTTTAGTTGAAATGTGAGGTTATTCATATCCTCCTTCATATCCTCTATTCCTAGATCTATCTTCTGATACTAGTTGTATTCCAGTTGTAGGGCTTCTTGTAGAGCCTCTTTTTGAGTTTAAAACTTTTGTCTCCTCAAAGGGTATTTCAGATGTGGTAATAGTGAGTTCACAAAGAGATATCTATGTTACATATTAGTCATGACATACTTCAACTTACCTTTAATACGTTTAAACCTATGATCGATATCACAAACAGACTCACCTGGTTTCTTCCTGATTTCAATCATTTCATTCTTGTAATGATCCTCTGAGCTAGGATTCTAAAATTCATTTATCAGTAGCTCCTTGAAATCTACAATTGTCCTTGTTTTTCCTAGTGGATTGTTTACAACTAAGCTCATGTACCTGTTAGCACTTGGTAAATTTCCTAGAGGTTGAAAAAGAAGAAATGTACAAAGGTAACTTTATCCAACCACTTTTAAAGCTGGGATCTAGCCCTTCCAGCTTTAGAGAGGGATCTCTCTATATGATTTAGCTTTGTTTTAACTTTAGATGTTAGGTTAGATAAAGAAACAAGTAGGTTTTGTTGTAAAAGTGTTTTTGAATTGGTTGAGACAGTCTACACCTCCATTGGGCTATGGGGTCTGTGTTATAATAAACATGAGATACAAACTAGAAAAGTAAAGGGATACTCCCACAGGGCGAGATAATATACTCGTTGGATCTTTAATAGCTTAAATGATGGACAGAAGAAAACATGAGAAAGATACATTCAACTAAGAAGAAGTTAAGAATTTCTTAATTGAAAACATCGGACGATGAACATTAAAATCTTTTAAAGTCGAAAATAGGGTATCCAAGATAAGTCCTGCAACATACATTACTTCTTAAAGATTAGTTTCAGAAAACAATATGATCACAAAGCAAGAACACATCAAATGCAGAGAATAAACATCACCAGTGAATACACGCAAGAATCCTGTAAAAGTGCCTCCTTTTATTAATGGCAGATCTCTTCAAAATTGTTACAGTCTGATAGTGTCAGGGTGTAAAGATCAACAACCCCCAATAATTCGAAAGGTGAAGTATTTATAATTCAAATTACAAACATTCCTGTCATAACTGATCAGGACGTGCTCATTCTATTTTTAGTCTAACTAATTTAACTAATAAAAACTGCTTGATGACTTAGTACAACTACATGCAGAATTTCTGGGGTAGGCCATTGGCGAGGTTCCTGTGCAAACTCTTCTGAATGGACAGGTGACTGGACCTGGACATCTCATATGCTAATCGAGCAGATTGAAGAGTTCCTCCCATCTGAGGTGACTAGGCACAGTGACTTTGAGCAATCTCTGATACACTTCGTCCATTTCCGTATATTTAGCGAATGTGGGCTTAGTGAGGAAAATGTATCAAATCTCGTGTTGGATACTGATGTCCAACTGAAGAGACCCCAGGAATGCTTTGCCGATGATACTCCCTTGTATGCTAGCAAACTTTGAACTATCCTTAGATACTTCAGACAGTCTCTTTTTGTAATCGGGGAGTGTCATCAGTTTATCATTAATAACCTTTAGACCTGGGAGACCCTTCTTCTGGAGAGATTCGATCTTGCTGAAGAATCTCTGTACCCCCTGATCCATGACCTTCACCTTTTCTTCCAACTGAAGCATTAGACTTCTCTTGGTCAAAACCCTTTTGACCTCAAGGATGGTCTATGTTCTGTCCTCTATGTTCAGCTCTTCTAGCTCTTCTCTGGTCTTGGAATTTAGGAATTTGATTATATCATTTGCCTGAGTTGGTCTATCTCCCAACTCTACTCTGATCTTCTCAATAGCCCATTTACTCCTCTGGACCAACTCGTTCTGCTCAAACATGATTTGGATCATGGGACAGATCTCATTTATGGACTTGGTGATGTTTGTCCATACATTTTCTTTGACCTCAGCCAAAGTCTTCCCTGCCACTGTTTCCTTTTGGAGATGTTGTAGTTCCTTCCTGAGATGCTCAGTTACCTACCTTTCTTTGGATAGGCTGGTTTGGAAAGAAGTTTTGAGTTCCTGGAGGCTCTCAACTTCCTTCATCAGCCTACTGATTTCTGTCTCTTGTAGGTTCATTTTCTCCATGGATTTGGCGAGATCGGTTGTCCCTTCCTGTGGTGTCACTGGTGTTGCGGATGGGATTGTTGTTATTGTTGCTATGCTTGTCCCTAAGATTGGGATAGCATTTAATGGAATGACTTCCATAGACTTCAGCTGCTCTTTCTCCTTTAGCAATTTCTCCATCTTTGCTTCCATTTCTTTGAGCTGGGCGTTCTACTCCATGATCAGCTTAAGCATTTCTTCCTTCTCGCCTTCTTTCTCTGCTATCTCCTTCACCTGTGAGTCTTCTGTAGGTGGAATTTTCAGCTGTTTCCTCAAGGAGGCGATGTCTACATTTTTCTTCTTTATCATCTCTTCTATAGCTTTGACATTCGCGGGATCATAACCGATCTTGAGGACCAGCTCCTCCAAAGTCTTAATTCTGTTATCCTTTGCAAAGGACGATATTTTTTCCATCTTGAGTTGCGTTTGAGCATTATTGAGAATTATTGAGCGACACGTCCTTTGCCTGGTATTCGAAGGTGGCCCTCTTATAGTCCAAGATCACCTTGGGATCCATAACCTGCGCTTGGAGGAAGGCCACATTCATCCTGCCCTTTTCTGTGTCAAATGTGGACAACAGTCTATGCTGCGTAGTCAACGTTTGTTTTTGAAACTGAGCATAAGTACTGCTGGTAAGGGTTTGATTCTTCTTCTTGATCAGCTCGTACTTCTCGAAGATGCTCAATTTGGGCCCAGTCTTGCCTAGCTGATTGTTCAAGGAAGAGTCTGTAGATTTCTTCAGTACTGTTGGGGTGATGCCCTGATAAAGGCTCGAACCAAAAGGTGGAATGATCTGCTTGATTACTATGGTAATTACTGTGGTAGGCAGGGCTTCTTGTTCTACTGTCGTGCCAAGCGTTGAAACTGTATTTGGCCTCTTGGTGTGCATCTGGAACTCTTCTGATGATACCTCCATTACAGGCGAAGATGACTCTTGTCGAGGCCTTTTTTCCTTGGGGACCTGTGGCGTGGTAGTTGGTTGCACAGTTGTTGGGGGAACCTGTTGTTCCACATCAACCTGTTGTTCCACTTCGACCAAGGTGTCAGGCATCCACACAGTCTGGTTGGCAAATTTTTCAATCTCGGGCTTGGACTCATGAACATACGGGATGTTTTTGTTTTTCACCCGCATTTCTGAAATGATCCCGCAGGGATCATAGTGCCATGGGAAACTCGTAAAGAATTTCATTTCTTTCAATATTTTGTCAGCTTCTTCCCCGGCGCCTCGACTATTGCAGATGAAAGAGCCAATCTACCCCTTGATTCTCAATTGTTGCTTCTTCTTCAGGGAAACAAAATGAATGTCATCTGAATTCATAATCTGCCTTATATACTCTAATGCAAAGATTCTTACCGACACATATTGGGGTAGCTTGTAAGGTGCCAATTCGCACCCGAAAACTTTGATCTCGGTATGGCTTTGATACAGGTACTAGTCCCCTATCTTTGCGTTATCCGAGAGATGTAGGATTCTCTGGACCTCATCGTTTATTTGTGGCTTGGGCCTGCCACTCAACATGCTTACCACAGGGTGGTAGAAAAGATAAATAAATGCCTTGAAGCTATACTCTGTGGAATTGTGCTTCAATAAAGATGTCCACGCTGTGACTGGCTGAGGCCTTCCATCTGCGTCCATTTTCTGCATTGAAAAACTGAACTTTCCTGCTTGATAGAAAACAAAGATGTAGGCCAATATAAAAGAATATCTGAACATGCCTTCCGTGCAAAAATTCATGAACTGTTCGTGAATATTGTTGGCCAAGAAGGTACTGAAATCGAACTGTGTGGTGGGTTTTTCATCAGTGGAGAAAATGGATAGAAAACCCAGAATGGGCTCATCTACCCACTGGTCGAAATAATATCCTAACAGAGCGCAAAGGGAGGAAATGATCTGGGTTCCCTTGGTGGAGAACATGGATGATGGGTAAGGTGGATTGGTGGAAGGGAATTGAGCGGAGGTGGGAAGGAACAACTCGAAAATTTGATCTCTCTCGGGAAAGGTCATCTTTTGATACAACTCTGTAAGGATTTCTAGGTTGAAAGGAGAAACCGAATCAGCACAGGGAATTTGCATCATTTGGTCAATGTCTTCGGGAGTGATGAAGAAGAGGATGTCTCCATATGAAGAGACGATGGCCCTCTGGTCAGGAATATAATGAGCTTGGCATTTGAGGGCGAATTCGGGAAAGTGGGGTATCTGGGGAAAAAGGTGCAGGGGCAAATTTGACTCGCAGAGTCCAATTTCATCGCTCTGGTCTAGGAACACCTCCCGGAGCCATGATTGGAGGTCTGAAAAATCGAAGTCGCAAATGGCATCCATGATCAATCTGTCTTTATCGACCAACGGGATTTTTTCCAGGTCGATAGGAGGAGGAAGAAAAGGATTTTCTTCTCCTTCCACTGATCTTGGCTTTGGCGCCATCTCTGCAACAGTACTTGCAATAAACACTATGTTAGTGGGGTCGACTGGCTGTGGATGAAGGTGACAGAGAAGCAATGGAGGCGTAAGAGGTAAGTTTTCTGCCATGATGGATGAATAGTGAATGAAAGGGCAATAACGATAGTTTTATTCAAAACTGGGGTTGGTTGGATGCAGGAGATAGGTCAGCAGGATAACGGGTATGTTATCCTGCAATAAATGGACAACAGGCCACTTGGGGGTGAGGTGGCAGGTGACGATGGCCAAAACATACGGACGGGTGACGTGGAGGCTGGTGATTGGAGGTAAAAGTTGCAATAAGGGGTTGTTCATGAGTGAAAAGGGTTAGGTACTGACAGCGGTTATGTGATCAGACACACTCGAGAGCAAGTGGAACAAGTGGGAGATGACGTCCATGAGTGACGAGGGATGTCAGATGGCAGATGGGGATAGGAATTTTGGACCAATAGAATAACGCCACATATGACAAGGGGCCCGCCATAGAAAAGTAACAATTCCGGACCCCCCCCCTTTGGTTAAAAGCAGAACATCAAGGGGGGTCCGAAAACCTTTTTAGACCGTTGATCTGTGCGCCTGTTTCCAGGACGCAGATCTTAGCGTTCTCTTTAATACTCATTCCGGACCCCCCCCTTCCATTAAAGGTAGAACGGACGAGGGGGTCCGGACTCCATTGTGAACTGTTGATTTAAGCACCCTTCCCTGGGCCGTCCAGATGTGCGCCAATGTTATTACTGATTCCGGACCCCCCCCCGATTAAAAGCAGAATGGTCGGGGGGGGTCTGGAATGCTCTGTGCATTGTAGATCTGGGTGCCATGATCTGGATAATTGAAAAGTGCATGGAGCATAAAACAGGGGCGGAGAAATATGTGTTGGGAAAACTTAGGATAAGTGCGTTTTACCGGTTTTTTCCAAACTTTTCACATAGACACCACCAAGGGACTTCGTCCCAACTATTCTTAGGCAATTGAGATATGGTGTAACATTTTCATCAATCTGGTTTCATTGGTGGTGAAGCAAATGAAGCAACTAGCCTACATGCTAACCTATCTTCCTAGGACAATTAACCCAGATTAAATTGTTGGGTTAAGAAATTACTCTACCTAAGGGCTATCTGACCAGGATTAGACAGTCTGGTCAGATTTATTCACTAACCTATCAACATTAAATTTAAAAATAACTTGGCCATGCTTGAAAGGTATGGCCAAGTTACTATTATTGCATGGGGCTTTTGTTTCAATTCTTTTATTCCCTCTTTTCTTTTCTTTTCCTTTCTTTTTTTTTTTTTCTTTTTTCTTTTTTCTTTTCTTTTTTCTTTTTTCTTTTCTTTTCTCTTTTTCTTTTTCTTTTCTCTTTTTATTTTTCTTTTCTTTTCCTCAAATTATTTGCAGAATGAAAAATCATTTGTTAACAAAATACTAGAGACAGATAATACCCAAGTCATCAGTTGATTCCCATAATTTATGGGGTGATAACAATGGCTCCACCTGGGGATGGTAATTGCCCTGTTAAGTGCCAAGAATCCTGGTTCCTGTCCTTCTGAACATATCTGTCTAGTAGCCTTTATATGTTTTATTCTCAAAACTTGGAAGAAACAATGGTCAACAGCTTAGGGCCTTCTCTTCGGGCTTCAACCAACTGACTAATGTTCCTCACTCAGAAAATGCAAGTGAAAAATGAAACTTAAACTGGTATGTACAATGGAGAGTGAGCTCTTCAAATCTTCTACTGAGGTGGGACATAATGTTTCAGCATTCTACCATTCACAGGTGCTCCTGGCAGATCTGATCCATCGACGTTGTTTAGCAAGAAAGCATTATTTCCTCTGAAAGCTTGGATCATGTATGGTCATTTCCACAGATTGTCAAATTTCCCATGCTTTCCCTTGTCCTCATTCCTGGCATCCCATCTCAATACCAAATCTCCTATCTCGAAATCATCCTCCTTGGTTCGTTTTTCAAAGATCCTCTTGATGTTTTTTTGGACTACCTGAGTCTTGTTGAAAACATCCTCCCTAGTCTGCTACAAATAGATCATCTAGTTGATCCTTCTCTGTGAGTCATTTGGCTCATCTTGCACCTCTTGAAGTAATTTCATGACAGGGACTCCTAGAGAAGTGGGGAAAACTACCTTTGTACCATAGACTAGCTGGTATGGTGGCATGCCAATTGACCGTTTGGTGGTCAGTCTATCTGCATATAAAGCAAACACCAACTTATCGTGCCATGATTTTTTGTTTTCTTGATGATATTTACTAAAGTTTTGTTTGACTATTCTGCCAACCCATTCCCCTGAGGGTAGTAGGCTGTGGAATGCCCCAAACCAATGTGGTACCGGTTGCAGAAATCTATGATTTTCTTCGACCGAAAGGCAATTGTATTGTCAGTTATAATCTTTCTAGGACAACCAAAACGAGACAAAATATTATTTTCAAGAAATTTGATAATAACAGAGTCAGTGGCTTGCCTGCTTGGTACTGCCTTGATCCATTTGGTAAAATAATCGGTGGTAGTAAGAATCCACCTGTGTTGGCCTGAAGAGGGTGGGTGTATTTCTCCAATGAAATCGAGCCCCCATTGTTGGAAAGGGGCTTCAACTGAGATAGGTTTTAGAGGTAGAGGAAGGAGTTTCCTCTTGCCTTCAAATAGTTGACACTGGTGACATGTTGTTACCTTCTGATGCACATCTGCAAATAGGGTGGGCCAGTAGAATCCAGCTCTGAGTATTTTGTTGGCTGTGACCTTCCAGTTCAAATGGCCACCACATTATCCTGCATGAAACTCTTGCAACACTTTATCAGCTTCATCTTTCAGTAAACAATTTAAAAGAATGCCTGCAGGGTCTTTCCAATACAAATCTCCTTCTAGAATACAGAATTTCAAAGCTTTCAACTTTAAAAATCTAGCTTTAGTCTTAGTTAAACCAGGGGGAGCTTGTAATTTTTTTAAAACGAATATAAGGTCTGCATACCATGGAGAGTTGAGAAATACCTCTCTAACGTTTGGAGTCACCATCTCGCGCTATTCATCTGCCACATCTAGAAAATTAATGTCAAGAGCCTGGAAGTTAGATTCAGCCATTAACTTAGCAAGGCCTTGGCCTTTGATTAGTTTTGTGGGCTTAATCTCTATATCGTATTCTAAAATGACAAAAATCCATTTTCCCCTTCTTCCATCAGGGTTGTCCTGTGTCAAGATATCCTTTACTACCGCATTTGGAACATAAGCTATGGTGTGAGAATGGAGAATGTAGACCCTGAAGTCCTTTATGGCCTTTACCAAAGAAAAACCTTGCTTCTCCATGATATTGTAGTTCAAGGAAACATCTCTTAATGCTTTGTTGAAGAAAGATATGGGTTGTTCATACCGTTCACTATTCTTCTGCAGTAATACCATTGCTATAGTATGTTTAGAGGCAAAAGAAAAAAGATAGAAATCTTTAGTGAAATCGAGACTGATCAAAACTGGGGCTTCTGTGAGTGCTCGTTTGACTTGTTCGAAGGATTGTCTAGAATCAGAGTCCCATTTTATTTTTACATCCTTTTTAAGCATGTTTGTAATGTTTCGGAGGAGTTTGGCCAGATTGGGAATGAATCTTCGTAGAAAGTTAATTTGCCCGATAAAAGACTGTCGTTCTTTGAGGTTTCTTGGGTGTTCTAACTTTAGTATGGCCTCGATTTTGCTGGGATCTATTTTGATTTCATCTTTAGAGATGATGTGTCCCAACAGTTTTCCTTCTTCTAACCCAAAAAGACACTTCTTAGGATTTAACGAAATCCCAAACCTTCTACATTTCTCGAAAACTTGTCTAAGGTGTCGCAGGTGTTCATCATCAGATTTGGAAAACACAGTCACATCATCTAAATAAACGACAATAAACTTAATCGATTCTTCCACGAAGGCGATATCCATTGCCCTCTAAAACATGGCTCCTGCGTTCATCAGACCAAAAGGCATCTTCACATACATGAAAGTGCCCCATGGTGTTTTAAAAGCAGTTTTATCTTGATCATCCAGGTGAACTAGGACCTGGTTGTAGCCCGAGAAACCATCCAACAAAGATATCCTACTAGACCCGACCACCCTTTGCAAAAGGTGGTCCATTTTCGGTAATGGGTAATTATCTTTCAGGGATACTTTGTTCAGATTTCGGAAATCTACGCAGAGTCTGATTTCCCCAGTTTTCTTACGTGTAGGGACTAAATTAGAGACCCACTTAGAGAAATGTAGCGGGACTATGATCTTGGCATCGTACATTTTCTTGATTTCTTTTTCTATCAGAGGGAGAAACTTGGGATTTATCCTCCTAAGTTTCTGCCTAAACAGTTTTTGGTCTTCCTTTATTGGAATCCTATGTTGTATGATGCTGGTGTCATAGGCTTTCAAATCTTCATAGCCCCAGGCAAAAACATCTGAATATTCTTTGAACAACTCAATGTATTTGAGATTTTGTTCAGGGGGTAATGATTTGGACAGTTTGACCATCCTAGGCTTCTCTCCAGTCCCTATATTACAGTCCTCTACCTCTTGTCCATGAGATTCTATTTTTGGTTTTTTAGATACATCGTTACTGTCAAATAAATCTTCTAAGGGAACAAGACCTCTAGGAAAAACATTGTTTTTCAATTGTAAAACATCAGCGTCCAATTCGTCATTGCCTAATTCTTCTAACTCTATGGTATTTACACTATCAATTTCAAAATCCAAACTATTTACATTTTCATCTTCATTATCTAAATCTATATTAGTACATTCAAAATCGTTTTTGCATTGCAGAAAGTCCTCTATCTGATCATCATTTCCAAACACTTGCCAGTACCTGATATTATCTGGAACTATCGGTCTGCATTTCACCTCAACAGTATATGGGCGAGTTTGGCGGAAAGGAATATTATAGGAGGCTGCTGACGTAGCCAATCCGTCGGCCAGAATATTCTGTCCCCTCGGCATTACCTGCAAGTCAACCTCATTAAAACACTTCAAAGCATCAAGAACAACATTCCTGTAGGCTCTAAGGCACGGGTGTTTAGCAATGTACTCACCTTTGATTTGCTTGATTATTAACTCAGAATCTCCCCTTACCATAATCTGTTTGGAACCAACCTTTTTCAAAAGCTTCAGACCGAGCATCAAAGCTTCATACTCGGCAACATTGTTAGTGAACTGGAAATTTAATTTGTAGGAATGATTTTCTGAGTACCTTTTTCTGTGATTATGCATCCAAACTCCTGCTCTTGCTCCTTGTTTACTCATTGCTCCATCAAATTCCATGCTCTAGAAATCGGCGGGGAACTCTTCAGTGATTACATTTTTCATCTTTGCTACCTCATCGCTTTATGGACCTTCATCTTGACTAGATACATCTTCCATTAGCTAATTATCTTGCTCTTCCATATCACCATCGTTGTAAAAGATGAATGAATCTAAATCGGAATGCGCAGAGTAAAGGGGGTAATTGTGTGGTTTTTCTTGGTTACTGACCATGTACTTCATTAGTGTTTCTCTGTATAGCCTCCTATGTTTCCCAAACACTGGGATAGTGGCGTAAGACATATCCAATTGCAGGGTTCCTTTCAACTTATCCCCCTAAGACTGGGACAACAACATTCCATACTTCGGTGGGATGTCTGCAACTACCACGTCCATTACCATGCTCTTCGCAGGAATCTGAACCAAGGTGATACATAGGTCCTTGATCAAACCAATACACTTAACTTTGTTGGAGTCGAATGAGTGTAAATCCTTGTATGGTCTGGTGACCTCCAGTCCCATCTTTTCCATTACTACTTTAGGCATCAGGTTGTGGGAGGCACCCGAATTCAACATAGTGTTATGCAAGATCAAGTCGTGTATATTCAGACTGATGTAAAAAGGAGCGACCTCGCTAGTATCATCTCTACCATTTACTTCAGGCCCGAAAAGAAGCTTGGGATGATCATCAGTAAGGTTCACAGTGTTTGAATGATTCACTGATCCAATGGTTAAGGCCTTCGTGCCTATATCAGGCTCAATGGACAGTGCTTTTATTACATGTGAACGATACCTGTCTCTATTCATCAACTCTATAAGTGGGATGGGAATTTTTATTTTGGCCAATTCTCCTTCAAGGCTAAAGGGTGTAGGAGCTCTGCCTTGACTCGTCAGTTATGATCTGTCCGCCATATTCTTCGGCTCAGAAGTACTCGGCAGATTAATATGTGATGTATCAGGCTGTGATGGCCTTTTCAGAATGGTGATGTTTTTATTCACGGGAGATTCGGCATTGCTCTTCTCAGGTATATTTTCTGTAGCAGTCTTCTCAAAAGTCTTGTCAGCAGTATTTTTCTCAGGAGTCTTCTCAGCAGATGTCTCAGAAGTCTTTTTGGTTTCGACTACCTTCTTTGTTTCAGTCGTCTTCTTTGGAGAAATGCCTTCTGTCTTCTTACTTCACAGATTGTATTGCCAATGTACTTCCAGAATAGCGTTTTCAAAGGCCTATTGTTCTGCATCTTCGGATTCTTCACTTACCTTTGTTTGATTTAGCAGAAAGAGTTCCTGCTCTTCTTGAGTAAGGAAAATGGCCTCGTTGTCGTGAATGCCCATAAGGTTGATGTGAGTGTCCTCCAATTCCTCAATCACTTCTCCCCCTTCATCAGCATAGTTTGTCTGCAGGGGAGGTCTAATCTGCTGATCAATACCTCTCTGCTCCCTTTGATCCCTAGGATCTCTCTGTCTGATTTGAGGAGGGTTTCTCCTAAAATTGGGGTTCCGAATCTGAGGAGCAAGTGTGTTGTCCCTTGGAGGATTTCTGTCTGACAAATTCATTCTTTCTAGCATTAATTCTACTGTTCTGGCCAAAGAATCTAGCTTGGAATCTATAGTTGACATGGAAGGTTCTTCTTTGATCGTGACTCTCCTTTCTGACCTCTGACGGGCCCTTTTCGCCAACAGATTGGCCTCCACACTAATAGCACTTTTCTGCATGTCCTCTAGGGTGGAAACATTTCTCTCTCTTAGTTGGTATGACATGTCCGCATCAAATCCATCAGGAAATTTAATCAATGCCAGACCCTGTGGGGGTTTGATTTCAGTTGGGATTGCATTGTACAAGTTGTTGAAATGGGTGCAATAATATTGTACTGTCTCACCTTGATTTCTTTTTATATTCTCGTATTCTGACAGTATTTGGAGAGGGTTTTTCTTTACCTCCCATCTATCAAGAAAATTCTTTGGAACGCAACAAGGTCAGGAACTGAGGCGGCAGGTAAAGATTTGAACCATTTCTTGACGTCTCCTGTCAGACTCTAGGCAAACAGTCTCATTTGAACATCAGCCTCGTCAACTTCTTGCAGGTCAAAATAGTCATTCATTTTATCCACATGTTGTTGGGCATTTAAAGGTCTGGTTGCATCGAACTGTGGAAGTCTAGTTTGATAGTCTTGGGGCATGGCATGTAGCGGCGCAACCAACACCAAAGGAGCATATCGAGCTGCCATGATGGGTGGAGGAGGTGGAACGACAACCTGGATGGTCGGATAGGTAGCGACTGAAGACGAGGACGAGGAGGGACTGGACGGTACTGAGGTAGTGATTTGTAGTTTAGTCATGGGAGACAAGACTTCGGGGGTTCGGGGTTGCAACATAGTTGGATCAAAGATGAGTCCAGACACAAAACTGTCAGACCGTGTTCTAACCAGGCTTCGCTTTGGAAAGGTATCAAGATCAAGGTTTTGAGAGATAACTAGTTTTCTTGAAAAGGAAGGAGACTTATGCAGGGGAGTATAACTCACTGAACTGACAGCTGAGGTCTTTCGCCTGAGAAAATGTTCGGGGTTATCTATCACTATCGCGGGTTCTGGGTCTGGATGAGATCGGGTGTGAACTTTCTTGGGAGCCATAACTCTTTTTGGTTTTTATATATGTATATATATATATATATATATATATTTTTTTTAATTCTGCGAGTCTGAAAATAATATGTACAAAGTTTGATCAACCTCTAAACATTACTTTCTTCTCAAAATCAAACGTTCTCTTTCAGGGAAAGAAAACGTGAAATTATCAGTTTTTAGGTCGTTCCCCAGTGGAGTTGCCATTATGCTAGCACTTGGTAAATTTCCTAGAGGTTGAAAAAGAAGAAATGTACAAAGGTAACTTTATCCAACCACTTTTAAAGATGGGATCTATCCCTTCCAGCTTCAGAGAGGGATCTCTCTATATGATTTAGCTTTGTTTTAAATTTAGATGTTAGGCTAGGTAAAGAAACAACTAGGTTTTTTTGTAAAAGTGTTTTTGAATTGGTTGAGACAGTCTACACCTCCATTGGGCTATGGGGTCTGTGTTATAATAAACATGAGATACAAACCAGAAACGTAAAGGGATACTACCACAGGGCGAGATAATATACTCACTGGTTCTTTAATAGCTTAAATGATGGACAGAAGAAAAGATGAGAAAGATACATTCAACTAAGAAGCAGTTAAGAATTTCTTAATTGAAAACATCAGAAGATGAACATTAAAATCTTTTAAAGTCGGAAACAGGGTATCCAAGATAAATCCTGCAACATACGTTACTTCTTAAAGATTAGTTTCAGAAAACAATATGATCACAAAGCAAGAGCACATTAAACGCAGCGAATAAACATCACCAGTGAATACACGCAAGAATTCGGTAAAAGTGCCTCCTTTTATTAATGGCAGATCTCTTCAAAATTGTTACAGTCTGATAGCGTCAGGGTGTAAAGTTCAACAATCCCCAATACTTCAAAAGGTGAAGTATTTATAATTCAAATTACAAACATTCATTTCATAACTGACCAGGACGTGCTCATTCTATTTTTAGTCTAACTAATTTAACTAATCAAAACTGCTTGATGACTTAGTACAACTGCATGCGGAATTTCTGGGGTAGGCCATTGGCAAGGTTCCTGTGAAACCTCTTCTGACTGGACAACTGACTGGACCTGGACAACTCATATGCTAATCGAGCAGATTGCAGAGTTCCTCCCATCTGAGGTGACTAGGCACAGTGACTTTGAGAAATATCCGATACACTTCGTCCATTTTCGTATATTTAGCGAATGTGGGCTTAGTGAGGAAAATGTATCGAATCTCATGTTGGATAGTGATGTCCAACTGAAGAGCATCCAGGAATTCTTTTCCGGTGATACTCCCTTGTATTCCAGCAAACTTTGAACTATCCTTAGATACTTCAGACAATCTCTTTTTGTAATCGGGGAGTGTCATCAGTTTATCATTAATAACCTTCAGACCTGGGAGACCCTTCTTTTGGAGAGCTTCGATCTTGCTGAAGAATCTTTGTACCCCCTGATCCATGACCTGCACCTTTTCTTCCAGCTGAAGCATTAGACTTCTCTTGGTCAAAACCCTTTTGACCTCAAGGATGGTCTTTGTTCTGTCCTCTATCTTCAACTCTTCTAGCTCTTCTATGGTCTTGGAATTTAGGAATTTGATTATATCATTTGCCTGAGTTGGTCTATCTCCCAACTCTACTCTGATATTCTCAATAGTCAGTTTACTCCTCTGGACCAACTCATTCTGCTCAAACATGATTTGGATCATGGGCCAGATCTCATTTATGGACTTGGTGATGTCTTTCCATACATTTTCTTTGACCTCAACCAAAGTCTTCCCTGCCACTGTTTCCTTTTGGAGCTGCTGTAGTTCCTTCCTGAGCTGCTCAGTTACCTGCCTTTCTTTGGATAGGCTGGTTTGGAAAGAAGTTTTGAGTTCCTGGAGGTTCGCAACTTCCTTCTTCAACCTATTGATTTCTATCTCTTGCAGGTTCATTTTCTCCATGGATTTGGCGAGATCGACTGTCCCTTCCTGTGGTGTCACTGGTGTTGCAGATGGGATTGCTGTTACTATTGTTGTGCTTGTCCCTGAGATTGGTATAACAGTCAATGGAATGGCTTCCATAGACTTCAGCTGCTCTTTCTCCTTTAGAATTTTCTCCATCTCTGCTTCCATTTCTTTGAGCTGGATGTTCTGCTCCATGAGCAACTTAAGCATTTCGTCCTTCTTGCCTTCTTTCTCTGCTATATCCTTCGCCTGTGAGTCTTCTGTAGGTGGAAGTTTCAGTTGTTTCCTCAAGGAGGCGATGTCTGCATTTTTCTTCTTTATCATCTCTTCTGCAGCTTTGACGTTCGTAGGATCATAACTGATATTGAGGACCATCTCCTCCAAAGTCTTAATTCTATTGTCCTTTGCAAAGGACGATATTTTTTCCATCTTGAGCTGCGTTTGAGCATTATTGAGCGGCACCTTAAATTTGGCTACTGAAGCAGAAGCATGTGCCAATGTATGGAATACCATCTCACCTCTCTATTTGTGCAGATCCATCTGATCTACTGGGTGCATGTCCTTTGCCTGGAATTCGAAGGTGGCCCTCTTATAGTCCGAGATCACCTTGGGATCTGGAACCTGCTCTTGGAGGAAGGCCATGTGCATCCTGCCCTTTTCTATGTCAAATGCGAACAACAGTCTATGCTGTGCAGTTGACGTTTGTTTCCGAAACTGAGCATAAGTATTGTTGGTAAGGGTTTGATTCTTCTTCTTGATCAGCTCGTACTTCTCGAAGATGCTCAATTTGGGCCCAGTCTTGCCTGGCTGATTGTTCAGGGGAGAGTCTGTGGATTTCTTCGGTACTATTGGGGTGATGCCCTAATAAAGGCTCAAACCAAAAGGTGGAATGACCGACTTGATTACTGTTGTAGTTACTGTGGTAGGTGGGGCTTCTTGCTCTACTATCGTGCCAGGTGTTGAAACTGTCTTTGGCCTCTTGGTGTGCATCTAGAACTCTTCTGATGATACCTCCGTTATAGGCGAAGATGACTCTTGTTGAGGCCTTTTTTCCTTGGGGACCTGTGGCGTGGTAGTTGGTTGCACAGTTGTCAGGGGAACCTGCTGTTACACTTCGACCAAGGTGTCAGGCATCCACACAGTCTGGTTGGCAAATTTTTCAATCTCGGGCTTGGACTCATGAACATACGGGATGTTTTTGTTTTTCACCCGCATTTTTGAAATGATCCCGCAGGGATCATAGTGCCATGGGAAACTTGTAAAGAATTTCATTTCTTTCAATATTTTGTCAACTTCTTCACCGACGCCTCGACTATTGCAGATGAAAGAGCCAATCTGCCCCTTGATTCTCAATTGCTGCTTCTTCTTCAGGGAAACAAAATGAATGTCATCTGAATTCATAATCTACCTTATATACTCTAACGCAAAGATTCTTATCGGCACATATTGGGATAGCTTGTAAGGTGCCAATTTGCACCCAAAAACTCTGATCTTGGTATGGATTTGATACAGGTACCAGTCCCCTGTCTTTGCATTATCCGAGAGATGTAGGATTCTCTGGACCTCGTTGTTTATTCGTGGCTCGGTCCTGCCACTCAACATTCTTACCACAGGGTGGTAGAAAATATCAATAAATGCCTTGAAGCTATACTCTGTGGAATTGTGCTTCAATAAAGATGTCCACGCTGTGACTGGCTGAGGCCTTCCATCTATGTCCATTTTCTGCATTGAAAAACCGAAATTGTCTGCTTGATAGAAAACAAACATGTAGGCCAATATAGAAGAATATCTGAACATGCCTTCCGTGCCAAAATTCATGAACTGTTCATGAATATTGTTGGCCAAGAAGGTACTGAAATCGAACTGTGTGGTGGGTTTTTCATCAGTGGAGAAAATGGATAGAAAACCCAGAATGGGCTCATCCACCCACTGGTTGGAATAATATCCTAACAGAGCACAAAGGGAGGAAATGATCTGGTTTCCCTTGGTGGAGAACATGGATGATGGGTAAGGTGGATTGGTGGAAGGGAATTGAGCAGAGGTGGGAAGGAACAGTTGGAAAATTTGAGCTCTCTGGGGAAAGGTCATATTTTGATACAGCTCTATAAGGATTTCTAGGTTGAAAGGAGAAACAGAATCAGCACGAGGAATTTGCATCATTTGGTCAATGTCTTCGGGAGTGACAAAGAAGAGGACGTCTCCAGATGAAGAGATGATGTCCCTCTGGTCGGGAATATAATGAGCTTGGCATTTGAAGGCAAATTCGGGAAAGTGGGGTATTTGGGGAAAAAGGTACAGGGGAAAATTGGACTCCCAGAGTCCAATTTCATCGCTCTGGTCCAGGAACACCTCCCGGAGCCATGATTGGAGGTCTGAAAAATCAATGTCGCAAATGGTATTCACGATCAATCTGTCTTTATCGACCAACGAGATTTTGTCCAGGTTGATAGGAGGAGGAAGAAAAGGATTTTCTTCTCCTTCCGCTAGTCTTGTCTTTGGCACCATCTTTGCAACAGTACCTGCAATAAACACTATGTTAGTGGGGTTGACTCGCTGTGGATGAAGGTGACGGAGAAGCAATGGAGGCATAAGAGGTAATTTTTCTGGTGCAATGGACGAATAGTGAATGAAAGGGGAATAACGATAGTTTTATTCAAAACTGGGGTCGATTGGACGCGAGAGACAGGTCAGCAGGATAATGGGTATGTTATCCTGCAATAAATGGACAACGGGCCACTTGGGGGTGAGGTGGCAGGTGACGGTGGCCAAAACATACTGATGGGTGACGTTGAGGCTGGTGATTGGAGGTAAAAGTCGCAATAAGGGGTTGTTCATGAGTGAAAAGGGTTGGGTACCGACAGCCGGGACTGACAACCGTTATGTGATGAGACACACTCGGGAGAAAGTGGAACAAGTGGGAGATGACGTCCATGAGTGATGAGGGATGTCATATGGTAGATGGGGATAAGACTTCTGGACCAATAAAATAATTCCACATATGACAAGGGGCCCGCCAGAGAAAAGTAACAATTTCAGACCCCCCCCCCTTTGGTTAAAAGAAGAACATCAGGGGGGGTCCGAAAACCTTTTTAGACCATTGATCTGCACACCTGTTTCCAGGCTGTAGATCTTAGCGTGCTCTTTAATACTCATTCTGGACCCCCCCCCCTTCCATTAAAGGAAGAACGAACGGGGGGGTCCAGAATCCATTGTGAACCGTTGATTTAAGTGCCCTTCCCTGGGCCGTCCAGATGTGCGCCAATGTTATTACCGATTCCGGACCCCCCCCCCGGTTAAAAGAAGAATTGTCGAGGGGGTCTGGAATGCTCTGTGCACCGTAGATTTGGGTGCCATGATCTGGATCGTTGAAAAGTGCATGGAGCATAAACCAGGAGCGGAGAAATATGTGTTGGGAAAACTTAGGATAAGTGTGTTTTACGGGTTTTTTCCAAACTTTTCACATAGACACCACCAAGGGACTTCGTCCCAACTATTCTTAGGCAATTGAGATATGGTGTAACATTTTCATCAATCTGGTTTCATTGGTGGTGAAGCAAATGAAGAAACTAACCTACATGCTAACCTATCTTCCTAGGACAATTAACCCAGATTAAACTGTTGGGTTAAGAAATTACTCTACCTAAGGGCTATCTGACCAGGATTAGACAGTCCGGTTAGATTTGTTCACTAACCTATCAACATTAAATTTAAAAAGAACTTGGCCATGCTTGAAAGGTATGGCCAAGTTACTATTATTGCATGGGGCTTTTGTTTCAATTCTTTTATGCCCTCTTTTCTTTTATTTTCCTTTCTTTTTCTTTTTTTTCTTTTTTCTTTTTTCTTTTCTTTTCTCTTTTTCTTTTTCTTTTTCTTTTCTCTTTTTCTTTTTCTTTTCTTTTCCTCAAATTATTTGCAGAATGAAAAATCATTTGTCAACAAAATACTAGAGACAGATAATACCCAAGTCATCAGTTGATTCCCATAATTTATGGGGTGATAACAGTACCAATCTAGTGTGTTGTCTCCTAGCATGATATATAACTACACAAGTTTTGTATCCTTATCTGTGATCTTATTTTCTTCCCAAATCTTCTCACAGATAAACAAGTGCTTTTCAGGATCCTCTGATGCCTCTCCCTTGAATTCACGTAACCTGATGGTGGGAGCATGTCCTGCCATTTTGAATGGTGATGAACTATGACCTCTGCAGAGTGTATATACTTGACTACTACTTCCTAAACTGGCTCCTGCAATCACTGCTCCTTGATTGGGTGCACTTCTTGTTTTCTTCCTTCCACTAAAATTTGGTTGTCTAATATGTGGTGTTATTTCTCATGTATAAGTCCCACATGGGGTTATGGGTTTCACACTGACATTGACATGGATAAGAGTTATTCCTTTTTTTCCTTCCCTTGGACCCCTTGTATTCCTTTCATATGTTGTGCACATAATTTACTCAATCTACTCCATATATCGAAGATCCTCTACCTCTTTTTCATTTCTTTCCAAGCCTTCTCTATATGCTATGGCTCTCTTCTTATTATTTATCTTATATTGGCAGGGTAATCCATTGTGCGTCTTTCCAGTTGTTTCCATTATCTATTTTATCTGATCTTACTCCATCGTGATTGGGTCCATATCCTCCTTCTTTCCCTTATCCATCTCTCCCTCCATTCTTCCATATTCTGTCAGTTCTTCCCCCCTTCTCCCATGCATGCAGGGAAGTTTAGTTGTTTTATGCCATAGTCATTACACCTTTGTTATACAGTAAGGTCTTGATGAAAGTATAAAATGATCTCATATACCTACCTCTGGGTCCTTTTAGAAATTATTTCTCTACTTCGATGTACGACTTCAGGATATCTACTGCAAATTATATGATAAACCCTGCAACAATAATGTCTAGCCATAAATTTACCGTGCACGTGAATTTGTTGTTAACTTGTTGTAACTACGGTATGTCCAAATGATTTGACTCAAGCTATATAATCGATTCGTAGGGTTGTTTTCTTTCAACCTTAATAGAAACTCCTGGAACACATGCAAGAAATCACAGAAAAATAATTCATGCAATTCACTAAACACGTACTTGTACAGATATTTCTGTGGTGTTAATTTAGGGTTTCTATTTTCTTTTTGTGCAAGATACAACTCCTTTGTTTCTAACCAACTTTCAATCTCTGTCTTCGTTGGATTCCACGATCTTAACATTTCCTTCTATACTTTCATTTTCTGTGTGACTCTTTCATGGATCCCACTCACTCAATCCCATGTAGTTCGTCTCGAAAACATAACCATTTGTTGGTTGATCTCCTTCTCTAACTACTTCTTGGGTTGAACCAAGTTCAGATTTGAACAATCTTCCAACAAATCCCTTGAAAACTATCGGCCCTCCTAGTAAACCAGAAGGAAACACAACACACAAGTGTATTGTGCATTCTCACCCAAGATAGTTCTATGGGTTACTACAATGATCAAATGCTTGAAGTCTTAGGAAAAGTGGGAATCTGAAATTTCCTTTCCTTGTCTTAAGCCTTTATCTAGTGGTTTCTTCTATTATTCTTAAGATCCATTCATATATTAAGTGTATGCATGCATTCTAACAAATCTAACTTATGAGAGATCTCACATAATTATTCACTCATCAACTAACTACTTACAAAAAGTAATTATGCAATAAAAACATCACATAACACAAGTGTTACCATGGTTCACCCCCTCGTGGGATACATCCACAAAGATCTGGCTTCTCAAGATGATTTATTATGGTTTTGTAATATATGGCACCGCACACACTACAACTTCATTCATACAATCATAAGACAAACTCCACGACCTATGTGAGGCCAACTAGATCAGACCAGAACCTTCAACATGCAATCTAACCCTCAAGGTCTAGCTACCTTTCTCCCCTACAACTAAAAAACTTTCATAAAATGGTATTCTATCTTACAATATTTTCCTTGACTGAACAGAACAAAACTTAACAACCCCGACCTAGACCTCCTAGGTACTTATTTATACTGGGTTTTATCTCATCGACCATTACAATCTCCTTCAAAAACCCTAACCCTATTTTGGTTAGGTTTTCCTGCATGCACACCTTCCATGCTTTCCTCACATGTGCTACTTTTCCTTCCCATTGTATTTTTCCAATTTTGGGTTTTATCCTCCAAAAATAGTATCTCCTCAAAATAGGCTCGTGCCCAACACTGTGTGTCTATGCTCAACCTTGACCTTTTGATACTCCAAACATTTGGAAATGTAATCAACAAATTATTTCTTCATGCCTAGCCAATAATATTGGCTCTTGACAACTGCAATAGTTTTTTGATACCCCGGTTGTCCAACATAAGGTACATTATGCATTTCTTTCAATATCATATTTTACTGTTCTTGGAAATTCGGTACATAAATTCTACCTCTGTAAATGAGCACTTTCTCAATTTGGAATACAATTGATTCTCTCTTAATACTTGTAATACCATCTTCAAGTTTTTCTCATACTCTTCTTCCGACTTGTAAGATATAAGAATGGAATCCAAAAGGACAATGACGAACTTATCTAAGTATTCTTTGAAAACACCCTTCATTAAATACATGAAGACAACTGTTGCATTTGATAACCCAAATGGAACCACTTTGAACTCATAATGCCCATACCTTGTTCTAAAAGTTTTCTTGTTGATCTCTTCATCTTTAATTCTTACCCGATGATAACCTGACTTGAGATCAATCTTGGAGAATATTTTTTCATTCTTCAACTGATCAAAGAGGTCATTGATCCTTGGAAAATGATATGTATTCTTTACAGTTACTTTGTTTAACTGCTTGAAGTCGATACAAAGTCTCAATGTTCCATCATTATTCTTCACAAATAATACTGGAGCACCCCAATGTGACACACTTAGACGTATATTCCCCTTCCTCAAAAGCTCTTCAAGTTGCATTTTCAACTCCTTTAAGTCTGGCGAACTCATCCTGTAAGGGGTCTTGGATACTGGAGTTGCTTCAGGCATAAGATTTATAGAGAAATCAATATCTCTTTTAGGGGGTAATCCTGGTATTTCCTTAAAAACCTCCTCAAACTCCTTTAGGACTGCATAATATTCAATATTGAAACCCTTTTGTGTAACATTTCTTTAGCTGCAATGATGAAATTTCTATGACAGTTATGGACCTGGAAATTCCATGTACTGTCCTTAGGTTCCCTTCTTCATCCCAACAAGTAAATGATTTATTATAATAGTCTAGGATAGCATGGTGTTTTTCCAACCAATCCATACCAATTAGACAATCATAGGAACCTAAAGGAAATATGTTCAAATATTCCCTGGTGCTCAGTCCATTCATGTTCATTGGGCATGAATTAACCATCTCATTAACGTTTCTTTTTGCTTCAGTAGCAAGCTTCACCAACCAAGATTTTCTATGTTTGATTTTTGTCAAATGAAATCTTTCCACCATCTTAGGATTTATATAACTACGACTAGCTCCTAAATCAATTAAAATAGAAATGGTTTGGTTGTTGATCATACCTTCCACTTCAATCATATGTGACTAAAATTATTCTTTCTTGTTTTCTAGGGCTGCATAGATCCCGGGAACATTTCTTCCCATGTCCTCCATTGTTTCATCTTTCTGTACATTGTGAACAAATCTCAATTTTTCACTTATGTCAAGACAATCTCTATACTTATGATCTCCCTTGCAACCCCAACATTGAATAGGTAGTTTTCCTAGCTTTTCCCCCCTGTCACAATCATTCTAGGCGCTCTAGAATTTGGATGTCCTTGAGGACTATTTCTAAAGAATGGTGGCTTAGTCCCCTTCTTCCTATGTTCTATCTTGTACTTAATCTTGTCTTCCCAATATTTTTGGAAAGTTGGCTTTCCTTTCTGTTGATCATATAGGAATTTAGCTCACCTTATGGTCTCCTCCAAAGTTTTGAGATCATCATATTGTATCTTGTCACTGATGAATGTTGGAATTTCACTCAAATACCTTAGAATCTTAATTGTCTCATCCTTGATGAAGGAGACATACTTTAATAGTTACAAAAACCTTCCTTCATATTGATCTATGGTCATACTCCCAAGCTTGAGTTCAAAGAACTCCATTTTCTTATCATAATATCTCTTAGTTAAGTATTTATTTTGAAAATACTTCTTGAATTCCTTCCAAGTAACATTTTTCTCTTTAATGTGATACACCCACACAATTTGGTCCTACCACATGGATTCCTTTCCCTTGAGCTGATAGATAGCAATTCTTCCTTCTGCATGTGAAGAATAATTATGTAATTGAAAGTACTTTCTCATGCCTAGAAGCCATGTCTCGACATATTCATCCTTCTTGTGCTCACTTGGGAACACAAGAGGTTTTATTTTGTTCATTTCTCCTCATATTTCATCCACCCTAAACCTATTATTATGATTCCTAATAGGGGATGAACTTGATCTATTGTGTGCTCTCCTATTGGAATTCCTTGGGGAGTGATGGTGATGTTTGTTAACACTTCTTGATCTACCTTTCTCATCAGGAGACCTATGACATCCTGATTTTCTTGAGTCCAAATCCTTATCTATCTTCTTTTATATTCTATCCAAGCTTTGCATTAAATTCATAATGAATTCCTCCTACTGATCCTTGGCATTCATAATCCTCTCATTATCATCTTTATGACTTTGTACATCTTTTTGAAAATTCTTAATGGTCTCTACTATATTCATGTTTTCTTCCTTTCCTTCTCCATCTCCATTTGATTTTGTGCCTTCATTCCCAATATGGACATCCATCCCTTTGATCTCATATTCCTTTTTGTATGCCCCCTATGTATCTTCCATCCCTCTGCACTCTATGTTGAGCTTGTTCTTATCTAACAGAACTTTGTTAGGATGATTTCTTTAACAAATTCGGGAAATTATGCTCAATTATGGTTACATAATACACTAGAATTATTTCTTTTGATTTTCTTGAAAGTTGTCTACCCAGGTCAATTTTGTGAGTGACTAGTTATATTATACTTTTCAAAATCTTTCCAACTCTTTCTTCCATTCTCAGTTCTGAGTTTTGAGCAAAAATTTATGAATATTTGAAAATTGTGCTTCCTGTGAAGTAATCTCTGTACAACTATTCTTCTTCTTCATGGACGAATTGGTTCTTGGACCCATGTTGGATCCTCTCCTCAGGTTTAGAGGTCCTTTTTACTTCTTTAAGTACATGTCCATACAAATCAGAACCCCACATAATCCTTCTCTAATCCCCTTCTTGTCTTTAAAACAATTTTGAGGCACTAGCCCTTTTTCGTTCAGCTCTCAATCTCATGTGACCATTGCTATGACCATGCGCTTAGCTGGAAATTTCTTATCTTTATATTCAGGACTTTAGGGCTCCATAAATTTGGACTTTGGGGTTTTCATAGCACCACACTTTGCTTCTCCTGAACGTCGAATTAGCGAACTCTCGGAGAGGCTCTCTAGAGATTCATGCTTCAAAGGTCCTTATAACATTATACCTTAATTCACTCGAATGTCGAATTTATGAATTCTCGGGATGATGTTTCAACATTTCTTTACTCTGGTGCTCTGCTTCTTTAGGATTCAATTTTTTTGACCACACCCCATGCTATGTTCCACAAACGTTGAACTGACTAACTCCCGGAGAGGCTCTCTAGAGCTTCATGCTTTAGAGGTTCTTGCAACCACATACTCCAATTTCTGTGAATGTCAAATATTCAAACTTCTAGAGTCTCATCAACAATCATGCACCAAGGGGTGCTACATGTAAAAAATATATAGATTACACATGGCCCAATCTATGGGTGACATGTGTCAATTTATAATTGGCACAAAAGGTATGTGGAAAACACAAAACAAAATGACATGTGGAATGCTTAGTGTGGGTCCACGTCACCATAGGTGACATCAACATGACACGTTACTTTGATGCTCTGGGATTCAGGACTCCGAGCTTCGGAGGATATCACACCAAAAAATTTCAAAACACCCAAATTCCAAACTTCCGAACAGGTGTTCCTCGAAGCTTCGAGACTCTGGCGCTCCATGACTTCGAAACTTTAGGCTTAAGAGGATTTCACACTAGAACACTTTAAATCATCTGAATGTCGAACTGGAAAACTCTTGAACCATTTCTCTCTAGATCTTCGGGACTTCAGGCTTCAGGATACTTCTCAACATAATATTTCAAATCTCTCGAATGTCGAACTTCTGAACTCTGCTTCTCTGGAGTTTCGGGACGTCAGCACTTCAGGCTTCAAAAGTTTTTGCTACTGATCACCATCCAACCACCAAAATTCCCAACATAGAAATTCCAAACACTTGTTAATTTACAGACACATGTCCCCAAACATGAATGGTCTAGATTGGTTCCAGACTTTGGGACTTCAGGGCAACCTCCACTCTACGCAACCACAACCAAAATCTCCCAGAGTGAAGAATTTTCAAACTATTCGGGGATCCAATGACTTGCCTTCTCCCAAATTATCTATGGTGTAGATTCACTCTGGGACTTCAGAGATTCATGGATTTTTCCTCCTTTCTATCAAAGACTTAAAAATTTCCGAAGCAACAAAGTCCGAAGGACTTGAGGGGTTAACCATTGTCCTCCTTTTCCCAAATATGATGACAGGGAAGGATTCAAAACTTTCTTGAAAAGATCCTATGTCCATTGTGATTTCACGAAATGCTACACCTAAAAATATTTCGAGAACAATTAAGGTGTGTTCTCAATGCCCTCTTGGCTCTCATGGAAACTTTGAAAATTGATTTTTTTCCATTTCGACAACAATTCTCTGTGAAAATGTTTCTTCAAATTTCCACTTACACAACCCATCCAGGCTTAGTGTTGAAAACCAGAGCTCTAATAGAAAATTGTAACATACCTAGCCTTCGACCAACTGGGCTATTCCACATAGAAAATATTGTTGAACTTCATATATATATAAATTAAAGTAGACAAATACATTCTACTAATACACAGATTCATGTGGAAATAACAATAAACATATACATAGATAATAGATAGGAAATACCCATAAATACAAAGACATGTATAAATACTTAGCATGCAAATGGACACATAATTTATACCTATATTTTATAGAAGATCACCAACTTCCTACAGGAATTCCACTATCCTCCCAACCTTATACCACGTTGCTCAGAACTCTCAGCAGTGGGTCACCCTTGAGCTAGGAATAAACTCCACCTGGGTAAAGGGATTCCTAGCTAGGTTAATACAACACAGAGAAGATGAAGGATTTTGTCCTAGGAGCTAACTCAAACTACTATCCTACCATCTCTCATTCCCCACATGCATGTCCCACCCCAAGAAGTGTGCCCCTTCTTCGCTCAACAATACTTTAGCTCCCTCACTTCCCTTCCAGGGCTTCAGCAACAGGCTAAACATGAAGTCTCAAAGCATTGTAGTTGTAGTTGGGCTCCCTCAAGAAATCACTTTCCCATCAATTCTCTCACCTAGAGAGAGTTTCTCATGGGCCTGACAACTTGCTTCTTCAATCCACGATCCTGAAAACTTGCCTCTTCAATCCCACAGGCCTGGCAACCTATTTCTTAAGTTCAATGCTTAATTCAACCAGTTATAGGTAATGGATGATGATAACAACAATGTTCAGTTAAGAACTGATGAAGGGAAAACAACATTTAGGGCATGGAACAAATGATGGAAGCAACACCGCTCAAGTGAGGAACAATATGAGTTCGGGCAATGTATAGTTGGATTTCTTGTGATAGATATATACCACATACAAATTGAGGAGTGCATGCAAGAGCATGAGGTCAAAATGATGGAGTGAATGGAAAATGGATTCTGAATATAGAAACGTGAATGTGCTAGTGAATGGACAGAATGGGAAAATGGAATAATTTCCCCCACATATATCTGCATGCACCCTTGATGACATATGGATCTCAGGGAGATCGTTTCTTTCCACTTGGGATTTATTCTCTTTCCCATAAGAACTTAGGATAAATAATTATCCTCACCATAGGCTTTAGGAATAATATTATAATATTCCCTTGGAGATAATCCCTCTAGCTTAACCCCTTTTGTAGGCTCTTATCCCTCCCTTTTCCTTCCTAGTGGAGTTTAGTCCCCCATACCCTTTTATCGTGGTTTGTCTACATGCAACGATGTATTATATTAATGATATGAGTGTTTACATGTACACAAATATGCTCACTATCCTTTAGCATCTAGGCTCTCCGGCCTAATCATCACATAAGCCTCCTAACTAATAATAACCTGTCTCACCAGCCTATAAAATATACTTACAATTTCAATTGGGGCTTGGTATTGGGGTATTACAGTAATTATGCAGTTTAAAATACTTTCTCATGCCCAACATCCTTGTCTCTGCATCTTCATCCTTCTTGTGCTCGCCATCAAATGTAGGAGGTTTGATTTTGTTCATTTCTCTTTGTAGCAAATGCACCCCAGACCTCTTCTTATGATTCTTGATAGGGGATGGACTTGAGATATTGGTTTCTCTCCTATTGGAATTCCTTAGGGAGTGATGGTGATGTCTGCTAACACTTCTTGTTCTTCCTTTCTAATCAGGATACCTGCGACTTCCGGATTTTCTTGATTCAAACTCCTTATCCATCTTATTTTCTATTATGTCCAAGCTTTGCATTAAATTTATGTTGAAGTCCTCCTAATGCTCCTTGCCTTTCATAATCCTTTCATTATCATATTTGTGACTTTGGACATGCGTCTGCAATTTTTTAATGGTCTCTACCAAGTTCATGTTTTCTTCCTTTCCTTCTACATGTCCACTTGAGTTTGTACCTTCATTACACATATGGACATCCATCCCTTTGATATCATATTCCTAGTTGTAATCCCCATGTGTATCTTCCATCCCTCTACACTCTGTGTTGATCTTGTTCTGATGTCATAGTTGTTAACTCTGCAAAAAGTGCAACCCACAGAACTTGTTAGGATGATTGTTTTAACAAATTTAGGAAATTACGCTCAATTATGGTTCCGTAATGAATCATAATTATTTCTTCTGATTTTTCTAAAACTTTCCTACCCATGTCAATTTTCTAAGTGAGTATTTATATTATACTATTCAATACCTTTCCAATGCTTGCTTCCATGCTCAATTATGAGTCTTCAACAAAAAATTATGGATATTTGAAAATTGTCATTCTTGGGAGGTAATCCCTATATAATTGTTCTTCTTCTTCAGAGTCAAATTATCTCTTTGACCGTTTTTGGATCCTCTCTTTAGGTGCACAAGATTCTATAATTTCCCTTATTTTTAGTTCTGTACAATTCATAAATCTATTGCTCCTTCTCTGAGCCCTTTTCTTTCTTCAAAATAAAAAAATTTAGGCACTAGCCCCCTTTATTTCGGCCAAAAACACATATGGCCATGGGCTATGCCCCAACGCTTAGCTCATAGGTTCTTATCTGTAGCTTCGAGAATTTGGGGCTCTAAAACTTCATCCTTCATAGATTTCACCTTCATCACACTTCATTTCCCACGAATTCTGAATTGGCAAACTTATGAACAAATGCTTCTTCAGAGTTTCGGGGCTTCGGTGCTTCGGAATTTCAGGCTTCATAGGTTCCTCTTACACTACACAAAATTGCTTCCAAATGTCTAAATGGAGAACTACTTCGGCTCTTCTAGGATCTATATCTTTGGGCTTCAAAATATTTTGCAACAAAATACACCCATTCCTCTAAACGTCGAATTTCTAAACTTTTGGGGTCTCATTAGCAACTACGCACCAAGGGGGTCATACATGGAAACAATATGGAGATGACATGTGGCCCATTCGATGAATGACATGTGTCAAGTTGCAATTGGCACAAAAGGTTTGCGAAGATCATGAATCAGGATGAAATGTGGCACGCATGATATGGGTCCATGTCACCATAGTTGACGTCAACATGCCATGTCACTTTTGTGCTCTGGGACTTTGGGAATCTGGGCTTTAGAGGATTTCACACCAATGCACTTTAAAACACCTGAACATAGAACTAGAGAAATTCTGAACCATCTCTCTATGAAGATTTACTACTTCGGTGCTCCGAAGCTTCAGGCTTCGGAGACCTTATCAACATAACAAATAAATCTCTCAAATGGTGAAATTTAGAACTTACGAATAGATGCTCCCTGGAGTTTCAGGACTCTGGTGCTCCAGGACTTCGTAACTTCGAGCTTCAAAATATTTCACACAAAGATACTTTAAAACTCCCAAACGTCGAATTTCCAAACATACTATATTAGGATCTTTGGGGCTCTAGATCTTCGGAACTTTGGGCTTCATAGGTTTCTTATACAACACACTTCAGAACCCCTGAACACCGATTTTTTGAAGTCCTGAACATAGAGTTTCCAAACTCCCAAAATAGTGCTCCCTGGAGCTTTGGGACTTTGACGCTCTAGGACAACAGAATTCTAGGCCTCTTAGAACTTCCAAACATAACACTATAAAACTCCCTAATGTCGAAATTCCAAATACTCACTAATCTGCGGACTCGTGACCCCAAACTCGAATGGTCTGGATTGGATCCAAAATTTGGGACTTCGGAGAAATCTCCTCCTGGGAACAAAAGGACTACCAAATCCTGGAGTGTCGAACCATGATATCTGTGGCTTAGATTTGTTCGATGTCTAATCCAATGGTCAGGTATTCCTCCCAATAATCTACGACGTATATTCACTCCCAGACTTCGGATCCTTGGGGATTTTACCTCCTTTTCATCAAAGACTTAAAAATTGTCGAAGTAGTGAAGTTTGAAGGACTTGAGTGTTTAACCGCCAAGCTCCTTCTCCAAATCTGACAGGTATGAAGGATTCGGTCCCCTCCTGAATAGATCTTTCTCGTTCTCCTTCTCACAATGAGATTTCTCTTCTTTTTGGGACTTAAAGAAGCCTCCTGCACACTCCTTATGCTTCAAATTCAACCAATCCCAGGTCAGAATTTACTTGAAAAGATATTAAATTATGAATATTTCATGACTTTGGCCATTTCCTTCAATTTTTTGATAATTTAAAAACAAAAATTGGGTCTTTTTCCCAATCCCATGCAAGTGAATCACTTCAACTTGTTCAGCCCATCCAGGCTCAGTGTTGAAAACTAGAGCTCTGATACCATATTGTACCATACCCATCCTTAGACCTCTGGGCTATTCCACACTGAAACTCTTGCGAAACTATATATATTGTAACATACCTAGCCACCCAGGTAAGGTCATGCCATTTAAAACATTAATTTCATCTCTCTCTCTCTCTCTCTCTCTCTCTCTCTCTATATATATATATATATATATATATATATATATATATATATATATATATATAACTTTACGCGGACAAATATATTCTGCAAATACATAGAGTCATGCAGAAATAACAATAAAAATATACATGCAACATACATGGGAAAAACCCATAAACATAAACACATGTATAAATAAACAACAAGCAAATTAACATACAATTGATACTTATATTTGATATAATACCACCAACTATGTGAAAACCTTCCACGATTGTCCCAACCTTATACCACACTACTCAGAACTCTTAGCAGTGTGCCACCGCGAGCTGGGACTAAACACCACCCAGGTAAAGGGATTTCTAGCTAGGCTGATGTATCTGAGATAGTAGGAACAACTTCGTTAGTTTCCTATTCAAACTAACAACTCATAGTTTCTCATTCCCCGCATGCTTGTCCCACCCCAGGAAGTGTGCCCCTTCTCTACTCAATAGTCCTTTGGTTGCCCCACTTCCCTTCCAGAGCTTCAACAACATGCCGGACATGAAGTCTCTTAGCACTGTAGCTGCATTTGGTCTCCCTCAGGAAATCAATTCCCATCAATTCTCTCACCTAGAGAGAGTTTCTCATAGGCCTGACAACCCAATTATTCAATCCACGGGCTTGACAACCCACCTCTTCAAACCCACAGGCCTGACAACCTACTTATTTTGTCCAATGCTTAAGTAAACCAAGAACAGGTATAGGGAATGGAATCAACAATGTTCAAGGGAAAGTGTAGGTGATTGTAGTAGTAACAACCTTTGGGTTTGGTATCGGCGTCACTTAACATAAAGGTAAAGGTGCGCTTCTCCTCTCAGGATTGGTACAGGATACTATTGATAACATGAAATGTACGGGTAGAGATCAAGGAGTGTGTGTAGGATGGAGAGGTCTAAATGATGGAGAGAATGGAACGATTGGAGTGAATGGATGAGTGTGTTCGAAATAGAATAATTACCCCACATTTATTTGCATTCACCCTTGATGACATGTGGCCTTCCAGAAGCTCATTTCTCTCCACTTGAATTTCATTTCTCTTTCTCAAAAGAACCTAGGATATCATAAGTTATATCCATATCTTAGTATTTTATGAATACTATTATAATATTCCCTTGGAGATAAGCCGTCTATATTATCCCCTTTCCTAGGCTCTTAGCCCTCCCTTCTCCTTCCTAGTGGAGTTTAGTCCCCCATAATCGTTTATCATGGTTGTTCTACATCCAGCGATGCATTTTATTAATGATATGAGTGTTTACATAACAAAAATAGGCTCACTGACCTTTAACATCTAGGCTTTCCGACCTAATAATCACATAAGCCTTCTAGCCTATAATAACCTGACTCACCAGGCTATAAAACATATTCACATTTACAACTGGGGCTTGGTCTTGGGGTGTTATACTATTACCTACAACACTCCCCCCATTATGGAGTCTCAATTAAGCTCTTTTCAGACTCTTTAAAAATGAAAAGATTGTTGAGTGACATTGTTTTCTTTCACACTCATTAAATGAATTTGAAAGGATGTCTACTCGGTGCAAGTTTACCTCTTTTTCAAACCGAATGGACTAATTGTGAAAAAATAATACTCTATTCAACTGTCTAGAAGAGTTATCCTTGGTATTTTTTTACACTTTTTCGGGCTCACGAGAATAAATTTATGAAAAAGAACATGAGATTGAGTTCCATTTGCATTTCTTATTGAATTTTCACACTTTTATGCCTAATGTTAGCTTCAAAATGCCATTTTTAAACCCATTGCTTATACATTCCTATCAGTTCCTAGCCTTGAAATTTGTGTCTTTGTGACTCGACACCATATCCTTGGAGGAAGCATCCCCGAAGTGTCCTTTATCCTGCACATGCTTTCCTTTCATTGAGCCTAGGTATGTTCCTTGTGCTCTATAACTAGATTTCTTGCCTAGGACACTTGTTTTCTCCATTATACTATAGCATTATTTTATTCTTTTTTAGGATTTAATAATATGAAAAGGACCAAAAAAATCAAACAACCAAAAAGAAGGGGGGAAAGGGTCCATCTCTTTTGGTGGCCGCAGTTTTATCACTCTTGAACAAAGCACAATATTGAGTCAATATCTGATCATTTTGGATATAATATGGATTTAGGAGACTTTTTCTCATTTTTATATTTTATCTCCCCTCGTTGGTTATTCTTACAACCATATGAAGTGTTTGTTTATGCCTCCTATATAAAAAATTTATCACAATTTATAGTCATGTTGCCCAAGTTACATAATGTGTCTTTCTTTTGTTCAACGAAAGTTTAAGCCTGAGTCGACCATTCTACAGCTAGTCTCAAACCTTGCATGTCGGCCTCCCCAAGTTAGTCAAGTTTGTCTCATCATCACAAGTATCTCTGTCATTTACTCATGCTATTATAGAAATTCCCCATTGAATTCTTGGTTGAGGGTATGCTCTTATCGACTTTGACTCATTTCTCTGAGAGTATGACCCAAAATTCCACCCTAGGCCTATTTACATCATTGATAGGTGAACTTGCACTCAACAAATGACATACGATCATTGGTCATTGACTGAGTTGTTTCACTTGTGTTCAATGTCAAAAACAATCATCACACATAGGGATTCATGCAGTACCTTGGATTCCATTTGACTCCACTATTGGATTCATCATTTTTGTTACTAGTCTTTATTATTGGCTATTATTCAAAGAGTCTTTGTCGTGCACTATTCCATCTGGTGCATACCAAAGTCGTACATCAGTGTGGTCCTTAAAATATATTCATCCGAGTCCTTCCAAATCTTAATCCTTTTGTTACCCCTTGTGATAGATTATTGAGGATGCCCTAATTCTTTCCTTCCAGTAGATCTCTTCCTATCGGCTTCGACACATATTTCTCTGGGATAGGGATCTAGAGTCATATTTGGTACCTTGGGGATTGCAATCATTAGTGGCAGGCTCTATCACTATTGACAGTGACAATACATCAATGTACCATTTTCGGTAGTTTCTACCATGTGTTCGACATCACCTCATTTATTCACACTTGTTAGATTGTACCATGGTACCTTGAAACCCATTATCATTATCGGTCGATTTTCTTGCATTTTTTAATGGTATACATCAATGAACAATAATCAAACTATGTCTCACTATGTTCAACCCCATCACATCTATTCGCATAGTGTAGACTCGTACCACGGCGGATTATTTTGAACACTTTAGGTGAAGTATGAGGATCACATATTTGGTGCTCCCACCTGACATATTGTACCATTCCACAAACATTGGTACTTGTATAGGATCATCTTTCTCACTCTATTGGTCCCAAATATCCTCTATTCTTATTTTTGAGACATAGCTCCATTGTGTATCTATTCATAGCTATGATATACTTTCACATGGATCCACTGTGTATTCCTCATTTCCATTATTACTACTTCATATATATCACATGCATCCATTATGTATTGTTCGTGGCCATGGACATTAGTCATAATTTCATATGTATCGTGGATCCGCAATGTACTTAATTTAATGAACATGATGACATTACTCCTGAGCATAGGTATGCCTGACTTCGGAAGACAATACTCTTACTTGATTTTCGCTAACAATTTCTTTTTTTGGATTAGTTGTTTGGGAAGCTTCATGAGCTTACATCGTTGCATCATCACCTCTCAGGGTTATAATGTATTTCAGCTATCATTTTTCCCTTCTGAACTCACACATTAGGAGGCATCTGTTATAGCACAAATTTCCACACCAATGCATTTGTTACATGGCCTTACCATTTTCCCTAGATTTCTAAGTAAAATCCCAAACTTTTCTCATCAAAGTCACCTAAAAAACTTGAATTTTCTTGATATCCATGATTTTCCTTTGTGTAAAATGTGGACATCCATGCCTTACAAGCTTGCATCTCACGAATGCCCTAAACAATTATGAAAAATAAAATATTTCCACAATTTCAAACAGGTTTTTTTGTTGGGATCATTTCCTAATGTCCTTGAGCCCGTACAAAATAGATTTCAACTTCCCCAACCTCTTTAGGATGGTATAAAAGCACCATTGAGGGAAAATATGAGGACAATTATGATGGTGAAAGATTATGATGTTGAAATTTAGCAAGCATCCCTAATCCTTTAATGCTCTCAGTAGCATCCCCTAAATTGGAAACCCATTTTCCAATGTACCTTCTTCTCCCATATAGCCATAAGGTGTGCTCCTATCCTTATTTGGTTATGCGAGGAAGATCCTAGTTGTTGAGTTGATGCTAAAATGACTTGTGGAGAAACCCGAGTAGTTGGCTTCAAAGCAATGTCTAAAGTTGAAACATGTTGTAACAAACTTTCATATATTGTCAATAATATAAGAGATCTCTTTCCCTCCCGTGTTGTGCTCATTGCAATGTTATATGTTCTTATTGTTCATACATTCTTTGATTTATACACTTATATATTCTTTTTGAACCCATGACTACCTTGTTGCAACATTATCTTTGTTTCTTATTGCAGGATGTTTCGACAGAGACCAGTAGCTCTTCAATAAACTAGAGCGGGGATCGATGTCGAATGACGGGTTTTAGGTGAAAGTCTTCTCCTTTCCCTTCCCTTCTCACTCCTAGTGAAAAAGTAGTTATTTATTTTTTTCATGTTTATTTGTGAGGGGACATTTCAATCTTATTATTTCAATCTCGCTCTGCTGTGACTTGACCCAAAGTCACAGGGGAAAATCCCTTGATTGATTAGTGTTTAATTTATAAACAAGTACATTTTGAAAAATTAAATTTCCTCTTTTTTTTCTTTATGTTGTTTCAATTTGTATGTAAAAATAATTATTAAACTATATATTTTAAAATTTAAGTTTGTCGTCAAATCAGTGTGCCTCACTGATTTGTTCTCCCCAGTGCATATAGTAAACAACACATAGATACCAATTTTATCGGCAACTAGAAATGAAAACCTCTACTATTAAAATTTACTGATATTTTGGTTTGCATAGGTTTTAGTGGATGTAACAGTTTGGTGTGTTGAATAGTTGGTTGCACTAGTGGATTCTATATATATAGACACATCAATTCATTATAAAATAAATAAAAGCACCGATGAATTTTAATATCAGTTTCATGCACATATTAACGATGTTTTTTGCTCAAATGCAGGGAAACAAAGGTTATAATATCAAATGACCAATACTTTAGATTCCATCTCATTTCAGATCATTGCAAGTTTGTCAACTTCTCCCACACCATTTGTAGTAAGTCTATATTTTTATTTATAATTCATTTATCTAATTGAATTTATGTCATTTATGCACGTGCATTTGAATAATTCTTCATAGAATTTTGTAGGATCATAAATTGGTATCGGGGTTGGACGAGAAATATATTCCACCAGTGAAAAAATGTTGCAAGATATTATCAAGAGAAAGATATCACAAAAAAATGTTTGATGAAAATGGACAGTTGCTTTACCCTTCCAATTGTAACATGCCATCTTCCAATAACCTACATCCCAGGTCAACAATATTACACCATGAATTGGATTTATTTTATGAAACACCAAGAGTATGTGGTCGTTCAAAATGTAAATAATTGAAGAAGAACCCTCAACATGTCACATTGTCTCATTATATTAATGATCGACTACCCAAAGTTGATGTTCTAATACCTCCCACTACTGTCAATAATCTGATAGGTGATATAGAAAAGACACGTAAGAAAACTTCCATATGCTCCTTTTTGAAAATATGGTTGCCAAATCAACTATGTTTTGTCATAAATTGGCCAACCCATTTCCTTATGTTGATTCAAGAAAGTGTTCTTATAGTGAGCCAAAGTATGATATCAATACTACCAAAAACATCACTACTAGGAGATCAAAAAATTTGTATGAGCTAAGAGAAAAATTTCCAAGTACACACCAAAGTCTATTCAATTCTTGAAAAGTAGTGATGAATTCCCTTTTCCTATCCATCCACAAAGTAAATACCAAACCTGTTACAAATGAGCATTGTTTAGCACTTGGCCATTGTCCATGCCCATGACAAATGTTGGAAGAAAATTCTCTTTTTGTGATAATAATTGTATGATTTCTAGGTTAAAATATTTTTTGTTAATATTGGGTTGTTTACCCTTTCACATGTATTCATTCCTCCCAAACAATCAATGGAACTTATTCGATTTTTTGGTCCTCTTTATAGTTGGTTTAATTATTTGAATATTGTCAAATACAAACATATCATTTCCATGTATAGTATGTGCATGAATAGTTATGCTTCTAGAAACTTTAACATGAAAAACTTGTTATATATCGATGGTCATCCATGAACTCATGGGAACATCACATGGTTCATAAATAGTTGTAGGGACCCATTATTTAGTGAAAATTATTCCTTTGAGGAACACTACAATGAAAAAAAGTTCTTTATGAAAAGGAAGGAATCCATATTTGTTTTTGTACATGCAATACATAATCTATCTCCTGGTGATGAGTTGTTAATAAAATATAACCGCTCGTCAAAAATGCCTTGCATTTTATCTACCTTTAGACGTCCCCTTGGGGCATAAGAAAAATATGTTTGAGTAATTGTATTTTTTGGATTTTCAATGGAAGTAATGTAAATGTATTTCTTAATTTGAAATTAGTTTTATAAAGTGGTTTGTAGCATGCTACGATCATTACATCAAATATGGGGTTTAAGCTCCGTATTAGTTCTACACATAGACTTGTGTTTATTTATTTATCAAGTTTTCTTAATATTTTTTATATTTTTAAATATTAGTAATGAACCTTATCCATTACAAGCCTTGCACAATAGGGATTGTATTAGGGCCTAATATTTCCCACTTATGAAAAATAATGTCTTTTCCCTTAAATTTGATGTTTTATGGATTATTCATGATGCAAAAGGCCCTATAATATCAAATAGGCTCACAAAGAGAATATGGAAAGCATCACTTAGTTAACGATATCTTAGGATTAATTATGGAGGACCGATGATAGTTGTATATTAGTTATTTTATAAGACATGTATTAATAAAATGATTTTTATTACATGATTAAAAAATATATGAGAATGGATATTAATAATTGTAGAATTTACATAGAACACTAATGCCATATAATGCATGCACATTATGTAAAATTAATTTTTTTAGGAGGAAGGTATCATATGCCCATGTTATATGATGAATTTATGTCAAATTTTATTTTTTCCTAAAAAACATGGTGGTGGTTGGGACTGCATAAACCAATTAATTAAATTCATCATTTCCAAATCATTTGTCATTGAGTTTCATTTTGGAAATATTTTTAAATAGTTTACACATACTCTTCTTTGATGAAATTGCATACATCTATAGATATATTTCTATGGATTAAATATATATATTTCTATGTAAATGTTATTATTTGATTAATTGCATGCATTTATAGACATAATTTTTATTAATTCCAAGGATACATAAAAAAAACTTATAAAAATGTTATTGTTTCTCATTATTTTAATATTTTTCATGTAACATATATCATAATTTAAAAATACATGTCTATGATTTTGCAATAAAATTTTAACACAGTCATTTTTAAAAATTTGACATTTTCACCTACGACCTAAAAAAAACATATTGATTCCATTCACACCTTTATTAATTTTTTTTTATTAATATAAAATGAGGTGCATTTTATAGTCTAATATTGTAGTTGGGAGAAGTCATACCAATATAACAATTCAAAAAAAAAAAACGAACATCCAAATATGGAAGATATTTGTACCATCACTATCATAAATATAACAATTATAAATGTAATTATGAGCAATTATTATAATGTTATCAATAAAATAAATGATAAAATAACATTTCATAAAAAGTATTTTTTCTTTGTAAACATGTTTAATCAACATATTGTATCTCAGTGGAAATTAAACAATTCACCTTGAAGATGATTTTAACATTATATGACATTAATAGTTATAAGTTTTTTGCAATTACAATGCAAAGTAAATGATTTCATAAAACTAAAGTTAAATGTTATATGGAAACTCTAAATTATAATGAGAGATACAACTTAAATTTAATTTAAAAATAGAGAAATCATTATCGTACTTATAATAGATTTTATGCATCAAACAACAACAACATCAACATGATTTCAAAAAACACAATATACATGTGTGTGATATTGTTTATAGCGTAGAGGTGCGATTCAAAGCACACTAGAGCGGTTTTTATGTAAAACTGCATCAAGAAACAATTTAATTGACAAAGTGCGTATGAAACTTCCACAATTAAAGTTTTGCATAGGTTTTTCTTTCCGAAGGAAAAAACATAGGTCACTCTTTAGTGCCTCTCATAATTTAATGCATGGACTTGATCCTCTTCCACTGTGAAGAGTGACCTATGTTTTTTCCTCTGCAAAGCAAAACCTCCATAGACTTTAAATGTGGAGGTTTTCATATGTAGTTTTTGAATTAAATTGTTTTTCTTTTGGCTGCTACTAGTGCTACTAGGCACAGTGTCGTCGGCGTATCTAATTCACATAAAATCCTTTTTAGACACACACATATATAGATAACATGAATTTAAAATATAAAACATAAACATATATAACTAATTTGTATTTATCAAAAACTGAAGTTACTTTATGTTTGCAAAAAACCAGTGAAAACTTTATCGGTGCTTTTAACAAACACATATGCGCTTCATCCAGTGCTCATTATCAAACATAAGACACTAAACATAGATGTGTTAAATATAACGCATCATTTCATCATATTTAGTCGAGCATCGATATATATAGTAGTGTGTTGCGATATATAACACAATTGTTAATGGTTAATGTTAAACCATGCGATGCGCTTGCTTATATTAAATGCACCAAATCTCTATGTTAGTTCAAGAACTAGGTTTTTTTAACTGGTGCATTTTCTTTTATTGATAGACTGTTAATGAGCGCATTTTAAAAGTCGCACTGGAATGATAAATTTTAAACTATTTTTCTCAATACAACTTACTTAACTGCCCTAGTGCATTTTTGTAACATCCCGCTCTGGCGCACTGAGAACACTTATTATTTGAGGACACTTGCTCGCAAGTGATCTGGACCCTTTTTGATGTTAGACCTATGATATTTGATTATGATGTGATTGACAGATGACTTGATGTGTCACTATTTGATGTAGACAGGTGCTATTGACTCAGTTGGATTGAGTGTGCAGGGTTTTTGACCTTGAGGATGTAGAGGCATCGGTAGAACCCCCTTAGACTCTGGACTGAGTCAGGGAGTGTGCCTTTGGGTTGATATGTTTATTATGATGTTTTATTTGATTGATGATTTGATGACGACTTTTCTAACATGATTATTGGTGATGCAGGCTGACGATAGCTTGCCGACTTGACTCACATATGGAGTAAAGGGGCCACACACGATTGCAAAGAGGTTGAGGGAGAGGGGTGGACAGCAGCCCTGCCACCACCTGCTAGCACTCCTGCCGTGGCTCGAACTGTAGGTTAACGATTACCTAGTTCGAGAGGACCCACGATGTCGTGAGGGCCGACTGCGACAGTCACTCACGATGATTCTAAGGGGCGCGCAATAAGGCGGGGGCCTTATTCCTTAGAGCCCTTAGTATCCTACTAGTTCACCTGGCGGAGTATTGACTCCAGGGGTTATAGAGGTCTACCAATCAGTTCAGTCGACGAGTGGCACCCTTGGAGCACGTGGTGCATCCTGAAGGGCACGTCGCACCGAAGAAACTTAGTCGGCGAGTGGCACCCTTGGAGCACGTGGTGCA
>ML776670.1:2031855-2078089 GCA_009831015.1 Picea engelmannii | reverse complement strand
CAGCTAGGGTTTCAGTCATCCAGTGGGGCACACCATTCAGTGGAGAATTCAGATCTACGGAGTTTGAGAGTGGATTTGGGAATTTGGACATCTGGGTTTTCCTTGCAGTTGCTCGATCTATCAATTGGCATATTTATTAGAGTAATTGTACACTTTTGGCAGTAGGGCCGAGTTAGTGAGGGTTTCAGCCTTCTATTGGAGCATGACATTCTTCAGCTGGAGAGTTTGGCATTCAGATCTGCTTGTATTGATCTTCATTTCTTATTCAGCCTTTGGAGGCATTATTTGGTATTTGCGGGAGCATTTTGTAGCAGCTCATATCTATTGCTTGTATGGCCATCTGAGGTTTATGCTAGATCGGCCATCTATTGTATTGATCTTACATTGCTCATAATAAAAGGTCAGATCTTTGCTTGTGCTTCTACATCTTGAATATATTGTGATCTCCATGTGTTGATGAATCTTGTATGCACTTAATAACTCAATAAATCAGTAGTAGTTAGTGATTCCAAGAAAGAATTTGGCTTGGGATCATTACAATGAGCCCCTTTGGTAGATTGGAACATTTCCCTGTGGACATCGACGGAGTAAGAACGTTTGTAGATTTTGAGGTAATTGAGATAGTTGATGACAACTGCCCTTACCCTGTGTTGTTAGGAATTGATTGGACTTTCAATAATTCCACTGTGGTTGATTTAAACAAAAACCGAATGAATTTTTAAGGATATGGCGTTACGGTCATTGCACCTTTGTATCTCGATGAAGGTCACCGATACACAAAACCTATTAGAGAAGAAGACGACACATATGAACTGGAAAACATATACAAATTAACAGCCAGGCAACATGATTACATTAAGCCTATGGCCTATGGAAACCTCAGCTGGTGAAGTGACAATGCATGTTCATCAGATTCAGAAGAAGCATAGGAGAACTGACAAAACAAGATGTATGAAGTATCTACAAGGATATGTGCTAGATTAACCAGAGAAGTTCATTGGATCGACACAATAGTAAGTAACTTGCCCACTTTTGATGGTCTAAATCCTTTAGAAACCTTCTTATCGAAATTCGAAGCAGTACCAATGAAAAAACGCTTGTTGGCAATGGATGAGGCCTTGAAATAAACACTAGAAATATGGTGGGGGACACACAAAAACAACATTACACAATGGGTACAATGTTGTACCTTTATGAACGCATAGTTCTCAGCACAAGTAGAAGGCTATGAAGTTCATTACACAGGTCGAAGCTACCCAAAGGACAATCTGAGAAATTGCAAGGAATCCTAGAGAACTATTCCTCAAAAGAAGTGGGTGAAAAAATTCATTAACACATTAGACACAACCCCTATCAACTGGTACCTTCAAGTAGAGTTGTGCCTCATCACTGTAGATTGGGAAGGTATGAATCAAAAATTTGTAACCACCTTCTTATTTGACAGTCAATATCCTTCCGTAGATCAAGCATTACAGATTGTAAGACATAAATTACTTGAGGAGGCCTCTATCCCCCCTTTAGAACAATAAGAGGACGAATGGACTGCGCCTCTCCAGAAACTACAAGGTTGTTACAACATCAATGTTGATGAAGATAATGATCCTAGGAAGGTGAATATTGCCGAAACAGAAGGCCAAATATATGTTGAAGGACTAGGAGTTGAGCTACCATTCATTGGACAACCGATCAAGATTAAGAAGATCAATATTGGAACAGAGAAAACATTGAAGCTTGCAAATGTTGGAGATTACTAGGATGTTGCTACTATTAATAAAATAACATAGTTACTGCATGAATATCATGACTTGTTTCCAACCAAGTTCACTGATATGAATGGAATTAAAGGGCCTATGAGAGAGACGAGGATCCCTTTGAAACTAGATGAAAGACCAGTCAAACAGAGACCCTACAGACTGAACCCTAAGTATAAGGAGAAAGTGAAGATTGAGCTTGATAGAATGCTGGAACTAGGAATTATAGAACATGTCGAAGAGTCAGAGTGGATTATCCCTATGGTGGTACAAGACAAGAAGACAGGAGAAATCATGATCTGCGTAGATCTCAGGAAGATGAATGATGCCTATTTGCATGACCCCTTCCCTACACCATTCACTGACGAAGTGTTAGATAATGTGGAAGGCCAGCAGGTATATTCTTTTATAGATGGATTTTCAGGATACCATCAAATCCAGATTGCCAAGGAAGACCGCCATAAGACCATGTTTGCAACAAAATGGGGATCCTACCAATATATAGTGATGCCATTTGGATTGAAGAATGCCCCAACCATCTTTTCCATGGTGGTGGTTGAAGCATTCAAGGAGTTTCTGTGTAAATTTCTAGAAGCATATTTTGATGATTGGACTGTTTTTAGTTTATTGAATAATCATATTGAATTTCTAAGGCTAATGTTGGACAAATGCATGCAGTGTCAAATTGCTTTGAATCTGAAGAAATGCATCTTATTTTCACCATTTGGAGTGTTTTTAGGCAATTTTGTATGCAAGCAGGGATTGATGGTAGATCCATCTAAAATTTCTATTATAGTTGATTTACCCACCCCTACTTTAGTCAAATAGTTGTGCATTATGCTGGGACATACTGGATATTACAGGAAGTTCATTAAAGGATATGCCCAGATTACAACACCTATGGAGAAGATTTTGAAGAAATATTTTCAGTTTAGTTGGACAGAAGAATGCCAACAGAGCTTTGACACAATGAAATAGAAAATGGTTACTGCACCCATTTTGGTTTTCCTAGATTGGAGCAATGAATTTCATGTGCATGTCAATGCATCTTCCATTGCATTGGGATTTGTGTTAGCACAACCTAATGAAGGAGATATTGACGATCCATTAGATTTTGCTAGCAGGAAGATATAAACAGTTGATATTAATTACACCACCATTGAGAGAGAAGGACTAGCCATGGTGTATGCACTACAGAAATTTCACCACTACTTGTTGGGAGGACACTTTAAAATTTTTACTAATCACTCCACGCTGAAATATCTAGTCAACAAGCTAGTGTTGGAGGGGAGAATATGCATATGGATTATGTTATTTCAAGAATATGATTTTGAGATCATAGTTAAGCCAGGAAGAATGAACAAAGGTCATGACCACTTGTCAAGGTTGGAACATGGCAAAGAAACGACCAATTTGGAGGATACACTGCCAGATGCACAATTGTTGGCCATTAGAAAGACTAATGACCACTTCGCAGAGATAGTCCAGTTCCTGTCAATAGGAATGGCACCTAGTGAGTATACATTTCCCCAGAAGAAACAACTAGTAGTGTGTGCTACTGACTTTTCACTTATAGCTGGACAACTATACAGTATGGGACCTGATGAGATATTGAGAAGGTGTGTTATGGAGGAAGAGAGACCATTGATCCTTGTAGTAGCTCATGAGGGCATCATAGAAGGAAATTACACAGGGAAATCAACTACACATTAGGTTCTTAGAGCTGGACTTTGGTGGCCTACCTTACACAGAGATGCTAAAGACTATTACAGAGCTTGCAATGTTTTCCAAAGAGTTGGGAAACCATCCAGAAGAGATGATATTCCATTAGCACCACAACTAACCCTACAAGAATTTGAGAAATGGGCCATTGAATTCGTGGGACCTATAAAACCATCAGGTAAGCGCATGGGAACAAGTTACATAATTACTGCGACAGAGTACTTGACTAGATGGGCCAAAGCAAGAGAAGTTAAGGACTGTAGTGCAACTACAACTGTGTGCTTCATATTTGATGACATCATAACTAGGTTTGGATGAAAAAAGAAACTTATGAGTGATCAATGCACACATTTCATAAATAAAATAGTTGAAGCCCTGATTGAGGAATTTGTAGTCCACCATCAGAAGAGCACACCTTACTATCCACAAGCAAATGGAACAGTAGAAGCATTCAACAAGACCTTGGAGACAAAGCGGATGAAGATTTGCAGTGTGAACATCAATGACTGGGATTTAAGAGTACCAACAGTACTATGGGCCTATAGAACCACTTGCAAGAAGCTAACAATCCAAACCCCTTTTATGTTTGTGTATTTTCTTGAAGTCGTTGTCCCAATGGAATATTTGTACCAAGCCTAAGAATTGTTGCCTTTATAGATATGGATGACATTGGTTTTGTTCAATAGAGGCTTGCATAGTTGGTTGAACTAGAAGAAGATAGATTTATTGCAGGATTCCATCAGCAGGTACAGAAGGAAAGAGAGAAGGCCTATCATGACAGGCACATCAAGAAGAAGGCATTTCAACAAGGTGATCTAGTACTGGTATATGACAGTAAGTTCATCAAACATATTTGGAAGTTCAGAACGCATTGGCTAGGGCCATATGAGATCGACCATGTTACAGAAGGAGGAGATTCACAGTTGAAGACTTTGAATGGAGAATGGAAGGAAGGATTAGTAAATGGGAGTTGGTTGAAATTGTATTATGACAACCAGCTGCCTCGCAGCTCTTAGAAAAAGCATAAGGAAAAGGGTCGAGGTACTAGGTGTAGTTGAAACTGGGTACCAGACACAGAAAAGACAGTTTTCACGGGGAAGGAAAGGAGGCAGAGAGCAGAAAGTACAGGCTGCACTGTGTAGTCTGAAGTCAAAGTAAAATGGAAAGGACAAATATGAAGTGCCTCAGGATGAGTCATAGGTGAGTGTTGGGGGCTTGTTGTCCCTTGGTTATGAAAGTAAGCGAATATCAATGAAGAAAAGGCAAAATGTGAACTGTGCGGAAGAAATAGTGATTGTTATTGGGTCGAAGTGAGAAAAACAACAGAAAAGACGGGGCGAAGTAAAAGGAAGCAAGCCATTGGACAAGGAGACTGAGGATGAAATATCAACAAAGAAGATAGATCATGGACAACTCAACAAGCGGAAAAAGCCATCGTTGGATGCTTTGGAGCACCGTACGAGAAGGAAGGAAAGACAGGCTAGCAAAGCCCTGAAAATATGGGTCAAGTTGACCTAGGGTTTTACACACCTAGGGTTTTGGTATCTAGGGTTTTGACACCTAGGTTTCGGCCTAAGGTTGTTGGTGAGTGATTGTAATGTATAAATAGAGGTCTAAAGGACCTGGGATGGGTGGGTTTCAAGTTGGTGTTATGATTTTTGTGGTTGTATTTGTCATTGTGTGATCGAGTGAGTAATATTATGTGAGAGAGAAGTGTTGAGTATGGGAGCCTTCTGTATTGTAAGATCTTCAGCTGGGTGTGAAGATCAACCTTACAGCTGGGTGCATGGGGAGGGGAGAGATATAGAGGAGAAGAAACAAGATCTGCTTGCTGAGAGCATAGAAAAGAACTGTATTCTTCACCTTAATATATTATAAAGCATAGTTATGTGGATGTAGCCCTAGAGAGAGGGTGAACCACATATACCTTGTGTTGTGCATGATTGATGTTATGTTCTTTGCTCTTTGATATACTGTTATGGAATTACTATGTTAGATCTGATAGGTGTGTGAAGTAGATCTAAGCTGATAAGTGATATATGCATGTTGTATTGTTCTAGTGTTGGATCCACTCAATATCTCCCTTGGTTGTAGACATCTTTGTCCTGCAACCCCCCCATAGTTGCTTCTGGTGAGATTGCATCTTCTCTGCAGGTGTTGTTATAAGGGCCAGTAGATAGGGCTTGTTGGTGTGCTCTTGGAGCTGAACCCTAGGTCTTCCCCTGTGCTAGCATAGATGCTTGATATTTTTATAACTTATGATGATGCATTTGAACATCAACGCTCAAATGCATTATGTTTTAGTTGAGCGCTAGGGTGAGTGTACCTTATAGGTGTTACAAGGGAAAAATTCTCTATGGCCAAGGGTAAACTACAACAGACATGTATGGCTGCAGAAATCAACTCAATTCCATCATATTCTATATAAACTAATGTGAGAAACAAGATAGAGGCCTATGTCGGTCCAACGTTCGATGATGTTCCACCGTTGAGCACTTCGACTCAAAATTTTATACCTACAATAAGTTATTAACAAACAAGCAGAGAAAGCATATAGTGATAATATAAATGGGTTACCACATCAGATAACATAATCCATTAATAAAAATTAAAAATATTCCCATGGACAATAATCATATATTTGCATGATACCAATAGGATGGGAAAGGAGTATTTCTATTAATAATTGATCAAAAAAAGTGACAACATTACAGACTTCCTTGTCAGCATGGTTTGAAACCAAGAAACCAAGTTCCTTCCAATTGGGCCTCCACCACTTCACTCCTCCACCAAAGGCAAGCTCGAAGGAGAGAGACAATGAGGGTCTCTCAACAATAGGGAAAGATCTTGAGGGGATGAACACTGTGTTCAGACTTGAGGGACAAAGGGATGCAGACTCAATATGAAGTAATTTATCAAGAGTAACTTTTCTCTCAAAGTTTAATGCTTTCTCTTCCTTTTCCATAGCTTGGAGTTGTGCTCTTATAGCCTTCAAAATGAAACTGAAGGGCCAAGTTAGAATGTTTCCAGTATGTGGAAGGCCAAGGATCAGAGATCTCTTATCGTGACATGGAAACTTGACTCCATGTTTGTATTTTTTGGCACAAATCCCAATGTATGTGGTTGTAGTGGAGAAACCTATGTATACACTTATTAAATAGTTGTTAGGGTGCATATATGTGGGAAAATGTATATTTTTAGTTGTGGTTTCAACAAAAAGGGATGATAAGCCTACATAGGGAAATGGAAAAAGGATCTTTGTGGAAGATAGCAATGGTGAGGAAAATCTTTCTATAACAGATGCCCCCTAATGTCTGAGATTAGAGGAGTATCTGCGATGACTGAAATACATTATAAATAACCCAGGAGTGGAGTGGTAGAGAACCAGTTGGACGAAATAGACTTCTCATAACATTATGTACTAACTTTTCATACATGGCTGCCAAGAATACAACGCAGATCCATGTGGAAAATATACCAAATAAGTGTCCATGGCCATGAATAGGAAAATACAAATGCGGTTATGTGCCAAAATTTGTCATAGTCACGAACAAGGGCCAGTGAAACTAGTCTCAAAACCAATATGAAGATAAATGTATACCATGGAGTACAATCTGATCTCCCATGATCACTAAATTCGAACAGATGTTGGTCCAATGAAAGGGAAGCAATAGCTCAGGAAAGTTGCGACCACATAGTGATGTCTTCAAGTCTTCTAAACTATCCGCCAAGGTGAAAGTATGCATCATGTGAATAAAGGAGTTGAGGTCGAACATAATGAGACATCATTTGATTACCAATCATTGGGGTATATTGTTAACAAACACGAGACAACCTACCAATGATGAAAGTAGGTATCAAGGCATCAAGTACATTCCAACAAGTTTGAATAAAGGAGTTAGTGTCAAACACTTGAGAAATACATTGATCAGGAGACATTGATGTATTCCCATTAGTCAATGGTGAGAGAGCCTTCCACTAATGACTGCAAGCCTCAAGGTACTCATAAAAATCTAGGTCCCATATCCAGAATAAATGGGCTAAATTCGATGGAAAGAGACCTGTTGAAGGGAGAGCGTTACAGAATCTCTCATCAGTCAGCACGAGGAACAAAGCAGGAGCTTCACGACTTGGTGGATATTGGACAAATAACATGTTCAGGAACCAATGACCCTAGGTGTCTTTCGAGTGTACCAAATGCAATTGGTATATGAAAAAGACCCTCTGAATATCAGCCAATGATGAAAAATGTTGACAAAGGCGAGAAAACCACCAGTAAGGCTAATGGAATCCAAGACACTGCACTAACCCCAAAGTGTGAATAGATGTCTTGCCATCAAACATAAGGGAAACCACCCAGTCAATGACCAATGATGAAATGTTGATTGTTGGGTTCAAGGTGACCTACCAATGATGAAATTAGGGCCAGGGTTCATGGTAAGACCATAGTATCATGTGATCCTTAGATAAACTGAGGGTACGACCGACATGCAAAGTCAATATTCCTGAGGAGTGGCCGACACAAGTTGATAGACTTTCTTTGAACAAGAGCATGAGACATATGGTGGAATCTAAAAACGTAGACTCAATGATGTGACTATTAGATGTAGGAGGCATCAATAATGTTCTCTATAGGGACTGGAAGAGTAACCAGTCGGTAGAGAAAAATATGTAACGAGATCATCTTCCTAAGACCATGCTAAACCCAAAATTACGATGACACGAGGACTCAATAATTTTGTTCTTTGTTCAAAGGAGACACAACTGCTGCCAACTATAATATAATACTCCCTTACTGCCCATATTTTATGGTTTTTTCATAACAAATGAATTCTATGATACGGAGGAGGAAACGAGTGTCGCAAGTAAGAAAAAATAGTTACAACAGTGGAACATACATATTCTTAATACAATGAAATGCATGTGGGAGATGGACACTCAGGGTGATGTCTCCTCCAGGGTATAGGGTGTCAAATTGCGAAGGATATAAACAAGTCTCTACTTGGTTGAGGATGCAAAACTGCTTAGGCAACAATTTATAACACAAAGAAAGAACCGGTTAAAGGATCAATATTGCAAGCGAGGGCATGAGATGAAATCACAACTTAATGCCAAAAAATATCCTTTTTTATGTCTTGTAGTCTACTTGGTGTGAAAAAGGGGTAAACTTGTGCCAAATAGACATATTTTCAAATCTAATTTACGAGTGTGAAAAGGACAAGTTCACTCGACAATCTTTTCTATTTTTGATAACGAGTCAAAAAAGATCTTAACTAAGACTCATGACATTTCAAATCCAATTTAATGAGTGTGAAAGGGACAAATCACTCAGCAATATTTTCAGTTTTTATATGAGTCAGAAAAGAGCTTAACTAAGACTCGTTTTTGGTTTCTTAATCAACATGTAAAGGGGGAGTCCAAGGCTCTCGTCTCGATCTTCCATGGAAAGTCAGTATCTCGCAGATAACTAACAAAAGATTGGGAAAACCCAAGGCTCTCTAAGTCCAGGAGGAGAAAGTGCTAACGAAGGATATAATCTCCATGATAGTTCGAATAATATCTCTTAATGGAAAAGACATAGGTGGGGGTATGGGATGTCCCATCAGGTCATCCCAATCGAAGGGAACCTTGTGAGGACTAGGAGAAAGGGTATTTGGGGGATGAATAAATGTCTCTTGTTCAGAAGGAGTAGGATTAGGAATGTCGATGATGTGATTGAAGGACGCATCGCTCTCTTCAAGGAGAGTCGGATTGACCAGAGATTGCACTGGCGTGGCCACTTCTTCAATTATAGGTTGAAGAGGATGCATGGTAACGTGTGTGAGAGACACTTCACTTTAGAAAAATGAGGCTATGTTAGGAGGGGATTGCGGTGGTGGGACCACTGAGGCGATCAAAGGAGAAGTAGTGTGACGAGAAACTAGGGATGTCTCATAATGTGAAGGGCTCTTAGGTGAGCACCACACTTCTGGTATCTCGGTAGTAACTGGACACAAATGAGTAAGGTGATTTCCTTCACAAGTCCTACAAAGGAATTTAGGCTTACGTCTGAGACATCTAGGCTTCTAGAGGTAATTAGCAGGGGAAAGAGAGTCATATCCTGAATGATGAATAAAGGTTGGAGATGTGACACGACTATGATTCAGAGTGAGGAGGATGGTGCCCCCAACATAATTAGAAGAGGTTGGGTGTGAGCTATCGACATAATTTGTAGAAAATGTTGACCCATCTCTGACATGACTCGGAGAGGTTGGGGATGGAGAACCAATGTGACTGACAATGAATGGGCTAGAGATAGATGTTGGTATTTGATTCCAAGGTTTGAGGAAAGATTGATTCTGAAACATTGCAAGCCAGGAAGGATCCTGGTGTACTCCCTGTCCCTACCCAGAAGGGTGGTAGCTTGCACTAAAATGTTTTGAAGAAGTTTGGATGAGAATCATCACTGAGGCCTGCGAAGGGATTGAGGTCAGATAAGAATTATTCAAGTGATGATATATTTTTCCCCCTTATGAAGGGGTCCCATAAAGAGGGTAGCCCGAATCGTAAAATTGATTTTCCCCATATGAAATACCCAGAGGCATTTGAGGGTCAGTCATGGGAAAAATTTTCGAAGGAACTGTTGTTGGCCCTTGAACAAGTTTTGAAGAATAATTGGTCATATTTGACCATTTTTGGGACTGCGACAGCTTGCCAAAGATGGACCGCAACACAGAGTGGAAATTAGGGAAGCAAGACCCATTCTGGGTCCCTTTTAGGGTTTTGGGTTGATGTAAAGGGAAAGGGATGTCAGCTCATGGGTTTACCCACGCTAGGCCCATTTTGTAATCTATAAATAGATACTTAGGCAATGTTAGTATAGGATAGTAGTACATCTATGTGATGTATAGATAAAGGCTTAGTGTTGGTAGCTGGATCTGTGTGACTGGATGTATATTGCAACTAGTCTGTGCATGATTGTAAGGATATTGAAAAGCTAAGTGCAAGTTGTTATAGTGTTGTGATGAAGTGCAAAGAAGAAGGATCTATCATGCTGCGAAGATCTTCTGTCATGTGCCAAGTAAGGGTCATTGAAGCTCTGTGTTGTAACCTCTTGACTGAGATAATATAAATAAGAAGACTTTGTGGATGTAGCCCCAAGGTGGGGGTGAACCACTGTAAATTTGTGTCTTGTACTCTGTTCTTTGACCTAATGTGTTTATCTCCTTCTTGGCTAAGTGCTTGCTATGATTAAATAGATCTATTTATGCTCTGTGCTTATGATATGTGAATGAATGTTAGATATGATATATAAGATGCTTAGTGCTTGATCTGCTGAATCTAATCTATATTTTTGTGGCTAAGTACTGAATCATGTTTAGTCTAAGTATTCATTGGGATGATCTCTACTATATGCGAAGTACCATAAGGGTTAAATATTGATGAATGATCTATGCTAAGTGCCCTGTAAAAGATATAATCACAGATCAGTGTCCCAGCTAAGGTTACAGACATCTGATTTTTGCAACCACCCCTGCCTCTACCTCGAGTGAGACTTCATCTACTTCACAGGTGTTTCCAAAAGGGACGGTAGTTAGGGTTTTGTTGGTGCGCTCTTGAGAATTGAACCCTGGGTATTCCCCTATGCCAACAAATGGTTCCATTGCTGGGACCTGGAACTGTGATTGCTAGGAACTAAAGAAGAAAAATATTTGTGCGAAATAAGCTCTGTGCATGGATCTATTGCCCTAGTGCGCAGTGTTCTACTTGACCTACAAAGCTTTGTGCTAAGAAAGAAAGGTCAGATGTGAAGGAAAGAGGTCAGATCTGCAAGAAAGAGGTTGATACTGAAGAAAAGAAGTGAGATCTGAACATTTTATGCTCTAAGAAAGGTAAAAGTAGAAATTTCCACAGAAAAGAGGTAAGATCTGTAAGCTCTAGCCCCTAGTAAAGGTAAGGATAGTTCCATTTTTATATTTGAAAGCTTTGTGTTCTATAAAGGTAAGATAAGTGGAATTTGTTTGTTTATGAATCATGAATTTAGGTACGCTTGATAGATTTTGTCCTAGCCTGAAAACTAGAGCATTATTAGATAAAATAAAGTTTGATATGAATAGGTCTGATAGGAATAGTGAAAGATATGTTATACCTATGCATAGAGAGAATTTTTGGACTAACCAATGGATGCAGGATCCTAGAAAGAAATTTTTGTAGGCTAGCCATCATGATCCTAGCATGCAATACAAGAAGAGTTGGGGATCATGGATGAGAAAGAGAGGATTAACTCTTTTTTACAATTGAAGAAGACCATGACATCTTGCTAAGGAATGCCCTGGGAGAAACCCTAGCTGCCTCTGTTGTAAATATATGGACCATGAAGTATTGGATTTCCCTAGAATGATTGCTAGACTTGAAAAACTGAATATGGAACAAGTAAACTCTGAAGGATATCAAGAGACTAAAATTATGGAAGAACCCCAGAAAGAATCATAGATCATGTTACTGAAAACAAACGAAACCCTAGATGATCAGAAGGATGTCAGTTTGTGAGATATATTCAAAGAAAAGGATAAAATCGAAGTAAGAATAGGAGACTTCGACATTGACTGTGCTCTGGATGAGGGAACACCGATGAACATTATGACATAAAGCACTTGGGAAACCCTAGGAAAGCCTACTCTGGTCCCTTCACTAGGAACCATCGGATTATTTAAAGGCAAAATGGTAATCCTATATGGCATAATTACCCAGATAGCTATGAGTACTCATGGAACTTCGACAGAGGAAGAGTTTGAAGTCATTAGATTTATTGAGGACCGTGCCCCATTTCCATCTTTTTTAGGAAAGATCTGGATTGAAAAAGACTAGATTCAGAGGAAGGAAGAAAAGGAATCCCTAGAACAGAAGAAGCAAGAACTCATGGAATTTATGACTAGAAGGATCGCCTACTTGATAGAGGGACAAGAGAATAGATATTAGCTATTAAAAACCACGGACCTAGATGTCAAAGCTATAAGAGTGTTAGAGTAACCACAAAAGACTGAAATACCTAATCCATATGATGAAGGAGTATTACCCTTGGATCTGAAGAAAGAACCTAAGCAGTGTGGAGTGACTATGTCGAGAGAAGATAAGACTCAGAATGGAAAAAGGATGACCAAGACTAAGCTCACTGGGAAAAATTCTAGGAAGCTAAGTAAGAAGAGGGCCAAAATTGAAAAGTTACAGAAGACTCCAGAGGAAACTTCGCAGAAGGAACAATCACAAGAATTGAGCTTTGCCGAGATACCAGAACAATGACATCTGGCACTTCACCATGGCACAACAATATAGTCATTGGAATGATATACCCATTTGAATTCCACCTCAAACGGGTCGAAAAGAAATTATGGGTTCCCACTAGACCATTGGACAACACCATAATGGATAGAATGGAGTTAATGAAGGCCCCATATCCGTTGCAAGAAGACTGTTTCTAAGTTTCCCTACTTAGTTCGTCATGCCATGCACCGAGAATACTTTTTGCTAAGTCAGAATTTGAGCCCGAAACTTGAGATTACTTCACCCTGTGATCATTTACTTGTTCCCATACTGTTCATCATAGTCTCTAAATTCATTTTCACACTTGAGATAGTGGACCCAATCTTGTATGTCGGACGAGCTCAACACTGTTGAGAAAGTAGTTGAAGAAGTTTTGATTGACCTAATGGCTGACAGAGTCATGTAAGAGAGAAGGATGTCTGCAAGTGTGAAAGCATCATCGACAAGAGGAGCCCAATCTTCTCCCTCCACTGCTCGTGGAGCAGGACCGTCCAGAACCATGACCGAGACAAGAACAAAGCACAAAGATGATATTACAAATGCCAACCTGATCCTGCACATTTTGTCGGTTTACATACCACCTTTGAGTGGCAATATTAACCATGATGGTGTACCTAGAGACTTTGAGTACACCTTGGTCACCGCGTATCTTCTGAAAGGGGTGCGCGCAGTACGTGCTGACCAGGATAATCTCACAACACTGAAATTTAATGATTTTAACCTTGGAGAGCGCAAAACCTACAACATGTTAGCTCCACATAAATACTTAACCAAGAACAAAGGCATAAATCCTAATATTGTCCCGCAGTCCTGGACCCAGAACCTTGCATAGTCCACACTACTCAACGTAATGAATATCCCTCACTTTAGAAGACACCAAGAAGTCAACGCATGCGTCAGGTTATTGCTGTCTTTCTACCACTACAGATACTTATGGTTGGACCGTCGCATCACTGTGGATCCGACTCTGATCAACTGGATCACAGGACTTAGCATGCAAGGCCCTGACCCACAAGACTTTTACCTAGGTAAGACCTCAGACCGAGCACTAGCACAGTGGATAAAGGAAACTTATGGCGATGTAGATAAGGGTACGCGAGGCTACATGGTACCCTCTATCCAGAGTGGTGCAGTGCACCTTGCATGTCAACTCATCACAGGCAAGGTAGTTCGTAAGAACAGACCAACACAAGTGATTGGCTTCGTAGTTGACCTCACAAGGAAGTGCGCCAAGGGACTACAAATGAATTGGGCATAGTATCTTGTAAACCAATTAGAACTGGATTGTAGAGGAGTGAAAGACCAAGGGTATGAGTTCCACTTTAGTTGGCTTCTCGTACTCATCGCTTTCATCTCTTGGGAAATTCCATAGGGAGACACTTTTCCAGAGATCGAACCTTTTGAACCACTAGCCACGAAGTTTTGTACGTTGTGGTACTCCAACGACATGAACAAGCAGTGGCAGTCCAATATTGTCTTCCACACCTACTTCAATGAACTAAAGAATGCAATTCAGTCTACATCGTGAATCACCCCAAATGTACTTCATAGGTTTAGACCTTTAATGAAATTTAGCGTGGAACACCACCTCACCTATATTACAGCGCACGATGATGAGCATAAACAACAACTCCAATCCTACTACAAGCTGACAGAAGATGACTTGGAGGAGATTACCAAGGAATGGTCGGTGGACCTCCTTGTTGCAACGGACCCTGCAGACATGTCCAATGAGGAAATCCCTGAAGCAATGCTGGATACACCTGGGCCAAGAAGGACTAAGAAGGATGACGATGTTGAAGATGTCCCTAGCACGTCCATGAAGACTACTTCAATCTCACCTGCGAAGGGAGGTGATGGTGACGAGCTAGGCGATACAGAAGTTGAGAAAAACAGAGGCGAGGTTACTCCACATAGAGAGGAGGAGGATCCCTCCATGAAAAGAAAGATGACACCACCAAAACCTTCCTCCTAAAATAAATCTAAGGCCACCTGGACCACATTTAAAACTACCCTTACCCTAGATGACTTCGACTTCTTAATTGCCATGCTAAATGATGTTTCACTAGAGCTCGCAGAAAAGAAAGAAGAAAAGAAGGAGGAGCTATTCAACCGAATCAAGGGAAAACTCAAATAAGTGCAGTAGACACTCTAGTCTAGCCAAGCAATTTATACAGTGCCCTTGATAAGAAAAACATTAGGAACAGGCGATGAGCCCACTCAATTACACCAGATCGGTGATCAAGTTGAAGATCTCCTTCAACGAGCTCAAGAAGACACAACACAAGCCACCTAGGCTTTGATGCAAGCACAAAAAGCACTTCTAGAACAATAGAATGAGGCAGAATGGGAAAATCTTTCCCTGAAAGCGAAGTGGGATGAGGAAAAGGCATAGTTTCTAGCAGAGAAACTTGAAGTACAAGAAAGGGTTCACAAAGAACTGCACTCTGTGACGGTCATAGAAGTGAAGATGGAAGACCGTCTCCCATAGTAGATGACATAACTGGAAGAAGTAATCCAACAACTCCAACAGTGCATCATGGATCTGGATCTCGACACCATGCCCGAGACCCCCCAAGAAATAATATATCTAAGAGAGGCCACTTCTCGAAGCGCAGTTCACCGATTAAAAACCTTTTCCTTGGAATGCAAGAAGCTGAGCACTAGAAGCACCCAGACTTATGAAACCCTTGTAGAGAATCTAGAATTGCAGACATTGGAGGCATAGCTCCAAGAAGTAAATAAGAATGCAAACATGTTACAGGCACATATAAAGACTTTGACCCCAGTTGAAAGAATGAAGAGGTTCGCAGAATAATGCACAACCCAACAACAGGTACATAGGCTACAAAGTAAATTGATGGAAGTCTCCCAACGACTTCAGCCTATCCAAGAAAAGGCATGCCAACTGTTCGCTAAACTTGAAAGCCAGGGAGTTGAAATTGAATAGGTTTTCATCATTGCAGAGCAACACTTCGAAGGACTACTCAATGAAACAATGATCCAGGAATTTACTGAGAAAGAGGCTGTTGCATTGCAGCAGGTCGAAGCAGCTCGAGCCAAGCTCAAGGCATTCAAGGCAGAATTGATCAGACCTAAGTGACTCGAGATGAGTCACATGTGAGTTTTGGGGGCCTGTTGGCCCTTGACCAAGTTTTGAAGAATACTAGGTCATATTTGACCATTTTTGGCACTGCGACAACTTGCCAAAGATGGAATGAAACGCGAAGCGGAAATTAGGGAAGCAAGACCTATTTTTGGGTCCCTTTTAGGTTTTTGGGTTAATGTAAAGGGAAAGGGATGTAGGCCTGTGGGTTTACCCATGCTTAGGCCCATTTTGTAATCTATAAATAGATACTTAGGAAATGTAAGTATAGGATAGTAGTACATTTATGTGATGTATAGCTAAAGGCTTAGTGCTGGTAGCTGGATCTGTGTGATTGGATGTATATTGCAAGTGCTATGTGAATGATTGTAAGGAGATTGAAAAGCTAAGTGCAAGTTGTTGTGGTGTTGTGCTGAAGTGGAAGGAAGAAGGATCTAGCGAGCTATGCATATCTTCTGTCCTGTGCGAAGTAGGGGTCATTGAAGCTCTATGTTGTAACTGCTTGATTGAGATAATATAAAGAAAAATACTTTGTGGATGTAGCCCCAGGGTGGGGGTGAACCATGGTAACTTTGTGTATGCTTTGACCTAATGTTTTTATCTCCTTCTTGGCTAAGTGCTTGTTGTGATTAAATAGATCTAGTTATGCTTTGTGCTTATGATATATGAATGAATGTTAGATCTGATATATAAGATGCTTAGTGCTTGATCTGTTGAATCTAATCTATATTGTGTGGCTAAGTACTAAATCATCTTTAGTCTAAGTATTCACTGTGATGCTCTATGCTATTTGTGAAGTACCATAAGGGTTAAATATTGATGAATGATCTATGCTAAGTGCCCTGTAAATGATATGATGATAGATCGGTGTCCCAGCTAAGGTTGTAGACATCTGAGTCCTTCAACCACCCCTACCTCTACCTCAACTGAGACTTCATCTTCTTCACAGGTGTTGTTGAAAGGGCCAGTAGTTAGGGTTTTTTTGGTGCGCTCTTGAGCATTGAACCTTGGGTCTACCCCTATGCCAACAACTGACATAGTGGACAATAGATGCGTGGGTGGTGCATAATAAGTGGGAAAGGAACCTGTCTGAGAACTGCCTCCTAGAAGACCATAGTTAGCATGAGATTCAAAAGGGGGAAGGTTCCAACATCCCATGGTGACATGACTCATATCAAATGAAGAAGTAGGAATCAGAGCCATGATGCCCCCAGATCCCATGCTAGGATTCATATATGTGGACCAGGGCGAGGATTGCATGGATGAAGACATATCAATAGAAAAATTGCTAGAGACCCAAGGCACTGATTGAGTGTTTCAATTCTGCACACTATTGTAAAAAAAGGAAGGATCCATCCCCATGAAATTAGTAGGCATCATGGGGTGGGTAGAAGTAAATGAGGGAGCAAAAAAAACTCCACTATCCATGACGGTGAAACCCAACAAAGAGGTATGACTGCAGAAATCAACTCAATTCCATCATATGCTATATAAACTAATGTGTGAGACATGATAGAGGCATACCTCGGTCCAACGTTTGATGATGTTCCATCATTGAGCACTTCAACTCAGAACTTTATACCTGCAAGAAGTTCTTAACATACAAGCAAATCAAGCATTAGTGATAATATAAAGGGATTAGTACATCGAATAGCATAATCCATTAATAAACATTACAAACATCCCCATGGATAATAATCATATATTTACATGATACCAATAGGATGGGAAAGGAGTATTTCTATTAATAATTGATCAGCAGAGGTGACAACATTACAGACTTCCATGTCGGCACGGTTCGAAACCAAGAAACCAAGTTCCTTCCAACTGGGCCTCCACCACTTCACTCCTCCACCAAAGCCAAGCTCGAAGGAGAGAGAAAATGAGGTTCTCTCAATAAAAAGGAAAGAGCTTGAGGGGCTGAACATTGTTTTCAGACCTGAGGGACAAAGGGATGGAGACTCAATATGAAGTAATTTCTCCAGAGTAACTTTACTCTCAAAGTTGAATGCTTTCTCTTCCTTTTCCATAGCTCAGAATTATGCTCTTGTAGCCTTCAAAATGAAACTGAAGGGTTAAGTCATAACGTTTCTAGTATATGGAAGGCCAAAGATGAGAGATCTCTTGTCATGACATGGAAACGAGACTCCATTTTTGTATTTTTTGGCACAAATCCCGATGTATGCAGGTTGTAGTGGAGCAGCCTGCATATATGCTTGTTGCATAGTTGTTAGGGCGCGTATATGTGGAAAAATGTATACTTTTAGCTCTGGTTTCAACAAAAAGGGATGATAATTCTGCATAGGGAAATGAAAAAAGGCCCTCTGTGCAAGATAACAATGGTGAGGCAAATCTTTCTATAACAATAGGTGCACTGGCAATTTGTTTTCACAAAGACATTCTAACTCCTTATGTTCTCTAACAATATCCTCTATTAACAGTAATAGTGCATTTGATCATTTTAGCACGAGTGTGTTATTTTTCAATGCACATCAGGGCGTATAGTACTTAAAGGTGCACCGGAAATAAAAACCTCTGCAAAAACTTATGACCACTCACATCCGCTAATAACCTCCACTATGAATAGTAACTCTTAACAGTTTCAGAGTCATCCTGGGGTTAACATATATTATCACAAGTTTGTTCCAAACTATGGAAAAATTGCAGCTCCCCTTAATGCTCTCCTTAAAACTAATTCTTTCATTTGGGCACCAATAATGGATCACTACTTCTAAACCTTGAAAGAAGAAATGTGCATGAAACCATTTTGGTACTGTTAGACTGCACCATGAATTTTTTCCTGTAATTTCATGCTTTAGGGAAAGGAATTGTGGAAGTCCTGATGCAAGATGGAAGACCCTTGGATTTCCCTAGTAAACAACTCTCTTAGTGAAATTTGGGAAAATCCACCTATGAAAAGGAAATGTTGGCTAGTATTCATGCAGTGGATCTCTGGTGTCCTTATTTTCTTATTTTTTGGGGAAAGTATTCCAAATTAAAATTTATCATTATAGCCTCACGTATTTTTTGGAGGAAAGGATTTAATCCTTGGAGAAACATAAATGGGTGACCAAAATGTTTGGTTATGATTATGAGATCATTTACAAGAATGGAAAAGAAAATGTGGTTGTTGATGCTCTTTCTAGAAAATATGAAGGTGGGTCCCTCTTTTCCCTCTCTTTCATTATCGCATATTGGTTAGAAGCCATTCACTAGGAATTATTCCAAGATCCCAAAATTTCTCACCTAATCCAAAACTTCTAAAACGATCCTCGGGCCTCTGTAGGATACTCTTGGAACAATGAGGAGATTCACTATAAAGGTCACCTATATTTAAGAAAATAGTCTGACCTTAAATCCATTGTTCTCTTTGAACTTCATGCTTCACCAACATCGGAGAATTTTGGCTTTCACAAAACTTATGACTGGGTCAAACATTCTTATTTTTGGGAAGGAATCAAATAAGAAATCTAGATCTTCGTGGTTGAATGTGATACTTTCCAATGCAATAAGGGAGAAACATTAAAAAATCTATGCACACTCTAACCTATCCTTATTCCTCCTACTATATGGACCAATATTTCTATAGAATTCATTATCGACTTACCCAAATCATGTAATAAATTAGTCATCATGGTTGTCGTTGATCACCTTTACAAGTATGCTCACTTTTGTTCCCTTCAACAACTATTCAATGCATTCACAATGGATCAAATATTCATGGATAATATCTTCAAGTTGCATGGCATTCCTCAATCTATTGTCTTTGATCATGATCCAAATTTCAGTAGTAAATTTTGGTAAAGATTGTTCAAGCTCAAAGGAACCCAATTGCATCTCAACATGACCTATCATCCCTAGAATGATGGTCAACCGGAAGTGGTAAACAAGTTCTTGGAAACATATTTGACATGTTTCGCATCTGACAAATAAAAGTAATGGGCTCAATGTTATCACTAGTTGAATGGGGGTACAATGCATCTTACCATGCTACCACTAGAATGATTCTCTTTGAAGTGGTCTGTGGTCAAAATCCACATTTTGTCCTCTCCTACATTTTTGATGTGTCCAAGGTTCGTGACATCGAAAAAATACTTACAGTATGATCTACCATTCTTTTTACCCTCAAAGAAAATTTGGTCATGGATTGGAATCACATGAAGCAACAAGCATATTGGGTTTTTCTTCGAATTGGAATTTTTGGAAGGGACCAGGTGTTTCTTCATATATAATCTTATAAGAAAAATTCACTCAAAGATGAACATTGTCAGAAAATTGCTCCTAAGTTTTATGGCCCTTATATAATTCTCAAGTGAGTGGGACCAATGGCCTACAAGTTAGATCTCCCTAGTCACTCTAAGATCCATCCTTTTTTTCATGTTTCTTACTTAAAGAGACTAATTGGAACCAAGTGCTAGAATCAAAATAGTTTCCCTGAATTAGATGAAGAAGGATCTATTTGGTTGTAGCCTCAAGTAGTCTTGGAACACCACAAGCATCATCTCTATCATCACACCATAAAGGAAGTTTTAGTTTAGTGGAAGGATAAACCATCGGAATATGCCACATGGGAACTGACTATCATTTTACAACAATTTCCACATCTTAGGCCTTGAGGAGAAGGTTTTTTTTCAAGGGTGGGGGCATGTTAGGAACCTAACCTCCCTAACCTCTCAAGTAGGTAGAAGAATATGTTTTCTATATAATAAAGATCGACATTAGTAAATAAGGCCTATGTAATAATGTAAACATGTCTAATGTAAGAATATTTAATAGAAGCTTTAACTTTTATAATGATGTTTCTCTATAATGTTCTCTAGAAGATAGAAATAGTATAAATATGAGTAGAAATCATGGGAAAGTTTTTCTTGATAATTATTTTGTAACTGAGCTCTTCTTTACTGGAGTTTTCCCTCTCGAAGATGCAAGTGAACTTATATTTCTATTAATAAAGATATCATTTCTAGTGTTATTGTTCTCTATATTTTGTTTTTTATATTGGTATTCATTATAATAATTATTTGTTTTCTCTTATTAACGAATTTGGTACCTTAAAAAAATGTGTTTCATGTGGTTGTTGATCAATTCCCTAAGATTGAAATTTTGGCACCTTGTAATAAGAGTGTCACAACATTATACTGATCTAGAATTTAATCTGCAACAATTAAAAACACAACAATACAATAGATTGGGATACAAAAAACTAAGAGTGTTGCAGAATAAAAAGAAATAGATATGAAAAGAGAAAATGATGGGAGTAACATAAAATGTCCATCATTTTATTTAGAAAAAGAGGGCTCCCTTTTATTAGGCTAGGTGATTTTTCCTCATTAGCAGCAAGGAAGTTGTTGTTTTATTTTTGGAGCACTGAACACAGTGAGACTGGTGATATTTGTTTAAAATTTGAAGGACTGACATAAACTGACATCATAACAAAATTTATGGAACACCCTGCTTAACTGGACTGGCGAAGGTTGTTTGTTAAATAACTAACTAATGCAACTGGCATAATTGTTCTGTATTGGTAAGTGACCTGCTCAAATAGACTGGAGAGGGTCATTTACAATAGAAAATAATGATGAACAACTACAGGACCTCATGTTGACTGGAAAAGGAAGATGTGTTCCCTTTCTAGTGGCCCAGTTCCTCCCTATTTATATTCATAAGCATCCCCGCTTCCACCAACAAGTGAAGGAAACAATGTTGCAAGGTTGTTGTAGACATCCACTTGGCATGTGCACGTTTATGTCCCTTTCAACCCACAATATGGGAAATATATTGTTGTTGGTGAGTGTTCCAAGTCTTGTAATCCAGAATGGTGTCTACAAGTAGAGGATGTTGAAAATTTGGGATATTTTCCATCCAATGATGTACAATAATTGTTTCCTCAAGGAGCGGTGGTTCGAACAACTTGAGATTGTTGACGTTGAGATCATTGTGGATGCTGAGTTGTGGTGGCAAGTACAGGCGATCATAATTGTCACCAATTATTTCAAGAACTGTGTATGGACCATAACATAGTGGGTGGATCTTATGGTGGTGTCCTCAGAAGTGGTGCTTGTCTAGTAGCAACCACACTCATTTTCCAGGAGGAAAGATCAAGGGTGTCCACCATTTATCATGCCTCCACTTGGCACATTCATGTGCTTCTTGTAATTTTGCTACTAATTATTAATGTCATTTTGCTATTTTTTTTATGAATCTTTGTGCTAATTGTTGCACCTGTTGTTGGTGTGCATACCCCCAGGGTGCGAAAGTGAGTACCAACTCTGAGGGTGCACTTGGATGAAATCCTAGACAAACCTCAAAGGATGAGAAGCATGTGGAGGAGTGGGTTTCCCATTTATAACTATGATGAATGATTTGCAGATAAGAGTCTGACTGCTTATTTTTTGAAAATTAGCTACAAAGGGAGTGATCCAGAGTACGATTGACAAACTCTATTTGGTCGTCAATATAGGGATGAAATGTTGTGAAAAAATGGAGTTGGCATCCCATAAAGTACCATAGATTACGCCATAAGTTACTGAGGAATCGTGAGTCACGATAAAAAATGATACTACTGAGTAAACCAAAATCAGGCCACACATGATAGAAAAAGTGGTCAGTGGTCTGCACATCAGTGGTAGTTTTATGACAGGGAATGAATAAAGACATTTTATAAAAATTACACAGCATGATCCAAATAGAATCATTCTTACAAAAAGTTATAGGGAGACCACTCAGAAAGTCCATGGAAATGGATTCCCATGGATGAGAAGGAACATATAGAGGCTGACATAGACCATGTAGGCGGTTAGATGGCTTACTTTGTGAAAAAAGAGAGTAGGTATCGATGAATGTTTCCACTTATTTGTGTAGTGCAGGCCAGTATAAATGGCACTAGATATTGAAAATGGTCATGGATGTGCCAAAATCGCCCCCCACATGAAGAGGTGTGTGCTTGATGGATGAGAATGAGATGATATTATGTTTGCGACACACATAATTGATTTAGTTTGTAGAGACAACCTTCAGAGATTGTGTAGTCTAGAAATGGAGTTTGGTTGATGACAATAGGTTGCTACAAAGCTTTACAGACTTCACAAAAATAGGGATATGTATCATACACGTCTTTCCACAAGTTGCACAACGCACTTATAAATTTTGTAGAACTTACAATGGGGGATGACCTGATAAGTTTTCCATCTCGTTGGAGGTACCCTTCTTATATTTAATGAGCAGGTGGAATTATTGAATATACAGTGCCCACTTTAATTGGTGTTGTTCTTGCATCTTACTCTATGAATTGATGAAGATCAATGGTTGATGGTCTGCATGGAGGATGGCCTCTTTACCCATAATGTATCGGTGCCACTACTTGAGTGCCTACACTAGGTTGTATAATTTCTTGTGATATGTGTTGTAGTTGACTTTGGCCTCTACAATAATATTGGAGTGATATGATACCATATGACCTACATGTTTAAGTAATACCCCAATAGCAAATTGAGGGGAATCTATCTCAATATCAAAGGGTTGATTCATGTCCAATAGCCTTAGAATAGGTGTTGAACACAAGGATGTATTTAATCTCATAAAATGTCACTTAGCCTCTGTAGTCCACACAATTGTTTCTTGATGTGAAATCTGATGCAGAGGGTGAGCCAACATTGAGAAGTGGAAAACAAATTTCCTATGGAAATTGATGCCCCCCATGAAGATTTTTAGGTCATGAGCATTTTATGGCATTGGCCATTGTGCCAAGGCCTGAACCTAATAGGGATTGGAGTGCATAGCTTGCGTATCTAATATGAACCTCAAATATTGGATGGAAGTTTGTCCAAAGAAGGAATTATTTTCCTTCACATGAAACTCATATTCACACAACAAGTCAAGAACTATGCGCACATGTTTCATATGGTCTTTCCAAGATTTACTAAATATAAAAATATCATCCAAATAAATGACTACAAACTTACCAAGGTGTGGTATCAAGATGTAATTTATTAGTAGCATGAATGTGGTTGGTGCATTCATTAGTCCAAATGAAATTATCATCCACTCAAAAATCCCAAACTTGGTCTCGAACATTTTCTTACATGTGTTTGTTGCATGCATGCGAACTTGATGATATCCTACTATCAAGTCCATCTTGTTGAAGAAGCAAGTCCATTGTAAGCAGTCCAACAAATACTCAATTGGTGGTAGAAGATAAGAGTTTTTAACAGTCTCTTTATTGAGGGAATGGTAGTTAATCACGAGGCACCACTCAAAATTTTATTTCTTGGGAATAATAAAGGTTGAAGATTCACATGGAGAAAATGAAGGTTTGATGTGGCCAGATTCCATAAGTTGTCCTATTTGGCGTTCAATTTTAGAAGCTTCTCCGGGAGGGAGTTGGTAGGCAAGGGCATTGGGAAATGAGATGCCCGGTATGAGGTCAATGGAAAGTTCAATAGTGTGATACAATCAAAGGTGTAGTATTGGTCAAATTATCGGGTTTAACAGGGTGAACTAGGCATAAGGATACACATTTATTGATATTGAGTTTCTTAAATATTGCATTTTTGGTAAGTGATGGAGTGGATTTAGGAGAAGAGGATGTGAACACATAGGTGCGCCCTTTAAGTTGTAGATGGTATTTTTTAGATTTGGCATGGTACCCAACATGTCTAGCTTAATGGTAGGGAAGTCTGAGTAACAAGTCAGCACAATCCAGAGGGGAGACATCGCATGTGATTGTATCTTGAAATGCTCCAATCATGGAAGTGACCGCATAGCACTGCAAAACTGTGAGACAAGGTCTTCCCTTTTATACCCAACCAAGATGGCATGGGGATAGATACAAAGTAGTGGGGAGTTGGAGGTGTTGTACTAGGTCTTGTGAGACGAGTTTCTTTTGGCTACCATTATCCATAATGAGGGTAGGAAATTCATGTTTAATTTGAAAATTATGGGTGAATAGTGGAACAATAGATGTTCTTGGTTCATTAGTGGTCATCAATATGAGGGATGGGAGGGATGGGTCTCCTTTAGTAGGATTATCAAGGGAGACAACTTCAAGAGGTGTATGGGAGTTGGGTGGAATGATCTCGGTAAAAAAAATATTTTGGTGTGCAAATTCTTAAGTGCATGACAATATGTAGACGAATGTGAATTGGTATTGTGGAAAGAACACCAGGTCATATTACAGGGTGAGGTGGGTGAGGTCTGTAGACTAGAGGATGGGATAGTAGGTGAATTACTAGTAATAGAGGGTTCAGATTGAGCTTGAGGAGAAGATATTCTAGGAACCACCTTACATTCCATGACTAAGGTTTGAAGAAAATCCTTTTCCAAGGAGGTGTTGTTGAACAAATATACTTCATGACAGATACTTAGAAATAAAATAGAATTAAACTTGACAATCAATATCTCTTCTTGATCTGTGATGTGTAGTTGGTGTAGTTTGTAGAATATATCGATGTGTCCCTAGACGGATTGACTGGTGAGTTGTCGAAGCTACAACCATATGGGGAGGAGGTTCTAGTGATAGCTCGGGGGGTATAAGCGCTCTGTGATATCCTGATAAAATCCATCACATGTTGTGATTTTTGTGAGAGCTTGGTCGACCAGTTCACCTATGTTAATGACCAAGGAACAATTATCCATCTGAATGTCCCATCACATTTGTGCAATACATTCTAGTTGTAGCTTGGCAATCTGAAGTTTCATGTCAACGATCATCTTAGGACATGTTTGAAAGTATGTGGAAAGATTCTTCAACCAAGGGTTGACAGTCTAACCATTCATTTATCTCAAAAACTTAGGTAATTGGAAGCACACATCGAGTTGCATGTGTGAGGGGTATCGACAATGTTGCAGATGGATTAGCTCATGGAGAGGCATCACTAAATCTTGAATTGGAGTTGTGACATTGGAAGAGGAATCCTCTATGGATGAATCCTTTCATAGAGGAATAATTTTCATTCACCACTGATGTCAGTCTATTACTGGGTGTTGCATTGAGAGTCCCTTAGAGCATGGACACACAAAGAAGGCACTTGACACCTTGAAGTGAGGAGTATGTTTAAATCTTCTAGTAATAGACATACTAGAAGACCTGAGGAGGGTGCATTGGAAGTCCTGAGAAGGACGTCGAACTCCGAGAAATTATTTTTTTGGTGGATGGACTCCTAAATCTAGTGGTTGGCTTGGATCTAGGCTCTGATACCAATTGATCTAAAATTAAATTTGCAAAAACTAAAAATGAAACAATAGAATAGACTGGTGAACACAAAACTAAGAGCGTTGCACAATAAAAATTTGCTCAGAGGAAAAGAGAAAACCGTAGGAGTAACATAAAATGTCCATTATTCTATTCAACAAAATAGGGCACCCTTTTATTAGGTTGGGCGAATTTTTATTAGAAACGGGAAGGAATTTGTTTCTTTATTTATGGAGTGCTCTACATAGTAAGACTGACGAGAGTTGTTTACAATTTTATGAAACAACATAATATGATATCCTAATAGAAATTATGGAATACCTTACTTAAATGGATTGATGAGGGTTGTTTATTAAATAACTAACTAATGCAACTGACATGATTATTCTTTATTGGTAAGCTCCCTCCTCAACTAGACCAATGAGGGAATTTTACAATAGAAATTATCGACAAACAACTACATGACCTTATGCTGACTGGTGGCCCATATACAGTGTGAAGGTCTTCTTCTAGAATGTTTGGGTTCATTTTGGGTTGTAAAATACCATGTATGTGATATGGACAACAGGTTGTAAAGTACCTTTTGGTTTATAATTTTGTCCATGATGGACACCATGTGGACCAAATTGACAACCTTTCATCCTTAAACTAAGAGATAGAGAAAGGTAGTTAATGAGATAAGTATAAATATCCATAGAATGTATACCTACAAACATCAATGTACATGGGATCAATTCCTTACATATGTTCAATATATTTGTAATCAACTCTTGATAGTTATATCAGTCACAACCATTTTTTAGTGTACATGGGCTTCCAACCATTGATCATAATTGATGTAGCTCTATCAATTGCATGAGCATAAAAAAAGAGTTATCCCATTCTCTGAATAGGGTAGAAAAATAAACCAAATTTGTGAAACATATTTATCACATCCAATAACAATTTTATGATCTTTTATAGAAATCTAGCACAAAGTATGACAATTGACATGATCAACATCGATTCCTACACAAGTTCCATATCGGTGACAAACTATGGTTGCACTTGTAAAAGAGTGGCTCATAGGCCCCAACATGAAGTTCATACCACTATGGTATGTGTCTTACATTATCGCTTAGTCTTTGGGTGAGAATTCTTTGAAATTGGATCTTTCAAGATTTCTTAGTTTACACCCTTGGATATTTAATGTGGATCTACTTTGGCCATACTTTCTTCCTATGTTGGACACCTCGAAGGTGGAATATCACTTAGGCACTATAAACCTCAACCCTAACTAAATTAAGTGATTTACAATGGAAAAGATCATGCACACCAAGTTGAAGAGTACCCTCCAACATAATATACAAATCTTTTATGGTATTAAAGTAGGGAAGCTTCCTCATGAGGAAAAGTGATTCCTTAAAAACCAAATATAAGAAAAATTTATCTTATATGAACTTGAGAAAGGGAGAAAGCATTGGATTTATAAATTTATCAAGATTCATTATTGGAATGCTCTTGACAAAAAAAAGATTCCCCAAACTTTCGATATATTTTTTAGGATCTTCCTATGCATTTCTTTTGCGACTCTAATGCCTTGAGAAGAGTATGAATACTCTGCTACAAATTCTCTTTCTTTCGACTAATACAAAAAAATAAAGAAAAAAGAGTAAAAATCTATTTCTACTCATCTAAAGAATAAGGAAAAAGGAGTAAAAAGTGACAGATTACTATCCTAAGAAAGTCCCCTACAAATTCTCTTTCTACTAATTACGCCGAAATGCGTACACCTATTAACAATGGGCACATTTAATAGGTTTTTAGTTTTTAATACGTTTTTTATGGACGAGATTAAATATGTCTAGAATATTCTTAGTCGTCACAATAAATGAATGGCTCTGATTTCATCCATTAACTTCTGAGCTGTTATAAAGACATCTGTTTATCTGTTTACTTTTTTACATTTACCTAATCGTATTTAAAAATCACTGTGTTCACTAACTTATTGCCACCTCTACCTGATTAAAAAATATTAAGATATTCGCAAAGAGTGGTGACCGCATTTCTGTACTGACTGCGTTTCATTTCATTTCTATGCTGGTGGCGTTTCGTTTCATTTATGTGATAGCCACGTTTCATTTTAATATGCCTTTTGGCGTTAATCAGCCACGTAATTGTGGCTATGCTAGTCTAAAGAATAATGAAAAGGAAGTAAAAAGTGACAAATTACTATTCTAAGAAATCTGCCCTCGCCCCCCTTTTTTTCATCTAGCTAAGGTTCCGCCAATTTAACGTGTACACTCAACCCTATCTTCATTTTACACTTGGACTTCCTACGTCTTAGGGTTTTTTCTTTCAAAATATTTAGTATTGTTAAAAAATGTAGTTTTGCCACTTATTATAGGTTTTTTTGTGAATGAAGATATTTCTTATCAGAAATAAATATCACTATTCTATCCATGTCATTGTATTTGTATAATATTTTACAATATTCCTTAAATAAATTATTATTTAAATAATAAAATTTGGTTTTTATTGTGTAAATGTGTTTCTTTTGTATGTTAATGCTCACTATGGGCACCTACATCCACTTTTATGGATGGGATATCTAGGAATCTTTATTTGAGGTGTTGCTTATTTCTATCTTAACTTATGACCTAATTAAATATTGACTACAAAGATTAATGAGATTCTAAAAATTTAAATTATATATATATATATATATATATATATATATATATATATATATCTTATTTTAATTATTATATATACTTGTATTTATATTTATTTGAAATCTTATCTCAAATTTGATTGATTTGAAATTTTTTCTAAATCTAATTGAAATATTAGTAATTTTTTTTTGATAGTTTTATATAAAGGTAAGAGTATGAGTTTCTTCTTTAGAGTTTATAAGTTCAAATATGTCTATCTTCTTAGATTTTAAGAGTCAAATCAGTAACACAGTGATCCAGCTATACATTGAAGTCTTAAAAATATATCAATAAAAACTAAATTTGCAACTGTGAAAATTGTAAATTTTTCTTGAAGTCTTAAAAATATATCAATAAAAACTAAATTTGCAACTGTGAAAATTGTAAATTTTTCTTACGGGAAAGGAAAAAAAATAATAGTAACAATGTTAACAATATTGCATTTTTTTGAACGCAATGCATAAGGTGTGGAAACCAAAGGGTGTTTTTCAAAATATGATACATTTTTTCTATGCAAACAGTACTTTATATTTTTCCAAGTAACAACTCGCTTTAGCCTCTAAATGAACTCATTGATATTGCCGATTCTCACTCTACGATGCGCGTTCACGGGTCTCTGAAATATAATCCCTCGTCGTTCATTGCGAGTCATTATTCGAGGGATACGAAATCCGTTGCAAATATTCTTCTCGATCTCAGGTGCTGTTCGGCGATCACTTCTCTTTCAAGAGATAATTCTTCTACCCGTTGATGTATAATGGCGGCCAGCCCGGCTGAAAGAAATTCAAATTCAAATAATGTTGGTGTGACGTAAACCAGCCTAGGGTTTCGAATTAAAAATCAAGCCATCTCCCTTCCGCGCCTCGGTATAGATGGCTTCGATTAGCAGTTAACTTTTTCCCATAAAATATGAATTGTTGCATGCAAGATTGTTGAAACAATTGATATATACACTATTTAAATGTGAGATCCTGCAACGTCATGTTTTACATGCAGGGAAATTACCTGGCCGAACAGTTGGGTTTCAGGCGCAGGAACTGTAATCAAATATTTTTCTTTTGTATAAGTGCAGTTTTGACATTTTTTTTTTTTTGGTTTTGGGGAGATGTGATTTTGAAAGATGTGCAACCTTTAGTACGTATAGAGACTACAAGAGATTTACAGGTACAAACTCCAGACAAGAACTGCAATTTCCTGCTCCCTCCATGGATGTAAACAAATCCAGACTCTCAGTATTCCATGATAAAGACGGAGAAGTGTTGCCCATTCAAAAGATAAAAGAGGAATGATGGGCAAGGTGGTCAGCCACAGTTTGCTATATAAGCCAAGGGATCCATAAAAAGCACCGTCAATCTTAGTCTCTTTCCAATGGGTTAGTAATACCGTGCCCAAAGCACAATCGTCGTGAGTGCTGTACACGTGATTTTGAAAGACTACAGTGTAAATCAAGATGGGCAATCCCTTGCATGTAAAGAGTGAATGAAATGTTGAACAATTTGCCACTTGTCCAATACATGTATATAAAAAAGTAGCTAGTACGGGCAGCTATGCCCATTGATTTATTGAACAAAGAAAACTTCCAATGAATGATTCAAAGAATGAACTTACAATATTCTTCAAGATATCAACCTTCGTCAATAACTCTTTGTTGTACTTCAACATCCTCTCTTTGTTGTACTTCAACATCCTTGTTGCAGTAAACACTATTTTTAACAAAATGATCTTTGTTGCAGTAAACACTATTTTTAACAAAATGATCTTTGTTATAGATATCAATATGTTTATTTTTAACAAAATGATCTTTGTTATAGATATCAATATGTTTAATCTTATCGTGATAAGCATAGTAAAATCTGCCTTTGTATATTTATGTAGAAAACCAACTTGCTTTTAAACATATTACTTACATGAATGGCTATTTTGTATTTAGTTTATATAGTTGAGAATGCAAACAATATATACATAACTATGACATAACCACTTGAAGATTTTCACTCATTAATATTCTAAATGTGCATAATTTTTTTTTTTTACATCTAATACTATGTTTGATTTAGGTGATACTATGTTTGATTTAGGTCAGGTCTTCCTTGGTTGTAGATTGGATAATGTAAAATGCCTCACAAATATCATAAAGCTTTCATTAATATCCTAAATGTGCATAATTATTTTTTTTACATCTAATACTATGTTTGATTTAGGTGATACTATGTTTGATTTAGGTCAGGTCTTCCTTGGTTGTAGATTGGATAATCTAAAATGCCTCACAAATATCATAAAGCTTTCTTTAAGATAGTCCATTGTTCTTTCCTTGAGTTACACATATCTCCACAAAACTCGAAATGCATGGGCAATGTTTGTTCTATACAAACCATAACACATCTTAAATTTCTAAGATAACTTACACAAAGAGCTTGTTGACACGAAAAAAGTGCATTACTTAATGGAAAGTCTTAATTAGACTTTACATCATTTGGGATAGATCCGACAACCACTACTTAGATGAGTAGATGGTTATGGAACACAAAATTATGGAATGTAGAATGAAACTTCTTATTATCTTACATGCAAAATGCAAGCTATTATAGCTTATTCTACTTGGGTTAAATTTTAACCAATATGTAAAAAATTAGTTACATGTTATTATACATATTTTGAAATAGAAATCTATTAAAAAAATACAGAAACGCATAAATATAAACAAAAGTACAAAAGAAGATTATGTTAGCATATCTTCCAACTCAATGAGAAAGAACATAATAAGAACCATAAATTCATTGTAGACTAGTTAACAATAAAATCTATAATTAATTATTGGGACTTTTTGACTTCTTTTTTCGTAGTTATAAATTTTCAACTTTTTCTTCTTGGATTATTTAAAGTCTATGTGAGATTATACTTTAATTACAAAATAATTATAATTGACTTTGTTTCTTATCCCGGACTAGACTGCCCAAACTTCATGTTGGAATGAAATTTGTAGGACATGTTATATCAATTGCTGAAAAGAAAATTCATATGATATTGGTTCCTTAGGCATGGCCCCATATCTCTTTTTAAGGTAATAAAAAAGCAAATAATTAAATGTATCTATTTAGAGGGACCAACAATGTGTTTTTTTATAACTTCTTGAGTGATGTTTCTAGCAAAAATAATTGTCATCATGAATGAAACTAATTTATCATTCTGAGAATAATACATGTTTTGCGAAAAACTCAGAGTTCATACAAAAAAATAAAACCCATGAAATAAACTTATAGCATAGATAAAAAAACTTATCTTTTAACAACAAATGGGAAACTAACTATAGAGGATGGTTGTTCCTCTCAACCATACATTTTTTTATCCAAATATCAATAGCTAATCACCCTCGATCTTGGCTACGATTCCACAAAAAAGAGTGTCTCTCTCACAACCCAATTCACTCCCACAAACAACTAGTTTTCTAAAAGATATCCAAATCCTTCAACTCTCTTCCCCTCAACCTATGCAACCCAAGTAATTGGGATCCCCCTTCACTCCACACAGTCCCTCAGGAATTCCCTCTTCCCTCCAGGGCTCCATGACAAGGATGGCTATGAATCTCTAATGTTGGGGACTCCATGGATGCTAGCTACCCCAAGAAAACAATCAAAACAACCCATTTTTCAAGGGAAAATCACTCACATATAAATATCCCTCTCCACTAGCCTAACACTATTCTTTTTCATGTAGACAAATCTCCAACAAGCTACCCGCAACACCTACTATGGATTATGTCAAGCTCCAATGATCTCCACTCCTTGGATGCACCAAAAACTTCATGCAAAAAATACACACAATCACCACTTTAATTTCTCTTTTACCCGTGAGAGTTGACTCATATTCCCCAAGGTTGATTGTACCTATCCCCCATGCTCTCATAATGATGGGATGTGGCTTTTCCCACCAAGCTGTATTACATTTTTTTAATGATTGGGCTCTCATACACTCAAATGGAAATTAGAATGTTCACTCAAAGAAATAATTTTAGGAAAGTGGGTTGGAATTAATACCCATGGATAATTACCCCCCACCTTGGGACCCTCTCTTATAAATTCCTATGCATTCCCCTCTCTTGTTGAAACTTAGACCCCAATTACTATGTTTGTGTCCATCTATAACTACCATCACATTTTTTTTATTATTACGATCATATACGATGTTTACAAATTACATATTTAGGCCCATGATCGTACATTGTATTTAATTACATATTCCTAAAATGAGGATTATAAGTGTGGATGTTGCACTCCTCCCCTAGAAATTGCAAGTTTGTCATTGAACAACACCATACTGATATACATATACAAAGTTTTACATCAAAAATACTTGAATCTTTCACAAGTTCAACTCCTGCAACAATTTCAACCATCAATCTCTTGTTCCCCACAACCTACACAAACGAGGGAAGTGTTACCCCTTCTTTGCACCACAGTCCCTCAGGTTGTACTACTTCTCTTTCAGGGCTCCAACACATATTAGATAGAAACTCTATGATATGTGGTTGTAGGAACTCTAACTGCAAAAATGGAGCCTTGCATACTTATGTACATTATGCTTTCTTCAAAATTTTCAAACATTTGCAGGCAATCCTCCCACATGGTTTCCTTTTTCTCCCACATGGCATATTTAGGATCATAGCAATTCCACTTAACCTTTACAAGAGAAATGGGTTTTTCTTGGCGCACTTTGACTTTCCAGTCAAGGATGTGGGTTTCACCCGAAAGTCCGCTTCTTTCTCTACCTAGATCACAATCCAATCAATCATGTGGTTAGGATCAAGAACACATTTCTTCAATAAGGACACATGAAACACATTATGAATTATGATGGATGCAAGAAATGAAAGCATGTATACAACTGGGCCTATCTTTTCTAAAGCTTTGGATGTACCACAATATCTTGCTGCCAACTTTGGAAAACTTCCCAATCTTAGTGCTCTCGTTTTAGCCTTTACTTTTAAAAACAAATCCTCACCCACTTTAAATTCCCTATATGTCTTATGTTTATTTGCATAACTCTTTTGTATGTCCTATGTAAACTTGAAATAATGTCTAATATTTACCATCTTCTCTTCCATTTTCCTTAGAAATTTTGGTCCAACAACTACTCTATCTATTGGGTTATCCTAACTCATGAGTGTGTTGCATTTTCTTCCATACAAATCTTCAAACGAGCTCATTTTCAACAATGCATGTTACCCATTATTTTAAGCAAACTTGACTAGATGAAGGTAGTATTCTCACTTGGAAGGAGTGTCCATTACATTCATCTTCAACATATATTCAATTATTTGATTACTCCTTTGTGTCTTCCCATGTGACTCTAGGTAATATGTTGTACTGAAATTCAAGTTAGTCCCAAATCCTTTAAACTACCCCTTACAAAATTTGGAAGTGAACATGGGATCTCTATTTGACACTATTTCCTTAGGCACAACATGTAGCCTAGTAATTTATTTCATGTAGATCTTTGCTATATTGGCTACCTTGTTAGTCATTTTCACCAGTATAAAATGTGGAACCTTTGTAATCTTTTCAACCACTACCATGATGGAATCGTATTTGCTTGCTATTATTGGAACTTGGTGATAAAATCTATTGTCACTACCTCCCACTTCCATTTAGGAATGGGAAATGGTAGTAACAATCCCATTGTATTCTTGTGTTGCATTATTCACTTTATGACATTCCATGCACCTGGTGACGAGTTCTTAAATTGGCATACTTTAAACACCCATTTAATACCGTTTTTCGTACCATTTTCCATTGATCATTCCCTTTTGATACTTTCCTTATTCATTTTTTCCTTAATTTTCTTAAAGGAACTTGCTACTTTCATGTACTAATATTGCTACATAGGAGTAACATAGTAGCTACAACTCCTCACAATGGATGCAATCCCTCCTTGTTCTTGTGATTTTGGGCACAATCCAACTGCTGCAACTCCAAGTGCACTCTTTTTTTCTACAACTCTGGATAATGGTTGGAACTCCAAGTGCACTCTTTTTCATTGCAACTCCGAACAATGATTGAAACTCCAAGAACACTCCCTGTTTTTGAAAATTCGAGTACCTCATTATTGCAAATCTGAGTACAAAGTCTGCCAACACATGATTTAACACTACAATCAACAATTAGGAAATGATCTTCACATAGGAAGGCGAAAGGAGGAAAAAAGCGACTAAAAGAGGAATTGGGTTTCCTACCAGGTCATCACACACCCAATATTTATTAAAACTAGGAAAAATAAATGTAACCGGATGAACAGTCGGATTCTCATGGTTCTCCATCTGACCCTTTGTATAAATTTAGACATTAGTTGTATTGTATAAGAACATAATCTTCCCCAGAGATGAGGGGGAGGAGAATTATTCTAGTGATAGAATTATGCTATTATTGTAACATTCATACTTTTTCAATATAATTTCATTTCCTCTTCATGCTTGTGTAATGGTGTGTTGAACGATCATGGTATCTTGATTTCATATAATAGTTCCTTGTCTAAGGAGGTAGGTCCCCCTCCTTAGTCAAGTACTTCCTATATATTAATAGTAGGATCTAGGATTTCAATTTTGTTCATTATATTCCGTAGTTTTTTTTCTCAATTTGTTGTGATTCCATATTTCTAGAATAGTTCATGACAATTCAAGTGTGGTTGTTTCTTAGTTTCTTTATAACATGATTTTCAATTCATTGTCGATTTGAACTATGAAATTTTCAATAATATATGTTATTAAAACTCCTAATGTTCACATCATTGTATACTTCTCGCTATAGCTTTGTGGCTTCAATCTCGGTTCCTGGAATTCACACTTCTCCAACCTCTTAAGTTTCAGCTATGTTGCTACAACTAACATTTTTTCAACTCCTCTTGTAGTTGTAATTTAATTTGTTTTCTTTCTAATTTTTCATACCTTTAGTATTCAACATTTTTGGATTGATATTATATATATTTTTTGTTGAATGTGATAACATGTAACTATTGCAAAAAAAGGATCATTATTACACTTAAGCAACTCACCGGTAAATCATAGCATAATTTTACTTTCTGCAAGTGTGATTTAGTTTCTGGAAGTGTGAGTGTGATTTAATTTTTGCAAGTGTGATTTAATTTTTTCAACCGTAATTTACTTTCTTCAAGTATGATTTAAATTTTACAAGTTTGACTTACTTTCTACAAGCTTGATTTAATCTCATCAAGTGTGACTTTTATTTCATACAAGTGTGGTATTTACTTTTTCTGCAACTCGAGGAATAGTATCATTTGGTGACTTAATTAAGTATCTTGAAACCTTGATTTGTGACATTAAAAGTACTACAACTCTTATTAAAAAAAACACTACTCTTGCATATACGATGCACTACAATTTGTAAGTAAGATACAACCTCATATTGATAATTAAATGTACAACTACTTAGTTTCTCACTAAATTAATGAGGAAGTAATTGAAAAGTTCATGATTTTTTGCATCATTGTCAAGTAACAATTAAAATAAGTACTTGTTGAGTAAGTTGTGTGGATTTCCATTTTAGGTGCTATGATTTATTTTCAACAATTCATAGAATGTTTTTCTAGTATTTTCTATGAGCAGAGTTAGATATCAACAAGGTAGATTTAATATATCTTCCAAAAACCCTTGAAAAGATAATAGTGCAGGTCAATTACAAGAGTGAAAGGATCTCAATCATCCAAATTACTTATCAACCACAAAAAAATTCCTTGCCAAGAAAAATACCAAAGCATCTCCTCAATAATCAGAGACTGTACCAAGATCTCTGCACACATAGGATCCACTCTCAAAAGAACATATCACTGAACAATATCACTACGTAAAGTTTCTTTTTGCTAATGCACCTTTAAAAACAAAGGAAAACCCTAAGAAAGAAATGGCACATGATATTTTCGAGGAGGAAACCTCGACTTTTGGATTTCCAATCAAATAAATAGATGAAGATACCTAGATGAAGAACATCCCTCATTCAACCTTGATAACATTTCATGGGTTATATAAAGAATATCCTGATACCTTCATGTTTACTTTGACATACTTTGCAGAAGCTACGACTATGTGAAGGACACCCATAAACTAAATATTGTTCCCACCATGCTTAAGGTCACTGCACTAGGATGGTTCATGGGGCTTGGAAAATATAGAATCTTCTCATGGGACCAAATGATGAAGAAGTTTCTAGAAAAGTACCAAGACTACTGTAAAGATAAATAAATAAGGGAGGAAGTCTTCAATATGATGCAACATGAATATGAGAGCCTTGAATATTATGTTGAACAATTCACCTATAATATGTAGAGGGAAAATAAAAGAGATTTGGCTCATGAGACATGACATGTATTGTTTCTAAGAGGAGTCCCAGATGATTGTCTAGAACTCCTCAACCTAATGGTAGGGGGAGGCTTTTCTAAATTATAATATGGCATTATATTGGAACTTTTTCCTAAGTATTTGAGATCCATATAAAAAACGAGCAAAGGACCAAGAGATATACTAGAGGGTAAAATCATGATGATGGGTAAAAATTTCATGACAATCGGGTCTCAAAAATTCCTAGTGGCAACTTTTTGGCCAAAAGCATGTTGCTACGAATTTTTTCGGCTGAAAATTTGCACGTCAAATTGAACGGTACCCTGACAACACCCTTGAAATTTGTGTCCAATGTTTTTCGGATGAATTATTTTCCTGTGGTAATAATATTTTGGCCAAAAAAATTATTTTTAACAGATTCCATTAAAATCTAGGTTTCGGCTGAAAGAATTTTTCGGCCGAAAACATGAAATTGGGACTGAAAACAAAAGCCAGAGAATTTCCCGAAGCTTCCCTGAACTTCGGAGGTTGCGGACTCCTGGAAATAATGAGAATTTGGTTTTGAAAATGACACCAACATTTCCAAAATTGAATCTACTTTCAATTCCTATAATTTGTTTTCATTTTCTTTATTTTTATCTAATTTTATTTAATTTAAAAAAAAAAAATCACTGCATGATATTTTCAACAAACATTATGATTCGATGAAATGAAATATCGATATCTTTAAAAATATACAGTGAAAAAATTAGAAAAAAATATATTCACAATAATTAAACTATTCTTTTCAAAAGGGTATATTTCGATTTTAGTTTTAAGTAAAAATTAAAATAGATACAAGGTGTAGAAAAACATGTGTTTAAAATCTGCAACGTTTTTCAGCTTGGTCAACTTAAAAAAATTCTAGAAATTATAATATTCATCTGTTAGATTCAAAATTATAGTCATAATAAAATAGAGTCCCTGTTGATTGTTGCAGTATATTTCATTTCTTAAAAACATAATTTTAATAATAGATACATTGTTGTAGAGAAAAGTTACTCATTATCATTCCTTTCATGTTTAAGGAACATACTATAAACAATTGTCAAATTGACATATCAAATCGTGATGAAAAAAATTTGAAAAATAGTCATTCAAAAGCTAACAAAATTCATCACAAGTTTTGTTTTTACTGTAAAGTGAAATTCTAAATAAAAAAAATACTTTTGTATGCTGGAAGTTGAAGAACTTGTGAAAATACGGTTTTTTTTTCTCATAAAACAAGCAAAAGTGTAACCCATCTTCATGATTTTACCCAGTAGAAACTCTTTTGGTTGTTCGATGTAGAATTCTTCTTATAGTTCTATGATTAGGAAGGTTGATTTTACATCCATATGATATACTTTGATTTCATTAGAACATGCATAAGCCAAGATCATTCTGAATGCTTCCATTCTGGCAACTGGGGCAAAAGTTTCTTTAAAATCTATTCCTTCAACCTGAGCATATCCTTTGCATAATAACCTTGCTTTATTCCTGGCTACCTGTCCATCCTCCAATTTTTTTCTGAATACCCATTTTATGCCAATCATGTTCTTATTCTTAAGCCTTGGAACAATTTCGCATGTTTCATTCTTCTCTATCTGATCTAGTTCTTCTTCCATGGATTTGATCTAGTGTTCATCAGTGATGGCTTCTTAAAAATTGTTGGCTTCAACTATGGAAAACAATGCTAGATATATTTGTTTTGGTGAGCATAATTTTCTTCGGGTTTCAACTCCAACATCTTTATTCCTAATGATCTATTATGGTGGATGATTTTTCTACACTCATTGGCTAAGAGTTTTGGGAGATATATGAAGATTTCACTGGTCATCTTCCTCCCGCTCTGCTTTTAGTAGCTCTTCTTCTTCTTTCACTTCTACTTCTTCTACTTATTCTTCCAAATCCTCTTCTCCTTCCTGCTCTACTCAGTCTTTGCTTTCTTCTTTGAGATTTCATACACCTGTCTCATCAATCTATACATTGATTCTTTCCACTATTATGTTGAGTCTCAAATGGAAACATTTGTATTCCTTTCTCTTGCTTGACTACCTGTCACATGTTCATAATAGAAAGTCACCACATATTCATAATGATTTCAACATGATGACCTTTGCCTTAGCCGTTTCTAGATCGTTGTTGAACATAGATCAATGGCTCTCATGTTTTTGACGACAGAACAACAACCCCCTATTTCAGAGAAATATTAATGGTTGACCTAACATCGGTGAAAGAATAACAGTGGATATTAGCATGAATATCATCATCGAAAAAATGAAAAGGAAAACCCCCACTGCAAGTTTTAATGGTGTCAATGATGATGTCATCATCGATGAAATGTAGAAGATATGAGAGCTAGGCATGCCAAGGGGGCACTGTAAAAAATAATCCGATGCTTCCATGTGGACATGCGGAACCCTCCACATGTGTCAAATCTAGGTGACACGTGTCATGCATCTCTACCACATCAGTGCCAACATGGGCCATTGAAAATATACCACGTGTCTCGGTGACGTCAGCATGACAATTTTTTTCCTTAGTTGATTTTGGGTCCTTGGTCGAGTTAGATCGATGGCCATCATGCCTTGTTATACCTCCCTTTTCATCTCTATATTAACAACTGATATTTGAATTTAGAGCCCCCTGGTCAAAGACCTATTGGAAGCCAGACCCTAATCACTCGGAATGAGCACCCTCAATAAATGATCAAGATGTGTGTCAATGCGCCTCTAATCGATGGTCCATATCTGATCTCTAATATTGAGTTTTCCCCACTAGGTGTCATGTCAACTCACTAGTATAGCATTTCCAAAGCCAATCAAAGGCTACCACGTGGACATGTGGAACCCACCACATGCATAGGTAAAAATCACAAATCTAGGTGACACATGTCCTTCTCTCATACCATGTCAGTGTCCTTGTTGGCCAGTAGAAATCAGCCACATGTTAATCCAGGTGGATATCAGTGGCCACCCACCTTTTCCAATCAAAATAATTTTCTGGCAATTTTGGTAATTTACTATTTTTAGCAGTTTTTAACTTCCGTGGCCATTTTGAGGGCCTAATTGAAGGTTTTCCAGGATCAAGGTTCTTAAGGATAATTGAAGGCTCTATTTGAGCCCCCAAAATGAATCTCCTCGAAGATACCTTTCCAACGAGATATCATGCACCCAACGTAGATCATATGCCAAAGTTATGCCCCTCGGAAGTTGATACACCAAATTACCCAAAACAGGGTTCACAAAACTATTGGCTTTTCATCTTCCGGGGTTAGGGTTTTGGATTTTCTTTATGATAAAAAAATCCTTTGGAGGCTCATTGTAAAATCATCTTCTTGTGAATGCAAGTATCCATCACATATCTTCTTAGAGATAAGATGTCGCCATTCTAGTGAGTCTTTCATTCCGTATTTTTACAGTTTTGTACATTTCGCACATTAATAGAAATTGTGTATTACTGTATCTCTGTGTTTATGGTTTCATCTTTGATACATTTCTGTTATATTATTGCATATCTGTGATATCTGTACATTTATTTATTATTTCTCTGCTCTCATTTCGTGCTGAAAATAATTGGTATCACATGTCCAGGCTCGTGTCAAAATGCTAATCTTTTCCTTACTTAAATTTTTCTTTTTGATCACGACAAGATCAGTGGCCAATGATGATTATCAGACCTTTGATGGACGATCCATATTTTTTTTTTCGAATCCCTTTGGAGTCCCCTCTTATGAGTCACATTTGAAGTCACACCTTGATCATTTTGATGGAGTACATTCAATCAATGACCCAAATTCAATAAAGCACGCCCCCTCGATTGATGATCCAGATCTGATCTCTGATCCCAAGTGTTCCTAATCAGGTGTCATGTCAGCCTGCTAGCAGAGAACTATCAGGGATAACCAGGGGTTTCCATGTCAACACATAAAATTCTCCAAATATATAGGGAAGTGCATTAAAGTTGAGTGACGCATGTCAAATCCCTCTGCTACATCAGTGTCCACGTGAACAAATGAAAATCCCCACGTGTCCATGGGACCTAGATGATGACAACGATGGTGTCTTCAATACTTATGTGACTCCAAGCTTGGTCAAGGAAAATCAGCGACTCACATTTTATCTCAATCACATATTAGCATTCCATATCTACTTTCAGACCTCCCTGTGAAACTCCATATTGACGATCGAGATGTAATTTTGGAGCTCCCTTGTTGGAGTCTTGTTTGAATCATAGACCCAAATCACTCCAATGGGCATGACTCTGATTAACGATCCAATTTTGACTGAGTAGATCTGATGGTTGCTGAGTTTTATGTATTTCTAGTCCTTGATTTCTTCGATGGGATACCTACAATTGAAGGCCGAGATTGCTCACCAAGTTTTGATTTAGTGGTGATTGAGTCAGGCAATATCTGCAGTGTATTTTTGAATTTTTGCATAAGAAATGATTACTGAGATCTCTTCATGATCTGAGTGTGATGTATACATTGGCTAGAAAGTTTCCATCTACCCTGCGATCTCTCTATATAAAATAATTTCACCCAGGTGAAGTTAAACCAAATTTTACCAGGAGGAAAACCGCTCAAGAATCAAGAAGCTAGAAAACAATTTCAAGAAGCGGGAAGTAGTTTCAAGAAAAGATTTTAGGGAATGAACGAGAAGGATAAAAAACAAAGCAGCCTCCCATTATCAAGGTCGACACTTTGGGGAATTGAAGATTTTCTTACAACCAGAGTTGTTTGACCATGTACCTTGAGCACAATCAATTGATAAATGCAATAGATATCAAAGATTCGTCCCCTGCGTTTAAGTTTCATTCTGTAATTCCTTCCTTACAGTATTTGTTTTCTTGTAAAGCATCTCCTTCCACTCTTTCTTCTCTTGTATCAGATCTAATATATAAAATCTCATAAAGTAGACTATTGACCATATTCAGTGTTACTGTGTGATGTCTAATTATGATATAGAGATGATTTCCTATGAATGTATGACCAATTCTTATCATTTCTTTGTGCATTTGAATGATATGTAGAGGGCACCTCCATGTGTTTAGATGTACAAATATGTTAATTGTTTGAAGCATGTTTTATTGATCTATATACACGTGTTAGAGATACTAAATTATTAATTGCTCAATACACTATTCTTTTCGATATGCTACATGATTCGTTCTTAGCAGTGCCTTGTATGTTTATTTTTTTTTTCCTATGATTCACCATTTCTTCATCCTTTCAAGCTTGATTGTATTAAACACTCGTGGAAAAATTCCTCTGATAGTTGAGAGAATTTTTCAAATCAACTGAGAATTGTTTAAGGTCCTATAATTTCAGAAGAAAGAGAGAGAAAGAGGGAAAAACTTCCCAAATATTGCACAATTATTTTAATGCAAATATAGCCTTAAGATTCATCCCAAGTCTTGGCCCCTCGGGTGCCTCGACATCGTTCCACTAAAAACCTAGAACATCTTGAGGGATAACATATGAAATGGAATCATTGTCGAGGATGTAAGTTGAAGAAATATTCCCTCAGGATACGACATTGTAAGCTCTGAGACTTGAGGGTGAAGAGGCCTCATGTACTTGGTTGTTAATATTTCACCCGAAGACTCCACATAAGGACAATATGGCCTCTGCTAGAAGACATACCAGAAGCCACCCTGATGCTAATCAAGTTTCGATATATTCATATCTATAAAAGCTTGTGACCTGGAGAAATATCAGAGAGTATCAAACCTCCTTTTTCTCAGGTAACCCTTATCTATAAATATCTCCTTCAGTTGTTCATCAAGATGTTGAATTTCTATATTTGACTAATATTTTAGAAGATTCACTTTTTTTTTTATAAATATCCTCCAGAACCATTAATAGACCTCCAATATTCTCCTCTATAATTTAATCAAGAAGTCATTTCTTCCCATAAACCCTTGAAAATTCTTGTTCATCCTTTGTCTTTTGAATCCCATAACATCATTATACAAAACCTTATGGATGGCTTGGGTGGAGGAATACCTAGGGGAAATAAACCTCCTCCCCTACCCCTATAAATCCTTAGGGTCACTTCTAGATTTCTCCCATTAAATCTACCCCAAATTACCCATGACCTCCCTGAGAATTGCTTGAAATATCGTGCCACATTTGATGGGGATAAAACTCGTTTAGCTGAAGATAATATGAGTGATTTCTGAGACTTTACAGATGACCAACTTGTAGAGCACGATGACTTATTCATGAGGCCATTTTTCCAAACTTTTGGGGGAGGTGTTAGAAAATGGTTAAGATAATTGTCTGTCTCTTCAATTGATAATTTTCCATCTCTAGAAGGTGCATTTTTGAGACAATGGAGTGAGAAAAGGGATATCGTATATACTACCTGAATGAATTTGTCTCACTCAATAAAAGAGCTAATGAAATTGTTGATGATTTTAACAGGAGGTTTAATAATCTCTATAACAACATCTTTGCAGATATAAATCCATCACAACCAACAGCCAAAGTGACATATGATGGGGAATTTGATGACTATGAGAGAAAGAAGATTCCCAACCTTGCTAGTAATGCAAGAGGACGCAATAAACATCAAAGGGAATATGATTGCATCAGGAAAGGTGAAGCAAAAATAGTATCAAGAAGAAAATAAAAAGGTCAGGGAACATAGATAATTTTATGGGCTAAAATTTACAAATGGGCTAATTTTTCATGATTTTTCCCAAAAGAGATTCAACCATTTTCATTTTTTCTAAAATCAATTTGCCCAAATTCCATAGAATAAAATTATTTTACCTTAAAAATCGCCAAAAACTTACAGAAACTATATAAATTCCTTAGAAATTTGAATATTTTTACCACTATGTTTCTATGGACTATTCCTGCCCTCATAAATATGAAGTTATTTATGTATAGGCCGAACCCATCGTACCATACTGAGACTTTTTAAGAACCTCCTAGGCCAGGGTGTATTTCGTTGAAGAAAAAAATCTTGAGCTAATTATGGAACCAGGAACAGAGGAGATATAAAATTAATCCATTCAGATGTTGCTGGAAAACCTTACACACAACTATGATAAATTTTGGACGCCTTACCAGGAGGTCAAACAAGGAAAATATGTGGTAATCGATGATACCAATGAAACGTCGGTGCTAAATAAAGGAGAGTATAAGAGCATTGACCAAATATAGACCTTGTACTTCGACATTGCCCGATGCAGCTAAATTTTTTAGAGGCAGGTGTTGGAGTGGTCTTAGTCAATATCCCCAAAGTGAAGAAATATTTAGATTGACTTTCAATTACACATGCAACATGGAAGAATATGAGGGAGGATTTATGCCTCCCTTGGGCTTTGAAAGGTAGAGAAATGGGAGTGAAAAGAATTAGAATTGATGGCGAGTCTAAGTTGTTTTTCAGGAAAGTCAGATGATTGTGTAGCATGAAGCATTTTAAGGATGAAATACTATATAAAGTATGGGATCTGCTGGAATATTTTTATTCCTTTCATATTCAATCTCTCTACGGAGATACAAATCAATTGGAATTCTTAGTCAATAAAGGTGCTCAATTTTATCCCATTGAAGGGTTACTAACTGTAGAAGAAAAACAAGTTAGAGTTCTCTTAAGGCCCTATATATGTGCCTGATAATGTGGAAATCTGGAAAGTTTAGCAGTGGACGTGAAAAGGATGAAAATTTATTGGTCAATGGAGAACACATTGATCTAAGAAAAAGTCATATTCCAGATGAGAAAATGATCAACTGGTAATCATATCCCAAAAGAATTGAGAACCTCAAAGAGTATGTTCCATCCAGGCGACCATCCTGCCCGAGAAAGGAGGTCTACAAGTCATATCTTCGGAATATAGGGTGGTTATAAAAATCTGAATATGGGAAAGGAGCTCGTGAACTAAGAAATAGAGGAGTTCAAATAACTCTGCTCAAGATACAATGACTACACATTGCTTGGTGGGACTATGAATTGTTGAAAATCTTCAGAAGAGATGTCATGGAGCACACCATTGAATTGATCCCAAGCACCATAAGGCGCTTCAAGAAGGAAAAAAACACCGGTCAATCCAAAGATTGAGACCGTGGAAGGAGTTAATGAAGTTGCTGGAGGAAAATATCATCATATAACCCTGCATTCTACTTGAATTCGAAAGGAGAATGGCCAGATTCACTTATATGTGTATTTGATAAATATTAAGCAAGCCTCCTTTAAATATCATTATCAGATGTTGTCAATTGATCTTTTTCTACAGAAAGCAGCTGGTTCGGGGATGTTGTCTATTCTTCTGGATGGTTTATCTGGTTTTCACCATATTCAGAATCAGATTTAGGTCATAGATGAAGACCAACACAAAACAACTTCCACAACCTTTTGAAATAAAGAGAGAGGGATTGAAAAGGATATCAAATGCAGGTTCCATAGAATGCCATGGATATAATATCCCTTGAAGGATTAATTAACATAATCATCCTTATCTACTTGGATGACATCATTGCATTCCCAAAGAATAGAAAGCATCCTCTTCACCATGACAATAATTTAGAGATCGGGGAGTATGGTATCTCTTGAAATCCCATGCTTATGTGTTACAAAAGGAAAGAAAACATCTCGTCTCAAGAGAAAAGGATGAGCCATCTATCCCGAAAGTGCCAACAAGACAAAGAGTGCTATCATTCTTGGGGTGAATCAACTTCCTCAGGAGGTTCATTCTGAACTTCGTTTCTCTCTAAACCTTAGGGTCAAGCCTGGGCAGCATGGAGATAGGAGGCTAAAATGAAATTTCCTTGAATAAAACAAGCCATCTCATGGCTCTAATGCTGATCAATCTAAATCATCTCCCCTCCTCTTATATCTTATAGATTGGTGCTAAAGAGAGCATTGCAACAATAATCACATAGAAGCACATCCAATCTCATCTTCTTCGAAGTTTCAGATCTTTCGCCACTTGTCCCTCTGGATGATGGACAGTGTTAAGCCCTAATATTGGCCCATTACCACTTAATTGGGGCATATTAGATTAGTAATGTTATTTTATTTATGTCGGCTTTAGGCCATTAGTTGTGATTTAGATTAGTAATGTTATTTTATTTATGTCGGCTTTAGGCCATTA
>ML776670.1:1991613-2010516 GCA_009831015.1 Picea engelmannii | reverse complement strand
TGTTATCCATTCAAAATTTGATCATGAAACAGAGGATATACGAATCGGTCTCAACATAGAAATTGCTCTTAACATAGTCAACCAATCGACTCATCACATCGCACAAGATATAATCAAATCGAACAGAGATATCATTCGTGTTCTAAAAATAGAAAATATATCAAATAACAAAACATCCAAATTCAATTATAGTCAATCAAACCAAATCTAATCACAATCAATCCAGAAGTTGATAAAACTTATGCATGACAGAGCAACTCGAACATATAAACAGAGCTTATGAATACGCTGTATAAAAGAGGGGAAATTATACCATTACAGCTGCTGGAGTTATGTCAACTTGGAATTAACAATTGCGGTTGCAGACTCAACGTTTTTAAATAAGATCGATCCAGTGGTCCATTGATTTTTATCATTAGGTTGCCCCTTATCATTCCGACCAGTGAGCTTAGCTACCTGGTTCTCCAAATCCTGAATCTTGGATTGCAACTTTGGAACATCCAAATAGTACCGTTCTAGCCACAGTCCACATTGATCACAAGGTGTAGCAACCTTTTGAGCAGAAGGAGGGTTTGACGATTCACCACGGGTTTCAAAAGGTGTCTTGATACCCGGATAGTCAGGGTTACCCCTAAGACACGGAGGCAAGTTATCAACGAAATCACAAGGAGTTTCCTCACCACAGAAACCCTCTTCAGCTAGAAAACGTTCGATGCTCGAGTCAGAGTCCTCACTGATCATGATAGGCTCTGTTTTGGCAGGAGGCTTGGACTTATTTCTCTCCATGTGAGAGATCATCCTCGTGTTTCTCTTATTTCTAGCAGTAGTGTTTGCCCCGGCCTCTATGTTTAAGGGCTTAGCAACTTTAGTCACAGCCATAGGCGAATTCACAATTGAGTCAGGCTTAGGTTTAGGCAGTAAAACACTGTAGGGCATAGGGATAGATTTACTCTCAGATACCACAGGATTATCAATTGGAGGAGGGTTTGATTCCTCAAAACCGTTGCGGTTGAGGAAATCGGGCCAGGAATCTAGACGTAAACCAAGTTCATAAACATCCAGTATTTTAATCAACCCAACATGAAAAAGGCTAGTGTCAGCGTGACTTCTCTTATACTTCTTAGCCATTTTAAATAAGCTTCGGTGTAGATAATGTGGCAAGCTTAACTCAAAACCCATAACCACCATCAGCAAACGTAGATGAAACAGGAAAACAAATCCATACCTGCCTTCACACGTTACAAACTGCTTGAGGATCATCAATAGATTATGCTAGCGGGGTTTCAGCATACTCGCAGGTAGTCCTCTGTTGCACGACCTCACTATCCGAGAACGAAACAACAAAGTCCATGGGACATCGTTTACTTTATAGATTTTGGACCACTTTTCTCCCTTAACAAGCAGACCAGTTGCCAGGCTGAGAGAGTGTTCGGTGACTTCGAGTTGGAGGTCTCCGACTTTGGCTCGACAACCGTCAAATGACAGTGCGAATTGCCGAGCAACAGGGATATTAAAACCATCGAACTTCCGTATAAACGAAAGCCACCCAAATTCTTCGAGGTCGACATATGCACCATCGAATGTTAACAACGCTTGGCTGCCATTAGGTTCAGCCCTCACAACAGGAGCCATAACCCCTGCTCATGGTAGGGTTCACACCAAATGCACTGCACAGAGTGAATTACGACAGGGTTTCCATAGTTGAATGCTGGATGAGACCGGAAACAACTCCAGGCGTTCGAAGGTGGTGGGATTACCATCACCACGTATTACATTAATGAGCCTGTTCCGAGCTGTTTAAAACCATAATCATTAAAACAAATGTATCGACCAGCGAGTTGGTGAATCACCAGTTCTACGTGCCATTTATCCAGGTCAGAACCAACACATCATATGATATCAACGCGCCAAGTGTTAAGTCTAAAACCAACACAGTACCAACATTAACTACCGATTTAACGTGCCAATTCCACCGTTTATTCAATCGCTTAATCACAGGGTTTAGTGATAATACATAGCTCGGGGTTATATCATTCACCGGATAATCCAATCTTTGCAAACATAGTATGCCAAGTATAAATTTGAATAATCGAATATGATTAACTCATACGCCTTGAAACCATTGCCAACATACCTTACGAACTTGCCAATGTATTTGGTGCATACCATATGTGTTTGTAATCCAAAGTCCTAGAACCATACAATCAAAATTCCTTCATATAATAATCAAGTGATAGTTCAAAGCAAGGATAAAAAACAATATGACCAAATCCATTACACAATTTTCATAGATAAGACCAATAACTTTCATGCCCAAAGGTTTTACAGTGAAATATATCCAAATGCGCAATCAAGAATGCTCAAGAACATAAGTCTGATACAACATTAGAAATCAGATGATAAACCAGTGATCAAGTATCAACCAAAGACGACGACAATCTAATCAATGAAAGAAGTGTTTTCACACTTGCAGTTGTGAAAAACTGGGTCGGTATTGAATTGTAATGATCGCAAAAATAAGATGAATGTCCATTAGCACAATGCGACAATGGTTTGTCGTAATACGACAAGGGGTGTAGGCAGCTTTTGAGAGCAATCGAAAAAATTGGGTTGGCTACCAACAGATTGTAAGTTTTGAAAATAGAGGTAAATACTAGACTAAAAAAACTTGATCTATAAGCTATCTATGATCAATAATTAAATGTATGATATGTAAGTTATGATTTTGTTTTAAAGATGATAATGAAGATGTGGCTAGTGATGAAATTTTAAAATAATTTTTTTTGGTCCCATATTTTTTTGTGGATAAAAAATTTAATAATAGTATTTGCAAATATCAAAACCAACCCATTATAATTCACTAAATAAATTTTAATATACAATTAAAAAAAACTAAATTAAAGAATTAAACCTTAAATTATAATATCACAAATAAACAAACTGTAACACATACATTATAAGTGCATAAAGGTATGCTAAACATATATCAACATAAAAGGTAAGTATTATAAAATTGTCTGTTCAATGTTATGATGGCAATACAAAAATGTGAGTTTCTTCATATCACAATATATGGAAAAATAAAGAAACTATGGTGCGATTTCACTTGGATTTAAGCAACATAAAAATGTGGTTTCAATCAGATTTATATCATGGGATTTATGGGAAAATGCACACAAACTTAGAATGTTTAGACAACGTCGTGAAACTATGTCTATAGAATGTATATAATAGAGATTTTTGAAACTCTATACTTTTTTTAATGGATTAAGTTTTATATATATATATATATATATATATATATAATAGAGATTTTAGAAATTAAAAAATCCATCTTTGCATATATGCATCTCCATACTACCTTTATAAACATCAATATTTTAACCATTTTTGTTTTGGGTTTTGTTACAAGTTTATATCACAACTTTTTTGTGAACACCCAAGAGTAATGTTTTCAAGTGTGTGAGTGTTTGTTTTTCATGCAATATTAGGCATGCAAAAATACATGGTCTATATATTCTATTTCTAGTTTGGATGACAATATTGGGTATTCACAAATACACTGTCTAGATATTGTTTTTCTCGTTTTGAACAAGTTTTAAGGATTGATGTTTGATGTTTGATTGGTTATGAATTTCAAAAATTGATAGATTCATTGTTATCAATTAAATATAGATTGATCACTTAAGGGGCTATTAGTTAAAGAGTACAATAACTCACTAAGGTTTAGATTAATCARTTTACCATTGATTATTTTATATCTATCTTTACCTCAATGTAATGTTTTTTTAAATGTAACATTATATATTTTGAAATTGTAAAATTTAATTGTGTTCATGAATTAAAAATTTACTTTTTAAATTTGTAAATTTTTAAATTGCATTAATGGAATCAATATAGTAAAAAACATTTTATTTTAGAAGTGTACCTTTTACCTAGTAAATTAAAATTCTCATTTAATTAGATGACAAAAAATATTTTGTAGGGGCACTAAAAGTAGAGGTCAGAAGTTCCTTATTAACCCCCATTTTATAAGTGCATGCTAGTTTACAACTATAAAACCTAAATCTATAGGTGGGAGAGTTTTATATGGAAAAGAACTAAATTTCCACATTAGATATGAATAACCATGACATGGCTTACATATGAAGACATATGTGAGTGTAAGAATGTCATTTGGTAGAAAATAAAGAAACACTTGGTCAAGACTTAACACAAACATAAAGCCAAAGTCTTATATGCCCCAAACTTGGTATACCCAGTCATTTGACTAGGAGTATCTATATGCGCCATATGGGAAAAAATGATGTGAATGTACCAAGGAAGATTTCCCAATAGATCCACAACACCTAAAGGCCAAGAGTTATCCAACCACTTGAATAGAGAGACCTTTGGTCATCATATCGCTACTCATGAAAAAATTCATGATCATTGTTTGGCTACAAATGTTTTGATCAACATTTTGATCTCTTGTAGGACAAGAAGGGGCTACAAGTGTCAACAAAGCCAGGAAAATTGATGATCATTGTTGAGCTACAAATGTTTTGATCAGTTAGATAGTAGGTCAAAAAATTAAAGTGGTTTCTATTGTTGAATTAAATTGTTTATTTTTTATTGTTTTGGTTGGATTTCAGCTTAAAAATTCTTTTGATCTCTTTTGATCTCATCATTGTGTTATCCAAAATATAATTTTGACTATAATTGTAGGCTTCGATATCACTATGTCATTGTATAAAATGTTACTATCATTGTCATTTTATAAAATGTTTCAAAAGAACTTAGTTCAATGATTCTCTATACAGATTATTTGTTCAATGAGCTTTATCCATGCAGTGTAGTTCAAGGTAAGTGAATAGGAAACCAAGATAATTTGGTCTCATTAGAAAGAAGGATACATCAAATGTTTCAAGGTTTTTGGAATGAAACCTTTGTAATCTTGACTCCTAAGGTTGTTACATTCAGAGGAGAAACAATAGAGGTAGGTGATAGGGTTAATTATTGTTGTTAAAATATTATCTCAAGCTCTTTATAGAATATGTGGAAAAACATATGATGGTTTGTGCATTGCGTTTTTATCACAACAACATTACATCACTGCAACTATGCTTCTTTGTAGTGGAAACAAAATTGAATTGATTCCTAGTCGATGGACATTTTCGCAAAACCAATTGCCAAGCCATGTCATGTCATTTACAAGAAGCTCAAAATTCTTTGTATGAAAAAAAAATGTTATAATGATAGTAAATTTTGTTTATAATTTTTATTAAATGGGTGTTGGGGTCACCAATCCACTCTAGTGTTATTGATTCCTCCTTGACATGTCAATTTCATCAAATAATCACCAATCCACCTGCATCATTAGCTAGCATTAACTTGATACAACAATTATCCACAACATGCACCATCCAATACTTTGCGTGCCAACTATCACCCTCTGACTACAAATTGACTACTCATAGCTGCTAATCAAAATATTCAAATTCATCTTTATTACTATAGTCATATGAGTAGTATTGATTATCATCAATAACTAAGTGCATTGTTATCATTCCACTTAATCGATTAAACATCTACCTAAATAGGTTATCTATATTATCCCAAGTAATGAACTTAAATGTTATATGATTGCTAAGGATAATTCGCCATCCACTATACATCAAAGGGATAGAGACTCACCACACCTATGTTTATAGGAACAGTTCTAAATTTTTCCAAGGCTTTCATTTATATATTATGAGTATTAAGTAAAATAATATGATAAGCATCAAGATAAAGAAGTTTGTTAAAAAAAAATTAAATCTTGATATTCAAAAGTTTGTTAAAAAAAACAAGACACTCAATTTCAATTTGAAATTATTTGATAATAGTTAAAATTGAAATTTAATACTTAACTAAAAGGAAAATCTTGTAAATTTTTTTATACATTGATCAAATTCTATAGTAATAACATATTTGATGTTTGCTAAATACAACTTTTGGTCCATGATTACAACTGGCTATAATGTGTGAAATCTGGATGCCTATAAATGTTAAGTATACAAATAGAAAACAATTGTTGTGACAAAATATCAGACAAGATCATATACTGCCATGGCAGGGACATAAAATAATTATCACCACAGCTATGACAAAGTCGATCAATATTTTAATTGAAGAATGAAATAATATACAATAATAAAGTAAAAGTTGACTAATAAAATAATATATAATAATAGATATGTTTTTTTTTTAAATAAAAAAGGGGGGTAGTACCTTCTATATTAGATAAGCACATAACTTAGACAAAAATACAGAGTCATGGCTAAAAACCACCAAAAATGTTGTCGGTAACTGGAAACCAGCATAACTGAGGGGCTGATAGCAGTTTTAGCAATAATACATATAGTTGAGAAGCCCCTGTCCTACCCGAAGGAAACCAGGATAGGTGCTAATGGTCCAGGAGTACATAAAACAGAAAAGTAGTAAACAAAAGCCAGGAAACAGTAAAACCTAGTCACCCGTTGCACCGTCACCATCACCTGCCTGCCAAGTGTACCTCGCTGGAATAGCAAACTCCTGCGCGCACAGGGGACACTTATGTTAAGCTGGAGCTCCGAAGAACGTGTCAAGGAGAATGTCTATACGTTGGCTCATGAGGAGCGTCCTGAGTTCCATGTCCGCCAGGTGACTGCGTATCTCGAAGACCAAGGCCAGGTGTTCGTCGCTGAGGAGAAAACCATGCAGTCCACCACCCGAGCCGCTACTGGGAGCAGTCCCCGAATCCATACCCTCATCCATGTCAGTCGCTGCCTTCCTCTGCTCCGCGCTAACCTCAGTATCCGCAATCTTTTCAGCATGAAACGATGGCAAGTTGCCTGGCCAGGGAGTTTCTTCAATGATACAGCCTAGGACGTCGTCTTCTCTGTTCAAAGAGCGAACGGAGCCCTCCATGGCTCAAGGCTCTTCAATGCATGGCAGGTCTCCAATGGACGGGTCCTCCTCCACAATGCATGTGGAAAGCGCAACCTCGGGCTCGGCCTCCCTCACATCGCTCAAATTAGAAATCAGACCTTCCCTGTTGTAGCCAACCCTCTTCTCAACAATGCTGTCGAGCAACGTTCGCCACTCTACTCGATCTTTTTTGCGAAGAATGGAGGATGCCAAAACGAGAGCGCAATCCAATTGCTTCTTCCTGCGACGTTGCGCCCTATGAGCATCCCAGGCCGAGCCCTGACGAGACGTGGCACGCTCTCTAACCATTGAAATTGGGTGGTGAATGCAGGTACGAGGAAGATGCAGCACAAGACTAAAAGTCCCGGACGAGAACAACAACAAGTGAAAATCGCAAGCAAGCCGTCTCAAACGAGTTTTTCCCGAAAACAAAAAGCCATGAAAGGCCTCACCAAAGTGCATAGAAGAAATGGTGAACGGTCGAGCGAAGGACATAGAAAACCTGCTCTATCCTGGCTCAAAATAAAACCCATAACTAGGCTCCAGCATCATTCGTCCTTCCAAATCCATATCCAATCTGAACTCGCGGGAGGTGTAAATGGTCACATGAGGGAGACTCACCTTCGTATGATCCCTGCTATGGCCGTCCACCATTGTTAATGCTAATGCGTGGGTGGTGGCCATCCGTAATTAAACCTGCACTTAGTGCATATCCCGGTGTCACCGACTCGGTGTCTCGTGTCACCCCATCCGGGGCATAATAATAGATATGTTAGTTTGCTTTTGCTTTTTAAATAATTTATATTTATATTATTTTCCAAATATTGAATATACTCTATTTAAAGTTCTTTTTAAAAAATTGTATTTATATTTTTATAACATTATTCAATATACTTTATTTAAATTTTAGATTACATATGTAGGGAAACGTTTATGGTTGATTATTTTAAATTTTATAATTAAAGAAACTCTAAAGACAACTTTTGCAATGGTATGGATTGTGCTAAATAAAAAATAAAAGAGTACATATACAAATAAAAAAAAATTTTGTTTAAATTATAAGATTAAAATTATATCATAATAAAAACATTAAATTAAATTGTCTATTTAGGTTTCCACAATTAAAATTGTGGATAAAGTTTTTGACATTTAAATTATTGTAATTCTAATAGAGATAAGTCACTTGGGGATTGCACTGGGCTGCTAACCCTTAACATGAGTGTTTCCTCCCAACTAAACTCACCATAAAGGTATTGAACTCTACTTGCCTAACAAACCAAACCAATTGAGTTAGCAAAAAAAAATTGACAATTCTAATAGACAATATTAATTTTGAAGTTAATTAAAATTATAATAAAAACAAATGGAATGTGATTAGTAACAAGACACTTATTAAACTCCATCCAAAGAGCACTAATATGTCATATCCCTTCAACAATTCCAAAGTTATTCCAAGAAATCCTCAATCACCAAACTCAACTAAAGTAAAATAAATATCACAAAGTTGATTGAAATTGGAAGTATGACAAGACAATTTTGACAAAAATCTATAAAATTGAAATTATGACAAAACGATTTTGACAAAAATGTAGCTTTTTGAATGTAGAATCATATATTTAGTTAAAACGAACATATATTTTTTATTAAAAATATAGAATATTTAAAAATATATTTTAAATTTAATACAAAATTATATATTTATAGTAATTTTATATTATACAAATTTAAAACTATACCTAAAATCAAATAAAAATAAAAAATAATTTTTTAAATCAATATGAAAATTCAAAAAATTATGTAAAAGGTAAGTAAATTTTTGAAAACTACTTAAACAATCTTGAAATATATTCTTGTAAGCACAGACTATGAAGATAATGGGAATGCATTCACAGAGTCTTTCAAGACACTAAGTATGATAAATTCCCTTTTATAAAATAAATTGTTTGATGTAATAATATGATTTCCTTATATAATAATTTGTAATCATGATGTAATATTATAACTTGCTCATATAATAATTTGTAAACATGAAGTAATAATATATTTTTTTTCTTCATACATTATGTAATAACATATATTAAAAACAAATAATAAAGAAAAATAATATTTTGAAGTTTATGATAATGATTATTATTGCAGCCAAATATTTGGTAATCAGAGAGAATGTATGGTTTTTCTTTAGAGGTCCAATGATGAAGGTGAATATTACTTGCCATCATTGAAAAACAAAAATCTTACAAGCTTTGGTCAACCAAATTCAGAATTAGACTTGTTTTACACAATCTTATCTTTAGTTTAGTCCATGAATTGAATAAAGTATGTATGTCCAGAATTAGATTTGCTTTATACATAATTTTACCTTTAGTTTAGTCCATGAATTAAATAAAGTAAATTGAGTAGATTATATATCTTTTATGGGGAGATCTAAGATTTAAGGAAAATAAAATCTAAAAGTTCTGGAGGCCATTTGTAAGAAATAAATGTGGTTTTAGAGTGAGCAATGTAGGTTTTAGAGTATTCCTTAAACACTGATATGACTTTGTTTAAACTTTTAAATGGTTAAGACACTATTTAAACTTTCCATGACATTTAACAAATCCACTAAAGTCTGGTTGACAATCTTTACCAAAACTTCTTTATGATTTCAGTAATTTTATCATATCGTCAATTTTTACCAAAACTTCTAGTTAGATTCCAGTAATTTTATCAAATCGTCTAAGGGATCATAGCAAAAGACAAAATGAATTATAAAACCAAAATTTGAAGCTGAAAAGAACACACAAGGCATAACACAAATATTCAAAACAGAACACACCAAAAATTTGAAACCGAAAAGAACACATCAGGCGTAATCACTGCCGGGCAAAAAGCACCAACCGGTCAACTTTTACCACTTAAAAATATTATGTATTTTTATTGCTATGTATAATTGTACATGACTATGAGAAAGATTTATAAATTAAGTCTCCAAGGAATTAATTACACAAATTTCAATTTCAACATCTCCCTTTACAGGCATATACTCGTGGAACAAGTTTTCTATCATACACAAATTTCAACATCTCCCTTTACCATCATAGACTCATGGAACAAGTTTTCTATCATGGTCGACACTCCACCTGTCTATTCAAGCGTAGGTTTCGCTGTTGGTGAATTTCCATGAAAATAATATGTCCCATGTTTTGTTCTTCCAAAACCCCCTAGCCTTGATTCACAATGAAACATGTCTTAAATTGTTTCCAGATAAACTGCCAAAGTCCAAAACGTTTGGTAATTGACAGAAAATATAGAGCGTTAATACGATTTGTTTGAAGGGCTATTACATTTAACTAGAGTTTAGAGGTAAAGAGAATACTAGAGTAGAGGACAATTGGAACTCAAATCAAAGAACAAAGATCAATACAAATACATCAACCATATCAAAGCACAAAGATCAATACAAAAAAGTCAACTACGGAATATATGAAAGAATCATTGTATTGGAAAAAAATTATGTGCACAAATGGTAAAATGAGAAAGAAAACACTAATAAGAAAAACTCGGAGACTCACAAATAACACAAAGTACAGTATGCCACATAAAATAAATGACCATGAATTACTGGAAAATATGAAAGAATGTATTAAAATACAAGTAAAAGAATTATGCTATTTCATTTGATTGCAGTAGATTCTCTGGAAAAAAACCTGTCTTCGTGCATGGTTGGTTTACCTTTACATTAAAAAAAAATATCACTTCCATCCCTAAATAAATTAATTGTCTATGATATCAAATTCAAACATTTCATATGCAAATACAATTTTTTCATATGCAAATACTATTTTTTTATGCAAATACTATTTTCGAGAACTTTCTGGAAGTTTATTTATTATTTGTCCATGGTATCATATTTAAACATTTGATGTGCAAACACTATTTTGAAAGAGAACTTTGTGCAAGGTTACAACATCCGAGAATGTTTCCTCATATTAACTTGTACAATATTGAAAAAAAAACAGTAATTGGAACCGCAAAAAGCAATGAGTGGACATCAAATTGATATAAGTGAGAATTTTACATGAACTTTTGACTATATGAAGGTTTTGAGATTCATTCTCATTAGTAATTTTGAGGATATGAAGGTTTTGAGATTCATTTTCATTGATGTTGCATGGTTGCATTTTCATTTAAAGGAAAAGTAGGTTAAGTATTAATGACAATAGGTATTTTGTAGAAACCTCAATTTAATGTTAAGGAGCTATGTTGATAATAAAAGATTATGAATTTCATTAATTCAGTAAAATGTTATGAGTAATCATGGATCCATATCACAATAAAAAGTTATGAGTTCCATTAGCAATCAATGTGGTTGCATCCTTACATTTCCACTTACCAGAAAAGTCAAAATAAGTACCATCCATCCTAGAAACTTGGTTATAAGTACCATCATAAACACCTAGGTTTATATTTTGGTTAAGGATCCATATGTATTTACAGATAAGGTTATGAGTTTCCACTCAGACTTGGTTAACGATTCATATGCAGAAGTAAAAAATTATGAGTTTCCTACTTTGCACATATCCACGGGCTTTTAGAGTGCTTTGATTATGTAGGGACGATAAAAAGTATTAATAATAGGATAAAATAGTCTAGGAAATTTTCCTTACCTGCAATGTAGATGAAGTACTATGAAAATTTCCTTACCTGAAATGTAAATGAAATACTTGGCATCAGATATGGAAGTGTATATGTCCTCCCAACATCTAGCTTCTTTGCTTGACATTCCCCATTCCAAAAGGTTCATATGAAGGAAGCTTGGTTGCATATGTGCATCCTGATACAAAGTTGTTGGAAATTGTAATTACAAGTCGGTGAGATCTTCAAAGTTTTTCAGTCAAAATGTTGAAATGGTCTAACAGTCTGCAATTGCAAAGTCACACGTCTACTCAAAAGTCAGTCGACAATAGGAGAACTATAAATGGAGTCGAATTCTATCTTCTCAAATTAAATTAAGAGGTTGAAGAGTTAGTCGTAGTTATGGTAGTGTTTAATGTTGAGTCGGTCTTAGCTTCTGTAGGAAGTCATAGCCTGTGTATATATGAGTCGGAGTCTCTTAGGTAATATATGTAGATACAGAGAGAGACAGAGGGAGTATGGTGCATTCTAGATGTTGAAGAGGAGCATTTGAAGGTAGAAAGAACCAACAATAGCTGAAGAGTTGACAGAAGAAGTTTTAGAGTCGAATCTCATTTTATCATTGTATTCTGTAATCCAAGCACACTACACTGAAGTTCATTAATATCAAGTGTTTTGTGTTTTGATAAGTTTTTGTGTTATTTCTGAGTTCATATTCTAAGCATAATACCATTTTATTATGCATTCGTAAATCATTTTATTCAGTGTGTGTATTTAAAGAACGCAACAATCTGAGCAGTTTGTGCACTGCGCAGTGGTATTCAGAACTCTATCACATAGCCTGTTTGGTGCACATTATTTCAAACCGCATCACGCAGAGTAGACTACACACATCTCATTGCCCCTTCAAATTAGTACCAGAGGGCTCTATCATAACAAGTTTGTCATAGAAGAAACTTTGTTGAAAGTGAAATATGGCTTCTACCTCAAATCTGCAACCTCCCACTTTTACAGGAAAGAATTATGAGATGTGGTCTTTGACCATGAAGGCCTTGTTCTGAGGTCAATATGTATGGGAGATAGTTGAAAAAGGCTATGTAAAACCAACATATCAGGCAACATATAATTCCCTCAAAAAAGTTGAGAAAGATGATTTGAAAGATCAAAGAAAGAAGGATGGAAAGGCATTGTTTTACATAAATCAAGCCATGCATGAGAGAATACATCTAAGAGTTTCATCAAAAAACCAAGCCAAGGAAGCATGGGACACACTACAAAACTCTTATCAAGGTATGGATAACGTAAAGACTACAAAACTTCAGATTCTTAGAAAATATTTTGAAACTATGTCAATGAAAGATTCAGACACAGTAGATTTATTCTACACACATCATTGGATTGATAAATCAAATCAAGTCTCATGGTGAAACCATAGAAGAAAAAAAAATTGTTGAGAAAGTTCTTAGATGTCTTCCTCCTAAATTTGATACTCTTGTTGTAACCCTAGAAGAAGGCAAAGATCTGAGTCAGTTCATCCTAGATGAACTGCAAGCTTCCCTCATCAATCATGAACATAGATTGAACAGGTCAAGTATGTCATTAGAAAATGAATTTTCCACACAGTCATTTATAAGACATGGAAGAGGAAGGGGGAGAACAAACTCTAGAGGTGGAGGAAGAAGTTTCGACAGAAGTAGATGTAGTAGAAATCCTAGAAACATTGGTGGAAGAGGTCAAAAACCCAAGTACTAGCCAGACAACTTGTCAAAGAACTGACAAATCTAAGATTCAATGACATTACTGTAAAAAGTATGGACCTTATACATATGAGTGCAGAAAGAGACAATATAGTCAGAACAAAAAAATCAAGATCAGTCACACAATGCAAATAATCAAATTCGACCCGTGTTTATGGCACGCGTTGTAGTTGTGACTAGAGCAGAAGAAATGCCTAATATAGTGTCAGCAGTTGAATGCAATGTTGCTCAAGAAAGTCCATGTAACATATGGTATTTAGATTCAGGTTGCAGTAACCACATGACAGGAAACATAGAACTGTTTTCTAGTTTGGATGAGTCAGTCCAGACCAAGGTTACACTTGGAACACATATCCAAGTCCCTGTCTTAGGAAAAGGAAGTATAAACATTTTAACCAGACAAGGAGAAGAGAGAGTCATGTCTGATGTATATTATGTTTCTGGTTTGAAGCATAATCTGATGAGTACAGGACAACTGTTACAAAAAGGATATAGAATCTACATGGAAGATAATCACTATGTGATTATGGATAAAATCCCAAGCAATTTACTTATTGCAAAAATCCATATGACAAGTAACAGAATGTTCCCACTGACATTAAATCTAGTCAAGAAGAAGAACACAGTGCAAATTGTTGACAAAAGCGTGTAATTAGACACTGCATTTACATCAAAAAGTGTGCACAGTACTAATAAATAAAATAGTGCGCACGGTATCAAGAAAGGAGAAAATGGCGCAGAAATGAAGGCAAGATTCCAATCTGAAACTCAGGAGGACTCCTGACTATGTCATTTCATATTTGGACATTTGAACTTTGGAGGTCTGAAGCTGATACACACAAAGGATATGGTAAAATGATTATTATTGATTGAAAAAACAGAAAGGATATGTGAAGGCTGGATATTTGGCAAGCAACAAAGAGAATCATTTCCAGTTGGCAAGTCTTACAGAGAAAAAACTCCACTAGAAATAATACATTCTCACATCTGTGGTCCAATGCAAACTCTGTCTATAGGAGGCAACACTTATTTTATAACATTCATTGATGAATTCTCAAGAAAGACATGGATATATTTTTTAAAACATAAATCTGACACATTGGTTTGTTTTCAACAGTTTAAATCACTTGTGGAGAAACATAGTGGTTATTACATCAAGTGTCTAAGAACGGACAGAGGAGGAGAATACATGTCAAGAGAATTTCATAAATTTTGTAAATTTCATGGCATCTACAAGGAATTTACCGCATGATACACACCACAACAGAATGGTGTCGCAGAAAGAAAGAATAGAACCATCATGGAAATGGCACGCAATATGTTGACAACCAAAAATTTGTCAAATGAGTATTGGGTTGAGGCAGAAGAAACTGCAGTATACATATTGAACAGATGTCCAACAAAGAGTGTGAAGAATAAAATTCCTCAGGGAGCATGGACAGGATCAAAGCATAATGTGGTGCACTTAAGAGTTTTTGGCTGCGTCGCATATGCACATGTTCCAGATGAACTGAGAAGAATGTTGGACAACAAAGGATGGGAATGTGTATTTGTTGGGTATTCTGAAGAGACAAAAGGATACAAGCTGTATGACCTTGTCGTAAGAAAAGTCATAATCAGCCGTGACGTCCAGTTCGTAGAGAATGAAGCATGGGATGGAACCATAGAAAATATAGTAAAAATAATTGACCCAATGGAGCATGACATCATAGAGGATGAAGTTGTGCAAACACCATACATAGTACAATGCATAGTTCCATCTACACCTGGCACTACAATGCAAATTACCACAAAAAATACTCAAGTAAGAACAACAAGTGTGCAGTCTACACCCAGAGCGCATCAAACACCTACAAGCAGTCTGTGTACTTCAACATCTCCAGATCCAACATTAGCAAGTCTGTTACCAAGAAATACAAGAATTATGCGCGACATCTATAATGAAGACGCAACAAATTCATTTTCATTTTTTTCTCTGTTTTAACAAATAGATGATCCATTAACTTTTGAAGAAGCTATCAAAGAGGATGTATGGGCACAAGCCATGGATGAAGAAATCAAATGCATAGAGAGTAATCAAACATGGAAATTGGTAAATGTAACTAATGATAAGGATGTCATAAGTGTTAAGTGGATTTATAAAACTAAGCAAGATGCAGAAGGAAAGGTACATAAGTATAAGGCAAGATTAGTTGCGAGAGGCTTTACACAACAACCTGTAATTGATTACAATGTAACATTAGCACTAGTTGTGCGCATGGACACAATCAGAACAGTGTTAGCAATTGTCGCGCAGTACAAATGGATAGTTTATCATATGAATGTAAAGTCAATATTCTTGAATGGAAACTTAGAAGAAGTATATGTGGAACAACCACAAGGTTATGAGGTTCCAGGACAAGAAGACAAAGTATACAGATTAAAGAAAGCACTGTATGGATTAAAGCAAGCTCCAAGAGCTTCGTATAGTCGCATAGATTCCTATCTCACACAAAATGGATTCCAGAGAAGTGAAAATCAGCCAACTTTGTACATCAAATCAAATCAACAAGTTAATGTTTTAATTGTTTGTTTAGATGTGGATGATTTGATATTTACAGGTAATTTTGGCATAGAAGATTTCAAGATAGTCATGAAGGGTGAATTTGAAATGACTGATTTGGGACTTATGAGATATTTTCTGGGACTAGAAGTGCACCAGTCCAAAACTGGTATATTCATCTCACAGTCCAAGTATGCACAAGAAATATTGAAGAGATTTAATATGGCGAACTCAAAAACTGCACCAACACTTGTCATATTAGGATTGAAGTTAAGCAAGGAAGATAAAGGGTTCAAAGAGGATTCCACATTGTTTAAGACTGGTAGGCAGTCTTATGTATCTAACAGGGACAAGACCTGATATTATATATGGAGTGAGCCTAATCTCAAGGTTCATGGAAACTCCAAAAGAATCACATTGGAAAGAAGGAAAGAGAATTCTAAGATATGTGAATGGATCAAAATATTTTGGCATAAAGTACTCCACTTTAGAAGATTTCAAACTCATAGGATACATTAACAGTGATTGTGAAGGCAATATTGATGACAAAAAAAGTACCTCTGGGTACACATTTCATTTTGGAACAAGTATGGTATCATGGGCATCAAGGAAGTAGCCCGTAGTGACACTTTCTTCAGTAGAAGCAAAGTATGTCACAGCCACAAGCATATCTTGTCAAGCAGTATGGATGAGAAGGATGTTAAAATATTTATTGAAAGAACAACAGGAACCAACCATAGTTTTATGTGACAACAATTCAGCCACCATTTTATCAAAGAATCATATGTTTCACATGAAAACCAAGCACATTTATACAAGGTATAATTTCATTAGAGAATTGGTGAATAACAGAGAGATCTGCTTAGAATTTTGTAGGTCAAAAGAACAAATTGTAGACATTTTTACAATGGCTTTAGCAAGAGATGCATTTTAACATCTGCACAGTAGTCTCGGAGTCTGCGCAGTAAAATATGAATGACAGTAAAATGAAGACTCAAATTTTTGATGTAAATTTCTTTTGTGATCCCTCCAACTTATAATTAAGGGGGAGTGTTGGAAATTGTAATTACAAGTCGGCGAGATCTTCACATCTCCGCCTATTTGTCTGTCAGTAGTCGAAATGTCAGTCTGACAGTCTGCAAGTGCAAAGTTGCATGTCTACTCAAAAGTCAGTCAGCAAACAAGAGAACTATAAATGGAGACAAATTCTATATTCTTGAATTAAATTAAGTGGTTAAAGAGTCAGTTGTAGTTATGGTAGTGTTTAATGTTTCAGTCTTAGATTCTATAGGAAGTCATAGCCTATGTATATATGAGTCCGAGTCTCTTAGTTAATATATGTAGATATAGAGAGAGACAGAGGGAGGATGGTGCATTCTAGATGATAAAGAGGAGCAGTTGAAGGTAGAAAGAACCAACAACAATTGAAGAGTTGACAGAAGAAGTATTAGAGCCAAAGCTCATTTATCATTTTATTCTATAATCTGAGCGCACTGCGCCGAAGTTCATTAATATCAAGTATTTTGTGTTTTGATAAGTTTATGTGTTATTTCTGAGTTTATATGCTAATCATAGCACCATTTTGTTTGGCATTCATAAATCATTTTATTTAGTGTGTGTATTCACAACGGGCAATAATCTGAGCAGTTTTTGCACTATGCAGTGGTGTTGAGAACTCTGTCGCATAGCCTATTTGGTACGCAGTATTTCAAACTACGTCGAACAGAGAAGACTGTGCGCATCTCATCGCCCCTTCAAAAGTGATCTTACACCCTCTTCTTTGTTGAAAGAAGGTAAATGGAACACCATTGTAGTTGGAAGCTAGGACCCCAGATCCTTGGGAGGGATCCCTTTGGATAGTAGAGAAATGTAATTTGACCTTAATCTTTCCCCTCTGCTTTGAATTTCCTTCAATAAAAATATCATAGGTGTTTTCTATAGGCTTCTCAAGAAGGATCTCAGCCAAAGGAATCCTAGCCTTACCAATAAAATGGGCATTGGGTTTTCCAAAAGGACTGAGGTGGGTTTGCCAGAAGGATTTGAAGAGAGGATCCGAGATAGAGGGATAATTATATAGGGGTGGGCACCTCATTCTCTCGCATCCTTCCATCGACACATTCTTCAATCAATGCGGGTGGAAATCTATGTTGGAGAGCGTGAGCATGGGAATTCCCATGATCACCTGGCCCATGTTTGCAGATCAGCCATATAACTTGAAGCTTTTGGAAGAATGCCTGAGGTTGGCCATAAGGATTTGTGTAGGTTTGAACAATGTGCCAGATGAAGAAGAAGTGAGAAGGGTAGTGACCATGCTTCTAGCAGAGGAAGAAGGAAAAACCATGAGAAGGAAAGCTCAGGAGATGAGGAAGCATGCAAAAATTCATGTGAACAAAGACGGATCTTCATTTACAAACTTGCAGGATTTTGTTGGTGACATGCAACAATTGCACCAGAATAGAGATGGGATGCCAGAATTTGAATGGTAAAGTGCGTTCTCTGATTATCGGTTATAGGTCCTACTACACCCAGCAGTTCCAACATCGGGGCTTCCATCTCCCATGGGATTTTGCAAAACATAGGCAATGGGGAACAAATCTCGAACACGAACATCTGGCAGGAACAATTGACACACTGCAACCAATGGTTTAGGTTGACAGTTCTGGAAGGTTCACTGGTATAAGGTTGAGCCTAAACCAATAGTTTAGGTTGACAGGTATTGTCTGTTGACAGGTTTTGGGCAAAACCTATCGGTAAATATGCCTTCAACATAATTATAAAAACATTTTATTTTTTATTTTTTTAATTTTATGAACATTTAAATTTTATTTTTTAAGCTTTTTACATACATTTTAATTTTTTTGGTTGTAATTTTAAGGTTTTTTAAAGTTTTTATGTTAATTTTTTTAAAATTTTGTATTAAAGTTTTTTATTTTAGGTTTTTTAATTTGGGTTTTTTTTTCACCTTTTAAAGTTTTTTTGGGCCATAAATTTTATTTTTTTACAATTTTTTATTTTTATTTTTTTCTCATTTTCTCTTACTTTATATATATATATATATAT
>ML776670.1:1950635-1978679 GCA_009831015.1 Picea engelmannii | reverse complement strand
TCATATTGGAGCCTGAAGCCATCACGGACACAAGAATTCACCAGCTAAGGAATAGATCCATTTCAGAGTATCTCATTAAATGGAGGAAACTACCGGTTGAAGATTCCACTTGGGAAGATGAGTCTTTTATACAGAAGCATCCATAGTTACTCAAGTGTTGTGGACAACACTTGTCTCAATGGGAGGGGCATGTTAATCCCTAATGTTGGCTCATTACCCCTTAATTGGGGCATATTAGATTAGTAATGTTATTTAATTTATGTCGGCTTTAGGCCATTAGTTGTAATTTAGATTAGTAATGTTATTTTAATTATGTCAGATTTAGGACATTAATTGTAATTATACCTCCTAGTCTCCTATATATACCAAGGAGACATTTTAATTTTGGATCATCTTGTACTTGAACATTTTAAGTGGGGTAAAAGGAGGTTTCCGCCTCGAAGAGGCTTATTATCTGAAATTATCTCAGTTTCAAGGTGTTGAGTACTTTTCCTGAGGTTTTTCCATGCTATATTGATGTTTGGTTCTTAACAGATTTGGTGATTAATCCTTCGATGCTCCCATACCCTTTTAATCACTCCAAAATTGCTTTGCTCCATCTTAACTTTCTGAAATTTTATTTTTGTAGTTTCACCAGATAATTCGCCTTACGATCTACTAGTTAGTTGGTGAAATATCTACTTTTCATCAACTAACTAGTTATAATTTCGCCTTTTGCACTGGTGAAATCTCTATCTTTATCTTTGAGAAGAAAATTATGCAGAGTAGAAATGATCCTGCATAGAGTGTTTGATCTAACATTCTGGCTAAATAAAATCTCAAGGAGATATGTCTGATCAAGAGCAGTAGAGAAACTTTGACAGTGCATCAATACAGAATGAGAAGGGACTTAATGATACGCTTGATGTATCGACATACAACTTGATTCGTGGCTGATCTATGGGTTATGTGTTGACTTGTGTATCAATTCATATATTGACTCATGAATTGAAACATGGCTTGGATTTACTTTGTATGTTGCATGACTTCGCTGACATATGGACTCGAAATTTGGCACTTGCACTTGGGAATTGGTGTTAGAGTTGGGCTTTGTATGGTTTATGTGTTGAATGTGCTTGACATTTGGACTCAAGATTTGGGTTGAATCATTGCTTGGTGTGCTAGGCTTGATGTATTGCATGGCTTCATTTAAGATAGACTAGGCTCACCTAGGCACACACCACTATTTCTTTTTGGGGAATTTTTTGGAATAAAAATACGGATTTTATCAAAGTATAAAAGCCATAAAAGAAATGGAATGACATTTTGTTATTTGTATCTTGTATTGCAGGTCCAAAAGCATAAAAACAAAGCATGTTTGAGAAAAGTGATCAAGCAGGAGCTTGATGAACTCTATGGAGGTTAAGATACTGGAAATAAACTAAAGAAAATGATAAATCATTTGAAGAGTGATGGAAATACTCATCAAAATACCAGTGCGTTTTTTATCGCTAACAGGGTCTAGAGGAAAGAAAGAAAAATGGCACACCTGAAGCACACACAGAGGAAGAGAAGTCCCTTAGGGAAGGAGATCCCAGAAAGTTCGAGGTGCTTAGCTAGGATTAAGTAGGGTGGGAGAGAAGTAGAGAGAACCTTCAATACATGGGTCTCACCGAAGGAGAAGGAAAAAATTAACAGGTGGGAAGAGGAAATAAAGGAGGAAAGGAGCAACAAAGAATGGGGTGAGATGGCACAGGAAGTAGATTAGGTGATGGACCTGGGGGCTACGTGTCCTAGGGAGACCCTCTACCATAAAATGGTAGAGACTACCTGGTTCACCGAGATGTTTATCGGAAAAGTTAAATCAGAGCGGGAGGAGGTGAGACAAGAAGACCATCGGGAGATTAAGACAATGTTGGACAAGATCTAGTGTCAACTTAATGGTCTGGAAATGATTATCAAGCTATTAGTGGAGGTTGAAAAGGACCAAAAAAGAAAATAGGAGTGGTTGGTGGCACATTTCCACCTTTACCTAAGATATGTCCATCATATGGACACTACGCCTGTGGATGGACAAGGAGAACCAACCCAGATTAGGAAAACCATAACAGTCTCCCGGATGGAGGACAACAAGGGCCAAGTGAGTGGGGTGAAGGATCATCCCTAGGTGTTGTAATGACTCTTAGATCTCGGTCAATGAACTTTGTTATATTTAATGGAAGTTATTCCCAGGATGTAGAAGGATAGCTAAGTTCTATAGTAGATTTTTGTTTGTTTTGAAGATCTTAGTTAGCTCTTTATGACTATCCATCTCAGACTGGATAAGGAAGGTCCGGTCTGGTTTCCATTTTTTGGTAGACGAGATACCTCCAGAGTGATTATTAAAACTAGTAGCAAGGGTCCCCTATTCTAGTTTCCTCTTAACCAGATGAGGATCCCCATTTTGTACCATATTTTCTACAAGTAATATAGATTTCTACACTAACTTACAAAAAAAAAAAAAAGTATGGAACCATAAATAAATCATGGACAAATAATTATATGAAAAATATTAAATTTAAAAAAATAAATGGTGTACAACATTTTAAACATTGGATGAAGCATGGAAACATATTAAAAACACCATTGAACAAAAAAAAAATTAAAACAAATTGAAAATAGATGAAAAAATATAGTTGAGAAAACAAAATTGAACAATTTGAAAATAGATGAAAAACAAGCATCTAAAAAAAAAAAGTGGAATCATTATGTATCATAAAATTTAAAATATCAAAAAACCACCTAAAAAGGGAGGGGGGTGCTACCGGTAGCACAATTTTGCAAAATGGGGTAAAAAAATTGACCTCCCCCAAAATGATAACTCTGTAGAGTTCTCCTTAAGTTGGTAACTATGTTGATGGTAATTATCAAATTTTTATGTTGATTTTTTTTATCTTGAGCTATATTAAAATGTTCCATAAAAAAATTAAATTTTATGTTGAATTGATACCAACATATTAAATTATAATTTTCAATGTTCAATATTGTTTTTTCCTAGGCAATGGTGTTGATGGGTAACACAATTTGTGAACAATTAGTCTAAGTCATCAACTGAATGACCAAGAAAATGTAGAAGATGATTTTTCTCAACCTTTCTTGAGTTCTTACTAGTATATACAAACAAACAAAAACAACCTACTAGAAGGAGGCTAAATTAGACATTCATTATGTGACATTTTGTTATGATATTACATGACATATTTTTCACTATGATAATATGTGACATATTTTATACTCATGACACATTTTTTTAATTTCATATTATGTGACACATTCTGTGCTTACAATCTCAAAATTTATGTATGTTTCTTCAAATAATTGTCATAGTTTGTGTTGTATCCAAACTCTCGTTGAATCACTCTCATTGTATCATTTTATATTTACATGTGGTTGTAAGGATTATAATTCATTGTTGTTGGTTATAACCCTCATACAAGGTAAAACGTTTCAAATTTTTACACATGAAATCATGCAATATAGTATATAAGCCTTATCATTATACGTTTTGGTGTTTGAATATTACCTGTCTGTAAGATTTATTATAGATGTAATTGGATTTCCCATGTTTCATTTCAATGGTAGAAGAAATTGTTGGGTAATAGAGTTATTTGACTTTGAAATATCGGACTTTGTCTAAATTGTGACATTAGATGATGAAGGATCATTTCAAGGGACAATGCAATATATGGTTAATGGATGTTTTTCATTCTCAAATATCTAATAGTTGTCATTGGATTTGATCTAACAATGGATATCCATTTCAAAGAAAAATGTTCCCATTCTATATCAAATCCTTTCTTTTCTAAAATATCCAATGATAGATATAAAATATGATCTAATGATCCATATTCATTTCAAATCAATAAGTGCTTGATGGATAACAAGTGAACTATCCCCTGAAATAAACCATGAGATGACACATGTACACAAAATGTTTTTAGAGCAATGAAAAAATGGTTTTCAAAATTGCTTTGTGTTCCAAACCACTATGAAATAATGTTGGTTTTATTTTATGGGGCAACCTCGACATGATTTTTTGCATTTATTTCCCATCATTTCTTTCATTGATGTTGCATGCATTAAAGGTAATTTCTAATAAATTGTAGTAATTTTCATATGATGTAGGTAAAAGGTGGCATCATATGGAAAATTAACATTGGAAAGGGTTATTTTAATTGTTGGATTCACCATTTTAATATGGAGTTCTTAAGCAAGTCACTATCTTGGAAAAGGACAATTTTAGGTACATTGCAACTTGTATTTAAATGGGGAATGTAATATCCCTAGGCTGAACACAATTGTAAATGTAAATGAAAATGTACTTAAGCTGGTGAGCTATTTGATATCATTTTTTATGCACCTTTCATGGCATAGTGCGCGCATGGATTGCACAGTAAGATGATGAAGTGTGCACATTACAGGATATCGCACTCAACAACTTAAGTGTGCACGATTTTGAGGCTAGGGAACCTTTGTGTATATGTTGTTTTTTATAGGTTGGTGAGCCAGTTATTATAATCTAGGAGGCTTATGTTTGTATTAGGCTAGAGAGCCTAGATGCTAAAGGCTAGTGTGCTTATTTTTGTATATGTCTCATCATTAATATAAAATACATCGTTGCGTGCAAACCAACCATGATAAAAGAGTATGGGGGACTAAAACCAACTACTTAGGGAAAGGGAGGGACTAAAAGTTAAGGAAAATGGGCTAGGCTAGGGAGCTTAAGCCAAAAAGGAATATTATTTTAATATTTCTTAAAGTATAATGTATGGATAATTATTTTATCCTAAGTTCTAATGTCGGGGACAAGTGGGCCAAAGTAGCTCCCAACATGACATGTGTCAAGTTGGGGACATGCATACATATTGTTTGGACTTAGTTCATTTTGGGGGGATTATTTCCATCATTCCTGCCATCATTCAATGATCCATTTATCCATTTTCCATGAGGACTCACTCACTCAGTCAGTTATCCTCTGTACCTTCATGATTGTACCTAAACCTTTATCCATAGCTATACTTGTTGTGTAGTTGGTTAGCTTGGGAGCAGAACTGAAGAAGCGGGTTGTCAGGCCTGTGGGATATTGAAGAGGCAGATTGTTAGGCCCATGAGCAATTCCTCTCTGGGTGAGAGAATTGGTGGAAATTGATTTCGTGAAGGTGTTAAACTATTGCTATAGGGATCTAAGACTTCCTGTATAGCCTGTTGTTGAAGTCTGGAAAGGAAGTGGGGCAGTCAAAGGACTATTGAGAAGAGAAGGGGCACACTTCTTGGGGTGGGACATGCATGTGGGGAATGAGGGACTATAGGCTGTTAGTTTGAGTTGGCACCTATGATAGAGTCTTTCCTATTATGTATGAACCATTAGCCTGGTTAGGAATTCCTTTACCCGTGTGGAGTTTCGTCCCAGATCGAGGGTGGCCCTCTGCTGAGAGTGATGAGTAGTGTGGTCTAAGGCTGGGAGGTTCGTGGAAGGTCTACACACAGTTGGTGATATTCTTATGAAGACAAGTGTCAATTGTGTGACAAATTTACATGTTGCATTCTTATTTACATGTTTAGTTTTATGGGTTTATCCTATGCATGGTTATAACTGTCTATATGCTTATGGGTATTTCCTGTATATGTTGCATGTATATGTTTACTATATTTCAGTACGAATCCGTGCATTTACGAAACCTATTTGTATGTTTACTTTTTATATATAATGTTCTGTAAGAGTTTTGTGTGTATATATTTTAATTGCATGCAGTTCGAAAAATTTATGTGGCATAGCTCGGTTAGATGTTGGGTATGTTAAAGTATGTTCCAAAGAGAGGAAGAAAGCGTTCTCTCATTTATCGTGGCCCGTCTTGGTTGGCCAGGGATGTTACAATATGGTATTAGAGCTTCAGTTTTCAACACTGAGCCTAGATGGGCCGAACAAGTTTAGTTGAAGTGAAATTTCACAGAGGATTGATTTCAAAGTGGCTAAATTTCAAGTCATAGAGTGTCCATGGTAAATTTAGAAGCAACGATGCAGAATTGGGAAAAGCCCCAATTTATGTTCTTAAATTCATGAGAAAATGGAGAAATTTGGCCAACTGGTGAGATACTATTGGTTTAATATCTTTTCTAGCAAATTCAGACTTGTAATTGGTCGAATTTGAAGTTACAGTGAAGCCATAATAGATGGAGCGAGTTCAGTAATTAAAATTCTCAATTTGTGAATTGAGTGTGGGAAAAATTCGTTCTAGAAATGTCAAACCACAACGATTTGTTGTTGCAGAGGTTGATCTGGTGTTAACAGGGTGAAATTGAACAAATTTCATAATTGCAGAATGTTTATGGTAGGAATTGGGAAAAAGTTAAGAAAACGCCCCAATTTCTACAACGGAATTCACGAGAAATTGATGTGCATAACAATGAATGTGCACAGGTGGGTGCACTAAAAATGAATGATGCATAGTAAAAAGACTGTGATAAGTAAATTTTGGCACCGAGCGAAAATTTTTTGGGATGCTGGTGTGCGCGCTAAATATTGGAACCATGTAGAAAAATGTTCACATGCTGGTGTGCGGGCTAAAATTTGGCACTGCGCGGAAAAATATTGGTGTGCTGGTGTGCGCGCTAAATTTTGGCGTTGTGTGGAAAAACATTAGTGTGTGGGTGTGTGTGCTAAATTTAGCATTACGCAGTGTGTATACACATAATAAGTGTGCACACTATGCACACACATAATAATGGAGTGGATGTTGTGCGCAGTATTGGCAGAGCACATAGGAGTTTGGTTGGTGTGCACGCAATGTGGGTATATGTTATCACATGAACATTTAGTTAATGGTGCGCGCAGAGTATTGGTGTGCGGTGGGGGCGTACTAAAGTTTGGCATGGTGCAACACGTAGACTAAAATGTGCGCGGAATATTAGCGTGCTATACAAAAAGTGTGTGCAATAGGTAATAGTGTAAGAACCAAAACTATGAGTGGTGGATATTGGTGCACGACACAAAAGTAGTGTGCACCAATTATTGGCGCGACAGAGAAGTAATGCACAGTGGTTATAAGTGTGCGGAGCATGATTTACCTTGTGGTGTTGCTGCACATGGTAAATATGGGTGTACATGTTGAAAATTGTGCACGATAATTCATTTGGATGGCCAAGAAGAACGAAAAACCAAAGAATTTCTGCAACATTTTATACTATTTGAACATCATCTTTTTGCAGCATGTTTTTGAGGCCCTTAAGAGCATTTTTAGCTACTCAAAAACCATAAGAACAAAATGTACCAAGGTACACTCTGTCTCTGCATCTCAAATAAAATATCTCAGAGAGATCTTTCTAATGGTGTAAATCGTTCGTCAAATGAAGTTTTTATGAGAAAGTTACAACACAAATAGTGGAGGGTAAATTTTAAGACCCAACTAACTTGAAAGAGCCACAACTCTCTTCTCCAGAATCAGATTGAGGCACAGGAGTAGTCAATGGAAAGATATTGATCCATAGAAAACATTCCCATATTTGAATTAAATTTTTGGGCATGTAAAAGATGTTTTATATGGAAAAGAATGTACCTATAGCATTCCATACCAAAAACATGAATTGGCCTATAACTTCAGCAAGCTGTAACTAGCAGCCAAGAACCCAGAAAAAGGTGAAACTTGAAAAAAGTATCCTTAATATGTATATGAAGAAACCCAATTGAGATTCCATGAAAAATCCAATGGATTAGGTGCAAATTTTCATAATTACAGTGCAGAGTTGTCCCAAGTTGAAAAATGAATAGAAACAATTAATGATATATTTTCAAATAATCATAACTTCCTGCTAAAGACTCAGAATTGAGCATGGAAGCAGAAATTGGAAAAGTGTTGGAAAATGGAATCTAAATATCCACCTATAAAATTTATCTGGGCATTTAATTATCTGGGAAATCAGAATAAATAATTCTGATATATTATTGAACCAGAATGGTTCATATTTTCATGAAATTGTTGAAACAGTTAGCCTAACAAAGTTTTGTTGGTTGGACATTTTGCAGAGTTAACAACAACTAGATGAGATCAGGATCAACATAGAGTCCAAAGGAATGGAAGAGGCACAAGGGAATTACATCCAGGAAGATGAGATTAGAGGGATGGATGTCCATTTGGGCATTGAAGGAACAAACTCTAATGGACATGGAGAAGGAAGGGATGAAAACATGAATATGGTAGATACCATTAAAAATTTGTAGAAGGATTTCCAAAGACATAGATATGATAATGAAAGGATTATGATATCCAAGGAACAATAGGATGAATTCAACATGAATTTATTGCAAAGCATGAACATAATATAAAAGAAATTTGATAAGGAGAGTGGCTCAAGCAAATCAGGAAGTCACAGGTCTCCTGATGAGAAAAGAAGAACCAGAAGTGTTAGCAGACATCACCATCACTCCTAGAGACATTCCAATAAGAGAGCATGTAACATCTCAAGACCATCCCCTATAAAGAAGCATAAGAGGTCTAGGGTGGATGAGCTATGAGGAGAAATGAACAAAATCAAACCTCCTACATTTGATGGTGAGCACAAGAATGATGAAGATGGATAGACATGGTTGTTGGGCATGAGGAAGTATTTTCAATTGCATAATTATTCTTCTCATGTAGAAGGTAGAATTTCCATCTATCAACTCAAGGGAAAGGCATCCATGTAGTGGGATCATCTTGTACAGGTGCAACACATTAAAGAGAAAAGTGTTGCTCGAAGGGAATTCAATAATTATTTTGAGAAGAAATACTTGACTAAAAGATACTATGACAAGAAAATGAAAGAGTTCTTTGAACTCAAGCTTGGGAGTATGATCATAGATGAATATGAGAGAAGGTTTTTATAGCTACTGAAGTATGTATCTTTCATTAAGGATGAGACAATTAAGATTCAAAGGTATTTGAGTGGATTTCCATCATTCATTAGTGACAAAATAGAGTATGATGATCCAAAGACATTGGAGGAGACCATAAGGCGATCTAAATTCCTATATGATCAGCAAAAAGAAAGGCAAACTTTCCAAAAATTTTGGGAAGACAAAAAGAAATTCAAGATGGATCAGAGGAAGAAGGGATCTAATCCGTCATTCTTCAAAAATAATACTCAGGGACAACAAACTCCTAGAGAACCTAGAATGATTGAGGAAGGAGGTCAAAGGCCAAGGAAACCACCTATTCAATGTTCGGGTTGTAAAGGAGATCATATGTTCAGAGATTGTCCCCATAGAGGTGAAAAAGTGAGGATTGTTCACAATGTATAGAAACCTGAAACAATGGAGGACATGGGAAGAAATGTACCAAGGATCTATGCATCCGTGGACAACAAGAAAGCATAGTATCAGTCACATATGATTGAAGTGGAAGGTATGATTAGCAACCAAACCATTTCTATTTTAATTGATTCATGAGCTAATCATAGTTATATAGATCCTAATATGGTGGAAAGTTTTCATTTGCCAAGAAGCAAGCATGGAAAATCTTTGTTGGTGTAGCTGGCTACTAGAGCCAAAAGAAAAGTTAATGAGATGGTTAAGTCATGTCTTATGGACATGAGTGGACCGAACACCAGGGAAGATTTGAACATATTGCCTTTAGGTTGCTATGACTGTCTAATTGGGATGGATTGGTTGGATCAACATCATCCTATACTAAATTTTCATAACAAGGAATTCACTTGCTTGGATGAGGAAAGGAATGTAAGGAAAGTGCAGGGAATTCCCATGGCAATAAGCATAAGATAAATTTCAGCATTGCAACTAAAGAAATGTTACAAAAAAGGATGTCAAATATTTACAACCCATATGGAAGAGACACCTAAAGATAAGGTGCCAAATTTGGAAGATTATGCAATCCTAGAATATTTTGAAGATGTGTTCAAGAAGGTATCATGACTACCCCCAAAGAGAGATATTGATTTCTCTATAAATTTAATGCCTGGAGCACCTCCAGTGTCAAGACTCCTTACATAATGAGTACACCATAGCTGAAGGAGTTGCAAATGCAGCTTGAAGAACTTCTGGAAAAGGGGTATATACACCCAAGTGTGTCACCTTGGGGTGCCCCAGTCTTGTTCATGAAGAAGAAAGATGGGACATTAAGATTGTGCATTGATTTCCGATAGTTGAATAAAGTGATTGTTAAGAACGAGTATCATCTGCCAAGAATTGATGAACTTTTTTATAAATTGAAGGATGAAAAGATATTTTCCAAGATAGATCTCAGGTTACGATACCATCAGGTAAGGATTAAAGAGGAAGATATTAGCAAGACCGCCTTCATAACAAGGTATGGTCATTATGAGTTCATAGTGGTGCTATTTGGGTTGTCAAATGCATCGGTTGTTTTCATGTGCTTAATGAATGGTGTTTTCCAAGAATATTTATACAAGTTTGTCATTGTATTTTTGGATGACATTCTTATATATTCCAAGTTAGAACAAGAGCATGAGCATCATTTGAGAATGGTGTTGCAAGTATTAAGGGAGCATCAGTTGTATGCCAAATTGAGCAAGTGATCATTTTATCAGAAGCAAATTTATTATTTGGGACATATCATTTCAAAGGATGGGATAGAAGTGGATCCTGAGAAGATAAAATCCATTAGAGAATGGTCAGTGCCAAATAATGTGACATAGGTCAGATCATTCATGGGCCTTGTAGGCTACTACAGGATATTGATTGAAGGATTCTCAAAGATTCCACACCTAATTACTTCCTTGCAAAAGAAGGGTGTGAAGTTTCAGTGGACATTGGATTGTGAAAAGAGTTTCTAACACTTGAAACAATTATTAACAAGTGCTCCAATACTAAGGATTGTAGACCCAAATGAAGAATTCATTGTATGCATAGACGCATGTCAAGAAGGACTTGGTGGAGTCCTCAGTCAAAATTCGTTTGTTATATGTTATGAAGAAAAGAAGTTGAAGGAGAATGAAAGACACTATGCCACTCATGATTTGGAGTTGGAAGCCATAGTGCATGCCTTGAGGAAATGGAGACACTACCTCATGGGGAAAAGGTTTGAGATGAGGATAGACAATAATTGTCTGAAATATTTATTTGATCAACCAACTCTAAATTCTAGGCAAATCATTTGGTTAGAATTTCTGAGTGAATATGACTTTGATATAAAGAATATCAAGGGGAAATAGAACAAAGTGGCTGATGCACTTAGCAAAAGAGTGCATGAATTGCATGCTACAACCATTAGCATGTACCGATCAGATTTGAAACACATAACTTTGGAGGCTACAAAATTAGATTTGCAATACAGGGAATTAGTGGAAAGATTACAACAAGGTAATTTACAACAGAAAATTGAAGAATACAAACTAGATAATGATGAAATTCTCATGGCCGTAGGGGTGTACACTGATTGGAAAGTGCCATGTAAATGGAAGGAAATATGTAAATGAGGTCTCAAGTTCAATTCTCACCTCGATTTAATTGTGTTCCATGCTTGCGAGTTGTGCGACGCACTTGGGGTTATAGTGGTAGTAGACGAGTATCGACCATGTGTCAAGCAAGTATGAGAACTGCCATTTTCCGATTCCCCCAGTATATTAAAAAAAGAAAAAAGAAATTCTCATGTACAGGGGAAGAATTTATGTACGAAATACCGAGGAACTGAAAATTTTGATATTGAGAGAAATGCATAATGTACCTTATGTTTGGCACCCAGGATATTAGAAAACAATTGCAACTGTCAAAAGCCAATATTATTGGCTAGGCATGAAGAAAGAAGTCGTTGATTTTATTGCCAAATGTTTGGAATGTCAAAAGGTAAAGGTTGAGCATAGACACCCAAATGGTTTGCTACAACCATTACCCATTCCTGAGTGGAAGTGGGAAGTTGTAACCATGGATATCATCACCAAACTTCCCAAAACAAACAAACAACATGATTCTATCATGGTAGTGGTGGATAAACTTACTAAAGTTGCCCATTTTATTCCAGTTAATCTCACTCACAAGGAAACCAACATTGTTGATGTTTATATGAAATACATTGCTCGATTACATGGCATACCCAAGACAATTGTGTCTGACAGAGATCCAAAATTTACCTCAAATTTTTGAAATGGATTATTTAATGGGTTTGGAACAAATTTGAATTTTAGTACAACTTATCATCCAAAATCAGATGGAAAAACAAAGAGGGTGAATCAAGTGATTGAGGATATGTTGAGGATGTATGTGATGGATAAACCATAAAAATGGGAAGACTACCTACACTTGGTAGAGTTTGCTTATAACAATGGTTACCAAGCATCTCTAAACATGAGCCCATTTGAGGCACTTTATGGAAGAAAGTGAAACACACTGGTAAGTTGGGATAAACCAACAGATAGACCAGTGGCTAGCCTAGATTTATTCAGGGAAATGGAGGAGCAAATGTTGAAAATAAAATAAAATTTAAAGGTTTCCCAAGACATGCAGAAAATGTATGCTGATAAGGGAAGAACCCATATGGAATTTAAAGTTGGGGACCATGTCTTCTTGAAAGTGAAGGCCAACAAAAGTTTCTCGATGTTGGGAAATTGTTCAAAGTTGGCATCTTGCTATTGTGGGGCGTTTGAAATCCTAGAGAGGATTGGTCCAGTAGCTTATATGATTGCATTGCTTGCATCTATGTCTATTCATAATGTATTCCATGTATCATTACTCAAGAAATATATACCTGATGCTAATCATGTTATTGATTGGAATGTGATTTAGGTGGAGCAAGAAGGCGCTTTTCAAGTGCATCCGGTACGCATTCTGGACTGGAAAATCAAACATCTCCATAATCGAGCCATAGGGATTGTAAAGGGCCAATGGACCTGGTACGATCCTAAGGACTCTACTTGAGAACATGAGGATGCAATGCAAGAAGAATACTAGCATCTTTTTGAGGATTTTATAATTTTTTTTTGTATGTGTTTACATAATGCACTGAGGATAGTGCATAAATAAGGGGAGGGGATTGTAATATCCCTAGGCCGAACCCAATAGTAAATGTAAATGAAAATGTACTTAAGATTGTGAGTTGTTTGATATCATTTATGTATGCACTTTTCATGGCATAGTGTGTGCATGTATTGTGCAGTAAAATGATGAAGTGTGCACATTCCAGGATACTACGCGCAACAACTTAAGTGGGCACAATTTTGAGGCCAGGGAGCCTTTGTGTATATGTATTGTTTTATAGGCTGGTGAGCTAGTTATTATAAACTAGGAGGCTTATGTTTGTATTAGGCCAGAGAGCCTAGATGTTAAAGGCCAGTGTGCCTATTTTTGTATATGTCTCATCATTAATATAAAATGCATCATTGTGTGTAGACCGACCACGATAAAAGAGTATGGGGGACTAAACTCCACTAGTTAGGGAAAGTGAGGGGCTAAAAGATAAGGAAAATGGTCTAATCTAGGGAGGTTAAGCCAAAAAGGAATATTATATTAATATTTATTAAAGTATAAAATATGGATAATTATTTTATCCTAAGTTCTAATGTTGGGGACAAGTGGGCCAAAGTAGCTCCCAACATGACAAGTGTCAAGTTGGGGACATGCATACATATTGTTTGGACTTAGTTCATTTTGGGGGGATTCTTTCCATCATTCATGCCATCATTTAGTGATCCATTTAGCCATTTTCCATCAGGAGTCACTCACTCAATCGATTATCCTTTGTACCTTCATGATTTTACCTGAACCTGTATCCATAGCCATACTTGTTGTGTAGTTGGTTAGCTTGGGAGCAGGACTTAAGAAGTAGGTTGTCAGGCCCATGGGATATTGAAGATGCAGGTTGTCAGGCCCATCAGAAATTCCTCTCTGGGTGAGAGAATTATTGGGAATCAATTTCCTAAGGGTTCTAAACTACAACTACAAGGCTCTGAGACTTCCTGTTCGGCTTGTTGCTGAGGCTTGGAAAGGAAGTGGGGCAGCCGAAGGACTGTTCAGCAGAGAAGGGGCACACTTCCTAGGGTGGGAAAGGTTTGTGGGGAATGAGGGATTGTAGGCTGTTAGTTTGAGTTGTCACCTGTGACAGAGTCTTTCATATTGTCTATGAACCATTAGCCTGGTTAGGAATTCCTTTACCCAATTGGAGTTTAGTCCCAGGTCGGGGGTGACCCTCTACTGAGAGTGATGAGAAGTGTGGTATAAGGCTAGGAGGTTCCTGGAAGTTCTGCATGCATTTGGTGATATTATTATGAAGATAAGTGTCAACTGTGTGATAAATTTACATGTTGCATTGTTATTTATGTGTTTAGTTTTATGGGTTTATCCTGTGCGTGGTTATAATTGTCTGTATGTTTATGGGTATTTCTTGTATATGCTGCATGTATATGTTTACTATATTTCAGTATGAATCTATGCATTTATGAAACATATTTGTCTGTTTACATTATATATATAAAGTTTGGCAAGATTTCTGTGTGTATATATATTAATTTCACGCAGTTCAAAAAATTTATGTGGCATAGCTCAGTTGGATATTTGGTAGGTTAAAGTATTTTTCACAGAGAGGAAGAAATCATTCTCTCGTGTATCGTGGCCCATCCTAGGTGGCCGAGGAATTTACAGGTAAGTTTCCCTACCATTACTTCATGTTATCTAGAGGATTGGCTCAAAATTTTGGTATAAGATGGCTCCATGAAGGAAACCTTCAGCTATTAGTACCTTTGTAAATCCATCAACAAACTTTGAATCCTTAGTATACTTGCACTAGGACCTTTCCAATATGTTCATTTCTATGGGTTATCTGGAAAAGTTGTGTGATTGAACTAGAGAGATGATCCGGATTTTATGAGCAGAACGAAATGAATAAATATTATTAACAGGTTCTTAACAAAAAATAACAGAGATAGAATAAAACTGGTTTTCTATTCCATGAAAAAATAAGCTGAAACTGTAAAATGTAGTGGAAACAAGCTTGCTAGAATGGTGGCAGCTTATCTTTGAAAAGAGATGTGACAGTAGCATGCATTTTCAAGAAGAAGGTTACAATGAGGCTCTGAAGGCCTTTTTATAATAAGCAAGAATGCCAAAAAACCTAGACATCCAAAAACCTAACCCTAGGAGATGAAGCACCAAAAGTCATGTGGGCCCCATTTGGGTAAGTTAGTACATCAACTTCCTGGGTTTGCATACGATCTCCATGTTAGTCGTGTGATATCCCATTGGAAAGGTATCATTGGGGAAATTCATTTTGGGGGCTCAATTATTCCTTTCTCTATCATGGAGGAGCTCGATCCTGAAAAACCTTCATTTAGGCCCTCAAAATGGCCCCAGAAGTTAAAACTGCTAAAAATAGTAAATTGCCAAAATTGTCAGAAAATTGTTTTGAGCTAGTTGGAAAAGGTTGGTGGCCATCGATATCCATCTGGATCAATACTCCCTCCTTAGGAATCAATGGTATTCATTGCGTTGATGTCCCCCATTAGATGAGGAATTTTTTGTTGAATTTGGCCCTGGGTGAGCCACTTGCCTTGGTGCAGGAGTTGCCCTGCTTTGATGACTCGATAAAGATGGATCATTTTTTGTCGAGTGCCCTTCATCTGTTTGTCCACAATCTAATCATTAGATGCCTATTGTAGTCAGTTGGGGTTGATCTCTGTTGGTGTCAGTTGTTCTACTACTTCTGAGGTGTCCAATAATGGTGGGAAATAAGGGCGAAGGAGATCCATGTTGAACACTGGGTGCAGACCAAGGAAAGGAGGAATGTTGCGCTCAAAAGCATTATCCCCCATGGCCTTATTCATAGTGTACAGACCATAATGGAGTGGATGAAGCTTCCGATGGGGTCCTGTAACGCATTCTTTTTGCAAGTGCAACCAAACTTTGTCGCCCACCTGAAACTTATGTGGCACCTGATGTTGATCATGGCGTTGTTTGTACTTGTAATTTGACTTCTATAGGATATCTTGAACCTATTAGAGAATGTGTTGGATCTGCTCAATGAACCGGGTGTCTTTGTCAACTTTATTTAGAGTAAGAGATGAGTCGATCGAGGTGACCGCAAGGGGAAGTGCAACATCTATGGGTCCCAATGGTTGGAATCCCAACCCCACTTGAAAGGGGTTGTGGCCAGTTGAGTTATACAGGGATTGGTTGTAGCTATGTTGGACATAGGGAAGGCTCTCATCCCATGTGCGGGGGTGCTTTTAATTATACATGCGAAGGATATGCACAATCATTCGATTTACAACCTCGGTTTGGGCATCTTTCTGGGGGTGGAAGGCCATGGATTTGGTGAGCTTGGTGTCGAGAAGTGACTAGAGGCTCGACCAAAATGTGCTGAGAAATTGAATATCCTGATCTCAGACAATGGTTTGTGGGATTCCAAAATGTACCTAGACTAGTTCAAAGAAGAGCTTGGCAGTGGCCTCTGCTGTGATGCTCTTCTTGCGAGAAACCAGAATTACCATCTTAGAAAATTGATCAACAACCACAAAAACACAGTCATTTCCCCACTTGGTGGATGGGAGGCCTAACATGTAGTCCATTGAGATGGTTTCCCATGCCCTGTCAGGAGTAGGAAGGGGGATGTATAGGCCCTTTTTCTTAGTGTTTGGTTTGGCAATAACATAGGCAGTGCAGGACCTAATGTACTTGCTGACCTCCTGTTGAAGTTTCGACCAGTAGAAATATTTCTGTAGCATCGCCACTGTATTTTCAATGTTGAAGTGTTCTGCCACCCAACTGTAGTGGGCTTCCCATATCATCTTCACTCGCTCACTTGATGGAACACATATATGGCCCAGATGACACAACAACCCATCCTGAAGATGGAAATTATCAACAAATGTGTTTTCACCCAACATTTGGTAGGTGGTGGCAAAGTCAGGGTCTGTCTCATAGAGTTGGGGCCATCCAGATGTCTCATGGATGCAAGAGTCTAGCACTGTGGTGAGTGTCACGACTAGCGGTCTGCTAAGGCAATCAACAACGCGATTGGTGCTTCCTATTTTATACTTGATGTTGAGGTGGAAATGTTGCAAGTATGTGGACCACTTTTGATGGCAGTCATTTTGTAATTTTTCCTATGTCTGCATGAACTGCAGTTCCTTATGATTAGTGTGGATGACTGTCTCCTTCTCAAGAATGTAATGTCTCCACTGGAAGCATGCTTGCACAATTGAGTACATTTCTTTGTCATAGGTAGGTTACTTACAGACAACATCTGACAGTGTCTCACTATGATAGGCTATAGGGTGGTTGTGCTGAGTGAGAATGGTGCCCACAACATAGTCTGAAGCATCTGTCTTGATCTCAAAAGGATGTTGCAGGTTTGGTAGTGAAAGTACCGGGGCCGAGCACAATCGTTGCTTCAAATCATCAAATGCTTGTTGTTGGGACCGGCCCCACACAAATTTTTCCTTACCACCACCTCCATTTATTTGGCTGGGGAGCCATGCAATATGGGAGAAACCCAACACGAACCTATGGTAGAAATTAGCAAGGCCCAAGAAGCTATGAAGCTCAGTGAGTGTTGTTGGGGCTGGCCAATCATGGATGACTTGGATCTTGGCTAGATCCACATGTATGCCATGTTGATCAATGATATAGCCCAGGTAATGATCAATTATGTTGATCAATGATGTAGCCAAAGGAGCATTTTTCAAAGTTGGCATATAGCTTGTGTTGCCGTAGGGTGTGCAAAACTTGCTGAATATGTTGCAAGTGTTCAACCCAAGTCTTGTTTTAAATTAGAATTTCATCCAGATACACCACTACCAATGTATTGGTGAATGGTCGCAGGATATCGTCCATCATCCTCATGAAAGTGGTTAGAGAATTTGTCAAACCAAAGGGCATGAACAACCATTCAAAAAGGCCTTCCTTTGAACTTGAAGGTAGTCTTCCATACATCTATATGTTCTATCAGGACCTGGTGGCAGCCAAACTTCAGATCAATCTTACTAAAGTATTTGGCCCTCGTGAGTTGATCATGGAGGTCATCAATTTAGGGAATCGGGTACCGATTTCTGATTGTGATTTTATTCAGAGCCTGGTAGTCAATACAGAGTCGCCATATTCCATATTTCTTCTGTACCGGCACAATTGGGCTCCCGCAAGGTGATGAGCGGGGTGGATCTGCCCCTTGTGGAGCAGTTCTTAGATCTGTCACTTGATCTCCTCATTCTCTAACAAAGAGATATGATAGACTGGCCCATTGGGTAGTGGTGTGTCGGGGGTCAGATCGATGGGGTGCTTGACCTGGCAGTGCAGAGGTATCCCTGTAGGTGAGGAGAAGATATCTGAGTATTCTTCCATGACCTTATCTACTTGCTTCTACTGTGTGGAGAGGTTGGCTGTAGAGACCCTAGATGTGGCTATGATCTTTCTCTTATTGTGAGAGAAAATCATGAAGAAGACAAACTTCCCCATATGAGAGATGACCTTCCTACATTTCTTAGCAGAGATCAGGGAAATAACACTAACTGGGACTGCCTCGGGTATCCTGTACAATTTCCTATTCAAAGTAATAATAACACTACAAGGCCTAGACTCATACACAACATGACGTTTCCATAAATAAGGTTGGCCCAAAAGAACATCACAAACTTTGAGAGGAGCAACATCACACAATACCTCGTCTTTGAAGGGCTTAATGCTGTATGATAGTTGACACTATTGGCTGATGTGGAGATCTCTTCCTTGGCGGAGCTATCCAATGGTGTATGGTTGTGGGTGTGGAATTGTTGGCAGGGATAGCTGCTTGAAGACCTTTGCTGATATGAGGTTCTTCTAGCTACCTCTATGAACTATGAAGTGTAGTGGGGTGCCTTTTACCCACATCTGTGAATGGAAGAGGTGATCTCCTTATTCTGGCTCATCTGGTTCACCAGGATGGAGCTTGGTGGTAGCAACAATGGCACTAGGTTCTGAGTTAATGATCCATCTTCCCCTTTCTGGTTCTGGCCCAGAGTCATAATCTGCATCTAATTAAGAGGATTTCACTTTGGCCACCAGTGACTTCTTTAAGCGACAGTCAACAGTGTTATGCCAAGGGCTCTTATGGAAGTTGCACCACTTCCCGATATCTTTCTTTGTCTTTCTGATGTCCTTCTTTTCTTGTAGCTTGGACTGGTTTTCTTGATACTATCCATATTTTCTCTTTTGTTTGTTCATTGGGTTGGGGCCACCCTTTCCTGGCTTTTGTTGTGAGGTGTTCCCAGGCCCAAATTGTCGTGTCTTTTGTTTGAGCTCTTGCTCGATTTTGACGGCATACCGGTAGGCCGCACCCAAGGATGAAATGTCCAGAAATTCCATTTCAGTCTAGATGTATCTATGCATAGCACCATGATACTTGAGCACCAAATATTTCTCCGAATCTTTGATACCCAACTTGGTGCACAAGGTATGGAAGATATTTGTGAAATCTAGCACTACTTGGTCTCTTTCTTGCCACACTATGGTCCATTTCGTATACAGGTCATCATAACTTCTGACAAGGTAGTATTGTTCCTTAATAGCATCCCTGAAGGATTCCTAGGTAGTCGTGACTAAACATAATGAGGTTTCCTCCATTTCCTTTTTCTCAAATAAAGTTTCCCACCAATCTTTGACATGGGGAATGGCTTTGAGGAGAGCAAAAGTAATCTTTTCTTTATTCAAAAAGTTATGGACAGACAAATACCCTTCTAGTATATTCAACCACTTGTCTATAGCATCTTCGTCTATCTGACCTCCAAATATAGGAATATCAAACTTTATTTGTACCTTGAAGGGGGCGGCACCTTCGTTTGAAGAATATGCATCCCCTATTGGTAGCCGCCAAGGGATTTGCGTGAAACTATCCATCATCTCATTCCTCTATTGCATGAGGGATTACTCAATCAAGAGTTTGAAAGGATCTACTGTCCTATCATATTTATTTTCTCCTACCATGGGAGGTCTCTTGGGCATGCAAGAGCTTCTTTCCTCAAGATAAACAAGCTCGAGACCCAACTCTTTGTACTCCGACCTTGTTGGGGACATGCATTAAGATGACGAGGAGCAGACCGCTCTGATACCACTGATCCAGATTTTATGAGTAGAAAAAAATGAATACATATTATTAAAAGGTTCCTATCACAAAACAACAAAGATACAGTAAAAATAGTTTTCTATTCAATGATGAAATAAGCTGAAACTGTAAAATGCAGTGGAAACAAACTTGTTAGAATGGTGGCGGCTTATCTCTGAGAAGAGATATGACAGAAACACGAATTCAAAAGAAGAAGGTTAAAATGAGGCTCTGAAGGCCTTTCTACAATAATAAATAATTCCAAAATCCCTAGACATCCAAAAACATAACCCTAGGAGATGAACCTCCAAAAGTCATGTGGGCCCCATTTGGGTAAGTTAGTACATAAACTTCCCGGGGTCGTAACTTTTTCATACGATCTCCATTTTAGGTGTGTGATAGCCCGTTGGAAAAGTATCATTGAGGAGATTCATTTTGGGGGCTGAATTATTCCTTTGGATATCATTAAAGAGCTCGATCCTGAAAAACCTTCATTTAGGCCCTCAAAATGACCCCAAAAGTTAAAACTGCTAAAAATAGTAAATTGCCAAAATTGTCAGAAAATTGTTTTGAGCTAGTTGGAAAAGGTGGGTGGCCACCAATATCCATTTGTTTCAATAAATTTTTGTTACACACAAAAATTTCACACTTGAGTGTCACACTCTAAGTGTAGAAAGTGTCGCAATGTGATGTATGCACCTTGTTAAGTGTTACATGCACTATTGCAAGTGTCGTATGCATCTTACCAAGTGTCACATTCACTTTGCTTAGCGCTGCAATCCCTTGACACCATGAAAAACATTTTTCACAATCCCTAAGTCATGTTGGAAGAATAATTCCTCTCATCACAACAGAAACACACCTTTTTCTTGGATATTTTGACAAATTTTGGGCATTTTAGAAGGGTGGCACTCCCCTACCCATACTGGGATTCCACCAACACTCCTATGGCCTTATTAAGGAAGAGATATGGTACTTTGTCTCTCACTAGGGGGGGAGATAGTGTTGTTAGAGGGAATCATGGGATCCTCCACCTCTTTCTAAGGACCAACTCTCTTGGGATGAGGTTTGTCATGGTTGACTCCTATCTTATGGCTCTATCTTAGGATCCAAATCCAAACTTAAGGATCCATATCCTCAACCATATCCTTCATTATATCATGCTGGTTGTGCCTCTCAAACCTATATATTGAAGGTATTTCCAAGGTGATATGGGGAAGAATTTAGGCATCAAACTTTTGATCTTGGGAGAAGCATCAACATTTTGATTTGAAGGTTTTCATGTAAGGGTTAGATGAAGAGAGTTTGGAAAATTCAGTGCATATTCAAGTATTGTTTGTAAGTGCCTTCTTGTGTATTTCCAATTAATATAAACTTGGCCTATTCCCTTCAATTTCATGTGTTTTACATATACATTTTCTTGTCTATTTTTGTTTTAGTCTTCATAGATATATTAGATTTGTCTCATCATATAGATTAGCAGGAATATTTCCTTTTCTAGTCTTTGCAGGACTTCAATTTCATTGAGGATATTGGAGATCAAGCCCAAGAATTGGAGCAGTGAGGACGAACATCACAATAAGGTACGCCACATTCTTCTTCTCTCTTGCTTGATTGATTGAGTTAGATTTATAGGGAAAGTAGTAACCACTTGTTTACTTTTTTATTTGAACCAAATATAGGGGTCTTAGTCCAAAGGGGAGCTTAGCATGTCCGCAGGGTAAGATTTATGACAACACTTTCTTGTGCTAGTTATAACTAGTTTTTTACCTTGTTGAGCCAATTGGATCGGGTTGTAGTGCCTTCTACTTTTCATTCACCCAATTTTTTTGAGGCTGAGTGAAAACTATATAACCTTCTTAGGCACACCTTTGTCCCTTCAAATGGTTTAATAAAATCCTATCTATCATAGTTGAATCTATATAAACCATGCTCCTACTACCATAGGGTGAATACCATGTCAATGAAGAAGAGGTCACTAAAGTAATTCCCATAAGAAATAGAAAATTATTCAATGATACTTGCATGATGAAATATCGATTCCTAACTTGACCTTCTCACTACCAACTTCTACATCTTCCAAATTTCCTCACAAGGCCATATCCATGATTTCTTGAATCTTAGGGTATGATGATGACTTAGTGATTGATGAGGTTATATTGGGTATTACGAGTGAAACATACCCTCCTTTTTGTCTACCCCTAGTGATGTACCACTATGTAGAGTTCCTGGAAAATGATATACATGAACAATGTTGTGAGTTTCATGAACTCAAAATGTTCTAATACCAATCATACCTAGTATACTTCTTGTGTTTTTAGAATGAATGGTTTGAACATTTAAATTTGAAAAAATAAATGAATAGGGTAATCCTATTCCAATATTCAAATGGACTTCTGTTGTGATACAAACCAAGTCAAGAGGAGGGTTTAGTGACTTCACCATTATATTTATATTCCATGTTGGTGCCATTTTTCAAGGATAATCAACCGCAAGGATGCCCAATGAATTTTGCAACATCCTCCAATTGAGTCCACAAACTAGAGTTAATGATTGGTACTTCTATTGGGATTATATAGCCATCCAAGTGTATGGTTGTGAATTTGAACCTTACCTATTACCAATAGATATTCCATCAAAGTTTTTTATCTTGGAGTATCTCAGAAAAATGAAATTCGCTGATCATCTCCATTTTATTTCAAAAAATAAAAATTCATACTTTTATTTTCCTACTTAAGTATTCTCATTCATTGTTAAGAGAAGTTCCACCCTTGATATTGTAAATAAAATGATCTCTTCCTTTGGTTTGAAGATAGGAAATATTTGGAGAAAGGAATGTGTTTCTTTAAATTACTTTTATTACATTCATCATGTTGATCCTAAAATTGAAATTATCGCTAATAAATACATATGGGAAGAAGTGTAGTATCTAATAAGAATGCAAGTGGAAAAGAATAGATTGAATATTAAAGAAGTAATGGAAACAAGACCCAAAATATCCACTAGCATGATTCCAATATTGTGAACTCTAAGTGTAGTAAAATAAAAGCATACCAATTATCAAGAGGAGTCGAATAGGTTGTTGAATATATTGATACTTTGGAAATTAGAGTTTTGTCTAAGCAAGAAGTTGGAAGCAAGAGGAAATTCAATGAAGAGTCAAGCGATCCTAAAGAAATGGATATAGGTGATATGTATCTTATAAAAGGGGGGACTCAAGATTGAACCAAACAAATCATCAAATATACATATGATGGGCTCGACATAATCCTACAAAAATATTTGATATAGGATGTTAACACTCTCTTAGCAGATTTACAACCTGAAATTGAAAGTGAGATAATGTTGGAAATAACTTTTTCCCCTATTCCCATATCTCAAAATCCTACAACAAGTGATAAATGGAAATTTTAGTGTAAACTTGGTTAGAAGCTCAATTTGAGAGAAATACAAATCCCTTTGTACAAATGAATGAATTGAATGAGAAATAAAGGTAGTTGAAGCTTTGTCAAGGAGCACAAATGGTGATAGATAATCCTACTATCCCATGCTTTCAATCATCCATTGACCATGAGATAAACAAGTTCAGTTTGTTATTTCTACAACTTCAGTGTTTGGGGAGTATAAACAAGTCTAAAAAACAACAACATGTGTGTATGTTGATCTAAATTAGGTGAAAAATATATAAATGACTGAGTGATACAAATAGATAGGTGAAATGTTTTCTAGGAAAATGACTCAATCAATACTAAATGTTAGAAGGATACAAACTCTAGTTAGTACTTTAGAAACTTAGCTAAAGTATGAGAGAATCATCAACAGAGTTAAAGAAACTAAAGAGAATGATTTGGAAAATAAAATCATTTATTTAGATAACACATCGAGTGGCACATACAGTATAAAGAGTTTGCTAGAATCCAAAGACACAAAGATCAGTATTATGAATTCTAAACTAAAAATTCCTCAAGCTAAGCATATCAAATCTAAGGAATTAATAACTACACATGAGGACAAATATGCTCTAAATTTGGACGATGGAAAATTGTGAGAATAAAATTCTAATATATTTAAAGAATTGGAAGGATTAAATAAGGAAAAGGATGTGTTTTCTAATCATCATCTCCTTGAAGCGAAAAAGATACAACATGAGATTGCAGAAAATACTCTCCAAGTAGGACACTATCAACATTTTCCATATTATATATGATGATGATAAGATCATGAATATCTCTAATAACAAGGATAATGCTGATGACATGCTAGAGTAACTGACATCGTACAAAACCCACGTCTCCAACTTAAAAAATAAGATCCATAATTTGAAGATTTCAAACAAGGAGAAACTTGCATGCTTGGATGTTTCTCTTAAGGAAAAGGATTTTGTTATGGAAAATTTGCAAGCATAGATTAATCAAAAGGACACTGACATTGATGCATTCTTAAAGACCAGGACAATCTTGATAAAAAAAATTAGGAATCTTTAAGTCAAGCCCCATGTAAACAACATCTAATTGATCAAGTGCAAAAAGTGGGCATAAGTGTGTCTAGATCAAAATCAAGATATCCTAATTCAAGCATATTTGTCCTATAAAGAGAAATCACTTTATCCTATAAGAAAAACTAGATGCACTAAAAAATATCATAATCTATGGATAAGGGCCTTCCAATTGACCAAGAACAAGGGTAGTAAGGTTCCCATGTGGCTGAGTGTAGGTACGAAAGATATAGTTATAACTAGGAGACATTAAGTGATGAAATTTGAATGGCCTGAAGAAATCTATCTCAGGTGCCCCCCTCCTATGAGAATCACCTGGGTAAGTATACCTAGTATAATTTCCACTAAGATACCTCTTCATAGATACATGTAACATGTTTTCTTCCCTTCAAGATGAAATCTAACGATCCAGGGATATTAAGTAGTGAAAGAGATATTAGTCTCATTCACATCTATGTTCTAAACATTATCACTATCCACTCCAAATACCGCACCTATTACCAAACAACATACAATCGTGTCCAACAAAAAGGATTTTGAAAGTACCCTAATAATCGTCTTCTATGTTTCAATGTGAAATGACTAAGGGGAATTATTTGAATGCTTATCCCCAAAGTCCAAACATAAGTACAATATTATTTTTAGGCCAAATTGGGCATAGACGTGCTAGATTAATTAGTTCATTATTAGATTGAGCTGAGTAGCATGAACCAAGCATATACTTAAGGTGTGATAATATGTGAACATGTGGTGTGACTAACTTGAATTACAAATTCTTGTAAATGAAAGTAAATTGCAATGAAATTGAAATGAAATTGAAATATAAAGTAATGATGAAGTAAGTAACAAAGATAAGTACTAAATGAAATGATTTTTCCTTTATCTAAGTTAACTTTCAAAACTGAAATGTACTTGCAAATATTCATATTTCAAAATAAAAAATAATATACTTTACTCTTTGGCTCACAAGAAAACAACTTAAAAAAAATAAACCATTTATTGATAAGTAAAATACTAGGGGTCCTCCCCGGATGGGGTGTTATGCAGTCAGCCGGGACACATGGAGGCGCAGCCTAGGCATGTGGAGGAGCCAACAGAGCACGCCATAAATATTGGCCACACTCCCGGCTGTGTGCAGTTATGTCGAGCCCCTGCCACCATAAACACTAAGTGTTGATGGAGCTCCTCGTGCGTGGAAGGGGAATGGAGGTCCAGAGCACTCAATTCATGGCGTTAATGTATATCACAGTCACGGGCATTGTTCATTGTAGCTACCAGGGAAGCAGACCTCCCACCCTGTTCACGACTTTGCCCCAGCAAATTCAACATCACAGAGTCGGCAATCCGACCCTCCCGTCCATCATGCCACGCATTCGGGGTTGGCCTCATCGAGGTACTGGCTGGCGTGCACCAGAATCTCGCCGAGAGCACCATCAGAGATTTGTTCGGGCCTTTCAAATGGAAAAGAAAAAATACAGTGGAGGTGCAGCCATTGCACCCTCATTGCCTCGAACTTTGGAAGAGGAGGACCTGTCCATAGCATTTCATACAGACTCCCCCGAAAGCAGGATGCTTGCAGCTCCTCTGTCGCGCTTCGAGACTCCACCAATTGCTTCCAACGAGGATAATCTTCCACATCCTGCCACCACTCCTAGTGAATTCTACGCGGCCTGCGTAGTGGAGGAGGAGCCACCAGACCTCAACACTAGGGAGCAAGAGCACGGACCGATGCTGGACTGCAAGACAAGGGAACCAGAGCTGAAGCATGAAGAAGCGGAGTCAGGACAAAATTCACCTCCCCCGTCGCCACTGCTGCATCATGACTACCTGCAACTGATCTTCGACCTTCGCCGCTTGGTGGATGACCAGGCCTTCCGAACTGTGAGCATCAGCCAGCGTCTGGACATGTTGTACGTGTCATACTCTCAAGCTTCTCCACGATGTCAATGTCCTACCTGCGCACAACCCTTCACTCTTCTCGGCAATGGCGACACCTTGATGGACTAGGTTCTGGTTCCTTTTGATTTCTCATGCTTTCTCTTTTTCTATGTTTCAGAGCTATGGCTCCCCCGACTTCTAGCTTAAACTGCTACAGTTTAGTTCTTCTTGTATGGTTTCACTCAGTGAACAAAACCCCTGGTTTCCCTCGAGCAGGGTGGCGTAATTCTATGTCTAATTTTTGTCATTATAGTGGACAGGCCAGCTGTCCTGGTTTCCTCTGTTGGCAGGATAGTTGGCCCATGCATGCCAATTGTATGTCTATTTTGATATCTTAATACAAAGGTTCTGCTTTTATTTTTTTTAAAAATAAAAATACTAGGGGTCCTATAGAACTCTTTTCTTTCACTAAGAGACTTTTCAATTATGAAGTAAGTGTCAATCTAAAACAACAAAGAAAACTAACCTACAACTATAAAAGAGTGTAACATACCCTTCGTAACAACACATTGTAAGTGACTATAACAAGTAGTAATTTTTTTTTTCATAATTAACAAAGTTACGCATTACTCTGTACAACATTTACATAAGCAAGAACAATTTAAAATAAAAAAATAAAACATAGTAACTACTTTATTGTAAATTAACATCTCGTTATTCTTAATCAACATCAACTTCATAACAAATCATAATGCATTCCTCAATAGCAATTTTTTTGTCTAGCATGTAAAAATATTTATCATCAATTACACAAGGAGTAAGTGTAAGCACTATCTACCTGCCCAATCCTACCTTGCAAGGTTAGGACCTTCAAGACACATAATCAACGCTTAGAGTCAAGGATTCATCGAATGGACTTTGACCATTTAAGATGCCAGTTGTTCTGAGGAACATGAAGATGTCTAATACTCAAACCAACCCAATCCAAAATAAAGACTATATCATCAATTTCAATAAGAAAATATGTAACAACCAAAGAGTAAAATATTTTTTTTATATAAATTCAAAAATTTTGAACCTAGAAAGTAAAACTATTGTTGCAAGGGTCTCCTTACTCTCTCTCTCTCTCTATATATATATATAAGTAATACTCTAAACAATATATATCGAAGTAGTACTCTAATCAATATGATAATTTTAAGGATATCAACTATATTTAAATTCAATCCTTACTATTATAACGAAGTAGACATAATTGAAGGACATTCACCATTTATGATATTAAACAAGAATTAGTAACATGGTATAACATAGGTTATGACAACATAAGTAACTCATTTCATAATAATGAAATTCTTACAAAAAAAAATTGTATCGACATATCCTTAATTAGTATTCCAGATTTTATATTCTATAAGGCATCTAAATCCATTTACTTTAATGATGTCTCTTAATATAGATCCTATTATGATTAGGTACCAAAATTCCTTTTTAATATACACATATATAATCCTAACTCTTTAATGCACTACTCAACTCATATAAATATCCTCTATCTTAGGTCAACTATATACAAGGATTAGTGAGGAGAGGTAGCAATTAAAAACACTCAAAGTATTCATTCACTCTCATAATTTTCACTTA
>ML776670.1:1875068-1950528 GCA_009831015.1 Picea engelmannii | reverse complement strand
TATATATATATATATATATATATATCATCTTACAATAATACCATATAATTGAGTCATTAAGTAGAATATAAAAACCACTTAAAATATTACTATTATTGAGTTGTAAATATTTTTTTCATCGAACCTGATTATGTAAATAAAAAATTCAACACAACCAATAATCATCATAATCCTTGAATTATATAAAAACTAAAGGCAAGTCCACCATAAATACGCATGTAAATTCAACCAACACTTTGCTAACTAAACTTTATGTAAATCGTCTGATTATTTCAACAATTTGACTCCTTACACCTCATCCACGTGTTCTATGGTCGGACCCTTCCATACGTACTCTGTTGAGACTAGAAGATTTGCAGCTGCACAAGCATCAAGAATCAAGACTACAACTACCACGAATGAAGAAAAGAGCGATAACTCAGGAATCTTTCAGTTATCTTGGACTTCATCACATGACGACTGGGAGTTCTGGCGAGTGGACTTCATCGCATGACAACTGGGAGTTCTGGAGATTGAACACTATTAGATCAATCAATAAAGACGGTTCTGGAAGTGCAAGGAACACTCAAGAAAATATAACTTCACCTAGGTCGTGCGTGAATATTCCTTCGATGCACAACTAGATATTAACTTTGTTATCAACAAAGCCTTTCAAAATAAAACTTACCAAGACAACCTCGTAGGATTTTACTGGTACATTCCGGATAAAGAAACTCAAACAAAGATAACTCAGAATTAACAAGCCATAGTAAAATAATAATTAGAACAAGAATATGTATACCTTGGTATACCACAGATCATAGTGCATAGATTTAGTAATTCATCGAATAAATTCGAATTAATTCAGTATAATTTTACCTACAACATTACAATTTATATGGGATTCATCAATCAATCCGGTGTATAGACATTACAATATCTGATTAAATAAATTCAGTAACTAATCAAGTAACTATTGTATGTACCATAATGTAACTTGACGCGATTGAACCTTGATTTTGAGCCTTCACAATATTACTTTCCTTCGCCTTGCTAACCCAATGACTTTACCGGTACCTCTCAGCCAACACTAGAGGAACTCTTCTTCCCCCTTAGCCCCCTGAGCCGCAAATGGGCCACACACAAGAAACCAAAAAAATAGTAGCTCCAAGCTTGCCTCGCAAGGAAGAGCTTCCACTCTTTCTTCAAGCTTGGTATCCCAACTCTCACAAGTAAAACACAATCCAATTCCCTCCTATCCCATTTGTTTTATATAAATTTCTTCACTGACACATGTCCTCATGCGCAAATAATTAACTTTTTAGATTAACTTAATTAATGTTATTTACCCACACACTTGTCACACTCTCCCCAAGTTGCACAAGTAATTACCATTTTTATTTTATTTAAAAAGTCAATTTCTCTGACATCTCCCAATGTGTTCCTATTTTCGCTCTTAGTTGTCCCTTTGTTCCCCAAATTCTCATTTAATGAGTGTCTCCTAACCAGATATTAGTTAGTGTTGGATTAGGAGTCTTCTTCTAGTTAGATTAGTGGTAGCTTGACTCTAGATATTATTCTATATGTACACCTATTCTCTCATATTTTATTTCTTTCTATTTTAAAAATCTCTTTTATTAATTTCATGCACACATGTGCATTTTGTCCAATCTTTAGATTATACTCCTCTTTTCCTAGAGTTTGATTATTCTCCAATCTTTTAACTTATGTCATAATTCATTTAGTCCCTTAATTAATATTTAGACTTAGACTTAGTTTTAGACTTAGGCTTGAACTTTTATTGGGATTTATAATTAATAAATTCATTGTTTAATTAATTATTTTAATCCAACAAGGTCTAATCATTTAAATTTTTTCTAGGCCACCTAGATTTAATGACGCAAGTTTTTTTTTTTTCAATTACACTACATGCCCTTCAAGATGCACCTTTGTGCTTCAAGGGTGTCAATCGCCTTCGACTAGTTTTGGAAGTTTGTCCAACCCTTGGAGTCAATACTCCACTCGTTCGACCTTGTGAAAGACTAAGGGCTTCTAAGGAATAAGGACTCTACCTTATCGTGCACCCTTTAGAATATTCATGAGTGATTGTCTTAGTCCACCCTCACGATATCGTGGACCTCATAAAATATGTAACTTTTAACCTACAGTTTAGACCACGATGAGAGTGCTAGTAGGTTGTGATAGGGACGTTGCCACACCTCTCCCTCAATGTTTGGTTTCTTTGTATGGCCCCTCTACTCCTTATGTGAGTCACATGAGCAAGCATCGTCAAGCCTGCATCCACTGATAAAACCTATGTCAATAATCTATATACATAAATCATATTGTAATAAATCATATGTCACAAGTGCGTAAATGATATACTTAATCAAAATACAATTAACTCCCTGACTCAATCTGGGGTCCAAGGAAGCCCATTGATTCCATCAGCATCCATAACATGTCATGTGTCCTACACACTCACAAAAACTCGTTAATAACATCTACCAATATATATGCATCAAATAATAATAAGTCATAACACATCATCACGATCATGTATAATCCATAATCGAAACGAAATCACAATGTACCATAATGACATCACTTGCATGCAAGTGTCTTCAAAGAATAAGTCAATAAAAGTGTGCTCAGTAGAGCGGGATGTTACAGGTCAATACAAAGTCTCCTAAATGAAATGATTTTTCCTTTATCATTTATTTAGTAAGTAACATAGATAAGTACTAAATGAAATGATTTTTCATTTATCTAAGCTATCTTTCAAAACTGAAATGTACTTGCAAATATTCATATTTCAAAATAAAAAATAATATACTTTACTCTTTGGCTCACAAGCACACAACTTCAAAAAATAAAGCCCTTATTGATAATTAAAATACTAGGTATCCTATAGAACTCTTTTCTTTCACTAAGAGACTCTTCAATTATGAAATAAATGGCAATCTAAAACAACAAAGAAAACTAGCCTACAACTGTAAAAGAGAGTAAAAAATAATGCTAGAAAAAGAAAGGTGATGGCTTCTCACACAAATATAACTACATGACAAATACTAGGTCAAGGGTGTATGGTTTTTTTCATCCAATATCTATCTAAAAATAGAATCCTAATGGCTAACCAACAATCTACAATTATGATTCTAAGCTTAGTGTAATAGAAATTAGAAAGAAATCAATATAGGTCAAGGTACTAGAAAACCTAGAGGTTTTCTTTGCAATCCTATGAAGTTATTAAATATACTTCTTAATGTGTGAAAAGAGTATTAAAAAGAAACCTACAATTCCTAAAAGAACTCAAACGACTGGAATAAAACCTTAGAAACTAGCAAAAATGAATTTTTGGAGCCCTTGCAAAAACTTACCTGGATAGGGGTGTTGGAAATATAGATATTGCTCCATGTTCTTTCATTGATCAATGTAGATAGCATCCCAAAAAGTTCATTGGCATGGGAACCTAAATATTTTTAGACAACTATGAGTTGGTGTCTAAAGAAAATATGAGTGGTTTTCAACACTTGGTTCCTACAAACACTGCACATAAAGTAACAACAAACAAAAAATCTCTAAAAAGATCAAAAAATCAAATGAAAAAGAGAGAAAATGGGGTCTACCCACACACCCACAACCAAGGATCAAGAGATGGCTCAAATCCCCAATGGAGTCGCCAATCTATTGTGTAAAATCTACAACAAGGGTTAGCAAATCCTGCAAATCTAGTGGTTGTATTAGATAATAGAAAAACGATAATGAAAACTAAGTTATAAACCATAACTTAAATGGAACTATTCATATTGAAGCTTATGATATTCATTAGGAAAGGAAATAACTGCAAAAAATAAAGAGAAACTAGAATAGAAAACTTATAAAAGAATGATTAAATCTCTCATTGCCCAGTGAAAATATCTTTAGACACTCATGTGGAGGATTTCTTGGAGAGAATGCACTCATTGGCCTCCTCCTCGGGAGGGTTATTTGTTCTTCCTGAGTGTCTGTCTTGGTTCCTCTCCTTATGGGTGAAAGTGATAGTGGGTGTTTCCAAAATACCTCATTAAGAACAATGAGTGACTTGGATCTAGAGAAAATTTGATATCACTTCATTACTTTCAATGGATGTGTTTATGGGAAATGGGGGAAACCTCTTGAATTTAAAAAAAAATAGTGGTTATCCTTGAAATGGTCATGGTAATAAAATATTATTATTTGACCTTGCCAATTATAACCATTACTTTTAGGGTTTTCTTTTTGGTTAATTTCAAGAGGAAAAAGTCATAACGATGTTTTATGACTTTAAAAAATTCATATGAATTTATGAAAAGTGGTTCTTTAGGTCATAATAGTAAAAAATGATATAAAAGTGGTTAATTTCAAGAGGAAAAAGTCATAATGATGTTTTATGACCTTAAGAAATGCATATGAATCTATGAAAAGTGGTTCTTTAGGTCATAGTAGTAAAAAATGATATAAAAGTAGGTAAAATACATTATACCCATACTATAGGTGGTGTACTTCGATAAACCTAACATTTCGGTCTAGGTGAACAACTTTTCGGTTATAACAATTAGTCTAACTATGCTCTTGATAGTGGTCACATTGAAATATTTTGAACTCCTATTTATAATCCTTAGTAAGATATTTTATTGCAACTTTGGCAACTAGATCTTTGGGATTTCTATTATTTATATGCAAAGTAGACATGCTAGTTTGCTTGCTTATATCATTGTGCTTTATGTTAAAATAATGATTCCTAGAACATGTAATTATAATGATGTTAGGCAACGAGAATGGTTTTTTTATAGCATCATTACCAAATGATTTGCTACAATCTCTATTCATATCTATTGAACACCAAGTACACTAGTATCAAATGGAAAAACCATGCCTTTTCAAGGGACTTGGTCGTTCATTATAAAATCCAAACATTGATATTCAAGGCCAATAACTCTAAAATCCATCACTTCTTGCCATCAAGTTTTTTGAGTTGTCTAACAAAATTATTGTTCTAAAATGTGATTTTTTTGAAGGTATCAATGAACTATTAGCAACACAAGTCTCCAAAACATTAAAGATTTTAGCTAGACTATTGTTATACAAGACATGTAGTTGTCACTACAAACCATTAAGCATGTCCATATCTGAAGGAATACTAGAAGCAAACTAACTACAAAACAACGACATATTTTTAATCATTTTAAATCAAGATCTTTTTAACATTGGAAAATTTATGTTTCCTAGTTTAGAAAAACACAATAGCATGGTGGAAATGTATATTTTTTAAATCAAAACTATCTAGTATCTATATATTCAAATAATATAAAAATCCACAAAAAAGGACTAAATTGTTACTGCAAAGTATCTTTTAATATAATATAAAAATAAGACATTGGCATCCACATTCTAAAGAAAAAAAGTGTTCAAAAGGATTGCTATAACACTTATTGAACACAAATATAGTTTAGAACATAATTTGTGTGAAGGCATTAAAGAACCATTAAAAACAAGTTTTTCTAAAAGATTAAGGATTGCAACCCAATATATTATTACATGAAGCATCTAATTTCCATAACATACTAAGACTACCTATATTTGGAATATTCCAAGGGAAAAATTACTGAACAATAGCTTGATGTTCCTTCCCCCCCCCCAAAAAAAAAACATAATTCTAAACATAAGAGGAACAATGAAAAATCATGTGAAGGAACCTATCCATAAAACACAAAATGCAGATATTGACATGAAAAAGTAGTAAATAGAACAATCCATACATTCAACCCATCACTTCAGAGTGAAAAAAGTATTCTCCACACAAATGGAACAAACATGTCCACACTAGAATTCCTAGAGAATACTAGTTTCCATATTTTTCTATAGCAGGGGAAAATCAAAAGTAATCCTCTTATCAGTCATCGAGGAAGGATCCCAACAAAAAACAACTATTGTACAGTAGGTTAGGAGGAAATTAAAAATAGGGAATCCTAAGACAAATTCATATTTTGAAGGGTTTGTTCATGGTAAGCACCTAAAGCATTGTTTTCTTTCCATGGTGTTGAACTCATCATAGGAGCCATATAAGAGGCATAGGAGACCTCGACTAGTAGGATAGTGGTGCCAAGAGATACTTTAGATCCATACAATTAAAACCCATGAATTTCTATGTTTATAACCAAGATGAACTATTTTGATTCTTACAAATATAGGATCTAGCATGAAAACAACAAATTTTGTGGAAGATTGAGCTAGGAATGAGGGTATAAACAATAATCACAATGACACTATGTATTTTTTTGGCATGGGCTCTAGTTTGGAAATTATTTTCACTATAAAATGGATGATTTGATTGATCTTGGGACTGACAATATACATAGTATCAAATGGAATGATATGATTAAGGGGAATCTAAAAGTAGTCGGCTTCGGACAAGCCACACACTAAAATTAAAGACTTCAAGCATAGAAAATAATACTTTCATTTGATCTCCATGAAACCAAAAAGTGACTTAAGCATAATGATTATAATCATGTCCAAAAAGTAGATGATAATAATATTAGTTAGAAGATGCTTCCATTGTAGTATAAATGATTTCCATCGGTGAGATATGAACATAATGAAAAACCCTCGGAGATGCCAAGTTGCCAAAAGTAGAATAGTTGGAGATCCTATGTACATTGAAGAATGAGAGAACATTTCTTATTGTGAATGAGATGAAAACACATCTATAAATATGTATGGTTAAACCATTTATAACCATGCTCAACACAGTGAACCTATGAAAGAAATAATGAAATAGTAAAAATGATAGAATCATGTTGGGAAGACAAATAATCATACTTAATATTGAATCACAAGCCATAGTCTCAACCATGTCCACTTCTTTATTATAATATAGTTGAAATCCAACAAAAGGTAGAATGCTCAAATTTTATGAAATTGTTACTTAACAATGAAATACTAACCATCCAATAGGAAATGGGTTTAAAAATGAAACACTTGTAGAAACTAAGGGGAAAATAAGGTGGAAAGGGAATTAAGATTGAAATTACCAAAAAACATAACAACAACCCTAATGCAATTGGACCAAATGTAAATGCTATAGAATTAACTAAAAATCGGATCTTTAAGAGTTGGCATGTATATCTATGGAAGCATGAAAAAAATATTCATCTAGAGTGAGTTTGAGGAGAAAAACAAACTGAAGTTGAAGGAAATTACAAACCCCTTACCTATAAAAATAATAGTACTCTATTCAAACTTTATGAGTTATTATAAATTTAACATTCCATAGATATATGTAAAATATCCATCATTTCCCTCCAAGAACTAGGTACATAAGATAAACATTTTATTTACATAATGTTTCAGACCATAATATATTTATGATATGTTTATGCATGACTAAACACAAACCTACATCAATTCATTAAACTAGAATACAAAAGAAATTTCAACCCTTAATTCATTAGGAAATAATATTACCAAATTTGTAGTAAAAGTTGGTGATGGATAAAAGTTTGTGTATAGAAGCATGAAGTCACCAAGATGGTAAGATGGGAATTTGAAATCCTAGAAGTTTATTTATCATCCTCATAATAGAGAGCCGATAGCGATGAAAAAAATCATAATTAATGGAATGGAGTAAAATGCCACGATACATGGAAATCATTTTCCTAATATTTTTTTGATGGCCCCAAAAAATAACTAGGGAAAGGAAATACTTGCCATAAGAAGTCCTATAATTTGAATATGTAGCATACCCAATACCCTCTATACTTTGTTGGGGATAAGGGGTATTTCTTGAAACCACCAATTTCCACCAACTTCTTGCTCTAATATCAATTTCCTCATTTTACTTCTATTAATTAATTAATGCATGTAGACATGACAATGCAAGCTTATGAAAACACAATAAAATCATTCAATGGATAATGACAACATAGTTACAAATGCATGTGTAACATAAAAATAAAAATGAACAACTAGAAACTAATTCAGTTCCTAATATAAATCACATTAATTCAACATATTCATAAATATATCATGAACGTAGGATTTGACAACTAGTTGGCTATAGAAGAAGGGAATTCCACCCAACCATAGGTTCCCTCTTGAACTTAATTTCTTTGAAACAAAGGCCACCCTACACACATTTCCCAATTTCCTCATAATTTTGCAATAACTATTTTCAATATTTTCATTATAATGGTCATATGATAGCTTAATATTAGAGAACAAACCTCGAGGAAGAATTAATGTCAATTCTCACTTTCAAGACCAAAATTCATGGAATATATTTCCATGCTAAAGATAAACAATCACTACACCAATCCATGTGATTAGCTTCCTTTTTAGCTCCCTTTTTTTCTTCCACTATGTTTTTTAATGTAGTTTTCTCCACTTTTTGCAAAATTCAGCACTATTTATCGGGATGGCACTATTTTGGGCATTATTTGTGTTGAGCAACACAAGTCAATGCTAAATTAGGCACTATTAGAACCTAACTTAGTGCCTGATTTAACACCTTCTTTAGTGCCCAATTTTGTGCGCTATTTAGCACCCAGGTTAGCACCAAGTGTAGCTTCTACTTTAGCTTCTACTTTAGCTTCTACTTTAGCTTCCTGGTTAGCATCCATCTTATCTTTGTTTTTAGCTTCTAGTTTGGATTCCTATTTGGCTTCCAATTTAACGCCTATTGTGCCTAAATAGTTAATTTGTTGGGGTTTAAGTGGATAGCGGCTTTGGGGATTATGGGATTTAGGGATTTGGGGTCTAGGGATTAAGGGTTAAGGGATTAGGGGTTACAGTTTAATGGATTAAGGGTCAAGGGATAATGGATTTGGGGCTTATGGATTAGGTAGTTTAATGGTTAATTTCTTAGGGACTATATCTGGTCAAGGGCTTAATTACATCCATCGACCCCACACATAATATTTGAGATCGTCCATGTCTCATTGTCACCACTTTCCATTGCCATATGTATAATCATTGTCAAAACTCTCTTGAAATGTCATGGAACTTCCAATATTCCCATCACAAATTTCTTCCACCGACACCACATGATGAGTAGTGAATGGGGCCAATGTTGAAATTTCTTCAATAGGTGCATGCATGTATCAAAATTTGACATGGTTAGACTAGAAAAATGCCTTGAAGGTATGGGAGGGTTTCAAGACTCAAGTATATCTGATGTCCCCACATAATATTTGAGATCATTCATGTTTGCATCAACATTCATAATGGACATCTCATTATCATGATTTGTCATTGCCACCTGTAGAATCTTTTTCAGAACTCTCTTGAAATGTCATGGAACTTCCAATAAACACATAACAAATGTCATCCACCGACCCCACATAGTGAGAAGTGAATGGGGCCAACATTTAAATTTCTTTAATCTATGTCTGTTTGCGTTGAAATTTGACATGATTAGACTAGACACATTCCTTGATGGTATGTGAGGGTTTCAAGACTCAAGGATGTTTGATGTCCCCACATAATATTTTATATCATCCATATTTTCATCAACATTCATCATGCATGTCTCATTTTCATCATTCATCATTCCCTTCTATAGAATCTTTGTTGGAACTCTCTTAAAATGTCATGGAACTTCCAATACACCCATCACAAATGTCTTCCATTGACCTTGCACAATGAGCAGTGAATGGGGCCAACATTGAAATTTATTAAATTTTACCTGTATGGATCGAAATTTGGCATGGTTAGACTAGATAGATTCCTTAACGGTATGGGATGGTTTTAAGAATTAAGGATGTCTGATGTCCCCAAATAATATTTGAGATCGTCCATGTTTGCATCAACATTCATAATGGGCATATCATTGTCATCATTCATCATTTCCATCTATATAATCTTTGTTGTAACTCTCTTGAAATTTCATGGCACTTCCAATACACCCATCAAAAATTTCATCCTGCACTGACCCCGCATAGTGAGCAGTGAATGTTGGAGAAATTTCTATTTTCAGCACACTAGTTCAGTGGGAGTAACACTAGTTCAGTGAGAGTTAACTGACTAGTTCTATTTTACACTTTCTAATTTTAGACCATCACTATTATGCATGCATTCCTAATTATAGGATGTCATTGCCTATATGATTGAAGATCACTCACTCATTGATAGATCATAATATGCATTGATTCTCATTCTTCATTGTGTATCTCTCTTCCTTTTTTTGATAATATTTCTTTGTGTATGCTTTATCTAGATCTCATGTGCAGGTTTCCATGAAACACTGACAGTGAATGGGGCCAACATTGAAATTTCTTCAAACTGTGCATGTATGCGTCAAAATTTAACATGGTGAGACTAGACAAATGCGTTGATGGTATGGGAGGGTTTCAAGACTCAATGATGTATTTTATCCCCACATAATATTTGATATAGTCCATGTTTACATCAACATTCATCATGCACATATCATTTTCATCATTTTTCATTTCCATCTATATTATCTTTGTCGGAACTCTCTTGAAATTTCATGGAACTTACAATACACCCATCAAAAATTTCATCACCGACCCCACACAGTGAGTTGTGAATGGGGCCAACATTGAAATTTCTTCAAATTGTCCATGTATGTGTCGAAATTTGATGTAGTTAGACTAGTCACATGCCTTAATGTTATTGGAGGGTTTCAAGACTCAAGGATGTATGATGTCCCCACATAATCCATCAGATCATCAACGTTTGCATCAACATTCATCATGGACATATCATTGTCATAATTATTCATTTCCATTTGTATAATATTTGTCGAAACTCTCTTGAAATTTCATGGAACTTCCAATACACCCATCACAAATGTCATCCACCAACCCCACATAGTGAGCAATGAATGGGGACAATGTTGAAATTTCTTCAAATTGTGTCTGTATGCATCGAAATTTGATGTGTTTAGACTAGAAACATGACTTGATGGTATGGGAGGGTTTCAAGACTCAAGGTTGTCTGATGTCCCCACATAATCTTTGAGATCGTCTAGTATGTTTGCATCAACATTCATCATGGACATATCAAGGTCATCATTCATCATTTCCATTTGTAGAATCTTTGTCAGAACTCTTTCGAAATGTCATGGAACTTCCAACACACCCATCATAATGTAGGAGCATTTCTCCACCTCAACAAATGTGCTAGAAAGATAATGCATAGGCATGCAATGGAGAAAGGGAGAGGCATTAACCCACCAATTTTTCAAATTTGAAATTTGATCCCATGGGGATTTGCATTATAAGGTTGTAAGAGACAAGCCATACCTTTGTACAGGTAGTGGATAGGGTCACCTTAAATAGTTGAGTGTAAGAAGTTCTGGATCGTAGTTAGGTCTGGATCATCATTTATGTAATGAATTCATAGGAGTATGGTGTCTTAACTGAGACAATGATGGCACTAAGGCGGTGAAGAGGATAAGCTCGTAGAGCCCTCTTTTGTAAAGAGAGAGAGAGACAGAGAGAGAGAATTATGAGATAGAGAGAGAGGTCTTAGAAGAAAAACTCAGGATAGAGTTAGGTTAGGAGAACTTGAGAGAACTGAGACTTTGTTACAGTCCAATTTATTTATGTAAACATTTGTATAGACACACAAAGATAATAAAAAAGTAGTTTTTCCTACATATGATGTGTTTATGTATTTGTGTTGATCATTATGATTTTATATGTCATTCATGTTATGAATGTATGAACTAGTGAAGTATTTTATTATTTTCAATTGTTTCTCGTCTTTGAGTTTCAAGTGCAAGGAGTGCACGTTGTTCGCAAGGAGTGCATTGACAGAGGTGAGTTAACCTCAAAGAATCTTAGGAGAGATATCATTAAACCTTCATCAACAAAAGTGCAAGGAGTGCATAGGAGGAACTTTGTGTTGAGTTCAGAAAGAGATAGAGTCATTGAGAACTCTGTAGAGCTCTGCAAGGTGTGCATCGAGCAAGAGGAATGCCAAGAGAGCGAGAATAATTTATTTTCAAGAAATCATTTGATCTAAGTTATCAAAATCACGATAATGCAAGGAGTGTGTGGGAAGTCGGAATACTTTAAGGATCAAGCTCAGAAGGGATAATGATTTTCAGAGGTGTTGAAGAGATCCAAGAGTCAGACTCGTAGGAGGAGAAAAGGTTAGAAACCTTTGAAGAATGATAAATCTTCTAAGTTGGAAGAAATAAGAAGCTCAAGAGGAGGAGAAACAGTGTTCGTTAGATCATAGTGTCGAGGATAGACAATCGTCTGATCTGTGTAAGTTGCATGAGCCTTAATTCTTTGCATGAACAAGAGAGAGAATCTATCAAGGTTTAAGACTTGAGATTTCTGAAACCCGAAGAGCCGGAAAGACAAAGTGAAATTTCAATCATTCAATCATCTGAAGTGGACCTGAGCTATCAGATCATTCGAAGTGAACCTTAGACATTGGATTGATCAAGTGAATCTGAGTCGTCAAATATTGTGAGCTCAGGAGGAGTCAAGTTTGAAACTTGAGATTTTTGAAGTGCGAAGAGATGGAGAGCCAAAGAGAATCTGGACCATTAGATGCAGAGGGGTACGTGTTGGAAGGTCATGAGATCTAGAGGAAGGAAAAGGTGAAGTGTTGAAACACCCGAAGCATGAAGAGTCGAAGAGAAGAGAGTCGTTGATCTATAAGTGGACACTTGTTAGGAAATCGTGAGCTATAATAAAATTGTGGTAGGATTTTAGTTTGAGAACTGAGATTGTCAAAACCCGAAGACTTGAATATCTGAAGTGAATTTGGACCAAAAGATCTAAGGGATATGTGGCGTGAATCCATGAACTTTGGGTAAAGTCCCCAAGTGATTCGTAGCCATCGGATCTAAGGGAGACATGGCATAAATCCATGTACTCTGGGTAAAGACCCGAAGTAAACCTCAGCCATTGATCTGAAGGAGGACACGTGTCAGTGGATTGTAACCTTCGGATAAAAGCATTGGGAAGAAGGGTGGATTTTTAGATTTGAGATCTCATAATTTTGAAGACCCGAAGGATATATCGACCATTGATCGAGAAGAGGGTCGTAGGACCATTGATCCGAGTTGGAAGGTCAAACACCCGAAGTAAAGGCAGGGTTGTTGATTAAGCAGGATAGGTGTTTATAGATCGTCAACTACAGAATATTGAAGTACGAATGGAGGAGAGGTTTAACATTTGAGATTTTTGAAGTTTGTAAATACAAAGTGACAACAGTCATTGATGTGAAGGTGCATGCGTGGTGCCAGATCTAGAAATCCAGAGAAAAGCGAAGGGGGAAAAGTATGAAGACCCAGAGAAGATATTGATCATTCATCAGAGAAGGGATTCGTAGGACCATTGATCTGGTTGGGAGGCCAAAGTCCCAAAGTGGGAGTACAACCATTGATTTTGGAGAATATGTGTCATCAAATCTTCCACTCCAGAAGATAATCAGTCACAGGTAGCGAGGGCTTGATATTTGAAAGGTTTAAAGTTTGGAATCACGAAGGATATCACTTTCGTTGATCTAGAGGAGGTAGATCTAGTCCATAGATTTGAAAAGCGTCGATCTGAACCGTCAGTTCAGACAGTATCTTCAATATCATGAGATCGATGATCCCATAGTATTTCAGAGATAGGAGTTGCATAGACTTTAAAACATCAAAGGCAGGTCGGAATTGCATGGTTACGTAAGGTCATCACCCAAGGACACATGCGAAGAAAGGTCTTAGCAAAAAGGATCTTGCGAAGAGAGAGAAGATGAGATTTCCAAAGGCCAGAAACCCAAGGTAAACTAGGGTCATCGATTTGAGAAGGGAAATCGATGGTAGGGAATCATTGCGGGGAGTAGAGGTGAAATTAGTGAACGCGATAGTTCACAGTCTGCAATGTGTTGAAGTCATTGATCTCCTTAGGAAAGGAGATTGATGGGCACGATCAAAAGGAGATCGGGTGAGCACTTTCATATTGCGAGAATAGGGTTCTTCCGTAAGGGGTGAGCATGTTGACGACCCGCAATTGTTGTGAACCGTCGATCGGCGGGTAGATGGATAGCGGTCAACTCCTGACCATAGAAACCAGGCAGGTCTAACGAGACCTGCACATTGAAGGAAAAAGGGCATGTGTAAAAGTTGATTTGGGGTCAAAGAGGAACCCAAAGAGTCGATTCGACTCAACAATTATAAATATACTAGACCAGAAGGTTGTAGAACCCCAGGAGGGAAGGGGGGCTGCATCACATTACAAATGCCTTCTACCAACCCTGCACATTGAGAAATGAATGGGGCCAATGTTGAAATTTATTCAATTTGTACCTGTATGTGTCGAAATTTGACATGGTTAGACTAGAAACATGCCTTGATAGTATGGGATCTTTTCAAGACTCAAGTATGTCTGATGTCCCCACATAACCTTTGATATCATCCACATTTGCATCAATTTTCATCATGCACATCGATATCATTGTCATCATTCATCATTCCATTCTATAGAATCTTTTTAGAAACTTTCTTGAAATGTCTTGGAACTTCCAACATGCCATTCACCAATGTCATGCACCGACCTCGCACAATGAGCAGTGAATGGGGCCAATGTTGAAATTTCTTCAAAATATGAGTGTATGCATTGAAATTTGACATGGTTAGACTAGACAAATGCATTAATAATATGGGTGGGGTTTCAAGACTCAATTATGTCTGATGTCCCCACATAATCTTCAATATTGTCCACATTTTCATCAATGTTCATCATGCACGTCGATCTCATTGCCATCATTCGTCATTCCCTTCTATAGAATATTTGTCAGAACTCTCTTGAAATTTCTTGGAACTTCCAACATGCCCATCACCAATGTCATCCACTCACCCCACATAGTGAGCAATGAATGGGGCCAATGTTGAAATTTCTTCAAGATGTGATTGTATGCGTTGAAATTTTACATGTTTAGACTAGGCACATGCCTTGACGGTATGGGAGGCTTTTAATAATTAGTGACATCATTCTCTTCATCATCACCATCATCATGGTTGTCATTTCCATCATTTTCATCATCATATTCATCATGACCCAATTTTTCCATCCATGCCAACAAATAACAAACCCGACATACCCATCTTTACAGTGAAGCCTAATGAAGATGTTGATTTCCATGTATTTGTATTTTTCTTGTGGAATTATTCGAGATGATTAAACCATGATTATATTAAGTTGAGACATCCCAAAAGAATTTCATAGGGTCCAACATGCAATTTTTTGAATGGTTAATGGGTTATGGATTATATCAGGAAAGTGGATTAATGGCATCCATTGACCCTACATGGTTAGCAGTGAATGAGCGCAATGCTGAAATTTCTCCAAATTGTGTTTGTAAGCATTGAAATTTGACATGGTTATACTAGACACATGCCTTGATGGTATGGGAGGGTTTCAAGACTCAAGGATGTTTAATGTCCCCACATAATCTTCGAGATCATTCATGTTTGAAGGGGTTAGGGTTTATATGGTATAAAGGTTAAGGTCTTAGGCTTAGGCTTAGTGAAATATTTTAATTTGTTTTAAAATATAAATTAATGAAAAAAATTTGGATACATTTAGCATAATGGTTTGTATTTACATTGTTTTACATATATGATATATGTAATTATATTTTTTAACAATTGCATATTTAATGTATTGTTATTGAGTAGGTTCTTCATCCTAGTTCAGTCTGAGTCTAACCAATAACCTGACAACACCTGTAAACTAATATCAACTAGTAAATGACCACTAACCATGATAACTCGTATCCAAGTAATCCTAATTTTGTTTGCCAACAATTCATAACAAATATTGAACACTTTAAGGATATTGCAATAGGTAATTTGTATCAACACAAATAATACTAAAATTATCGTGAATCAATTACAATAATACTATGAATTTATCGTGAATCAATTAAAATTGCAATAAGTTGATTAGAAATATTACCTTAAAACTGAATCATGTTTGACTAATGGCCTATCTATCAATTTTCCAAGGCTGGATATATTCATGGAATGTTCCTTCCTACATTTTCCATTTTAGTTGCCTCCTATATGTTGTGAAAATTCCTCACTTTATCTCCCTTAAGAGGAAAATATCTATGCAAATTGTATCCTTCAGATCCCCACATCTAATTGGCTTCCTTTCCCTTTTCCCTAAGGATGATGCCATCATTGATCCCTTCTTCCTCTAATCTAGTTTTTCCTTCTTATTGTCTTTCCAAGACTTTTGGAAAATTTATATACCTTTGTTTTGGGTATATAGGTATTTGGATTTCCTAATGGTCTCATTAGGAGTTCTAGGTTCATCAAATTGGATCTTTTCCCTATAAAATGTTTATATTCCATTTAATAACCTTTGTATTTTAACCTTCTTCTCTTTAATATAATTAACATACCTTTGCATATCCAGACAATTCTTCTCATAGTCTTCCATGGTAACATTTAAAAAAATGAGTTCAAAGAATTCCTACATATTCTTTTCATAGTAGTGCTCATAAATTTTTTCCTTTAATTTGGTTGCTTTCAAAGGAAATATACCTCCCTTATTGCATTAAAGTTTCACCAATGCCATGGACTAAGGCATCACACTCTACAATAAATGTTTTTGTGAAGTCAGGTGTGGAAGGGATATGAGTTGTACATGTAGCCGCGTTATTTTTTTTCAAAAGATTTGGTTGTTTCTTGAGTCCAAGAAAATGCTTCCTTATTTAATAATGTTGTTAAAGGTGCTTCTACTTGATCATAGCTCTTGAAAAAAATGTAGTAATAGCCTGCCAATCCTCAGAATCCTCTAATATTCTTCAAGGTTTTGGGAATTATACATTCCCTTATAGATTTAATTTTGTTAGGGTCCACATTTACACCTTCATGAGATACAATATAACCCAAATATTCCACTTCTTGAACCCCAAAGGCACACTTGGAAGGATTTTCATAAATTTGTTATTCTTCCAATAGTTGTAATACTCTGTCAACATGTTGTACATGCTCTTCCCAACATTTGTTGTAGATTAGTATTTCATCAAAAATACTAACACCAATTTTCTGAGGAAGGCCTTGAAAATAGAACTCATCGAGGTCTGAAACATTGAAGGTGCATTAGTAAGTCCAAATGGAATAACCAAAAACTTATAATGACCTTAATTTGTTCTAAAAGTTGTTTTGGGAATGTCTTCCTACCTCATTTTGATTTGATGATATCCAGAACGAAGATCCAACTTAGTAAAGAAAATAGATTCATGCAATTCAGATAATAACTCATCAATGACATGAATAGGAAACTTATCTTTGATGGTCATTTTGTTGAGTTGTGTATAACCATGAGCGATACTTTTTCACAACCATCACCATTGGTGAAGTGAAAGAATTTTGGCTAGGTTGAATGATCTCGACCTATAACATTTCTTGGATCATACACTCAATCTCACTCTTATGTTAATATGGATTCATGTAAGTCACGATGTTAGGTGGCACACTTGTTGGTTGAAAATTAATAACATGTTCATGATCTTGAGCAGGTGGAAGACCCTTAGGAATTTCTAGAAATACCTTTGATAACTATTTGGAGACCCAATTCAGAAGAGGATATATATGTTTGAACATCTAGTGAGAACATTTGTGAAATTACACCATGGTGTCCCTTTTTGAGTAATTTTGTCATTCTATTAGAGATTGTCACCTTAGAGAGCTTACCTTGGGTACCTCTAAGATCATTTTCCTTTCCTTCTGAGGAAAACCTCATGAAAAGATCTTGAAAATTAAGGGCCATTGGATGTTGGATTACTGAGAGGGGGGGTGAATCAATAATAGCATAATTATAAATCTTTTTCTCCAAGTGTTATATCAATGTAGAATTATTATCCAATAATGATCAATAAGAAATGAACAATCACACACATACACAATACACCAGTGTTTTATGTGGAAACCCAAATCAAGAGAAAACCACAGATTGATTTTTCTTATATGTCTTGAAGAATTACATTCATTGGAAGCACCAAATTCCTTTGTTTTCCAGCTGCAACTGGAAGGAGGCTTCAACCCCCTAGTTTCTCAGGACACACCTGAGGGAAGCTCCAAATCCCCAATTCTCTGGCTACAACCAGAAGGAGGCTACAACCCCCTATGTTCTCCGACTACAACCAGAAAGTGGCTACAACCACCTGTCCCTACCCCGTCCAACTGCCCTGAAGTAGAAATAGAATGATGGAACCACTGTCACACTATCATTGTGAGATATAATGCTGTAAACATGTACCAATAAAATTGAACCATGCATCAACCATTCATCAACCTGTACCTCAACATGTAACCAACTTGTACCATGAACAAGTGCATCAATCATGCACCAACCTATACCTTAAACAAGTGCATCAACCATGCACCAACCTGTACCAAAAAACATGTAATCACAATGTACCATAAACAAGTGCATCCAACCATGTACCAATCATGTGTCAACTACTCCTTACTATGACTCATTAATATTTACCAACATCATCAACTATACTACTCATGTATGTGCCAAGTCATCAACTACTTGTCTCAACCATGTACCCAACATGTGCCTTAACCAAAATCCCTCATCAATTTCATCATACAAATATGATTTGTAAATCTGTAATAGACCTGGTGTATATTATCACATACCTGCAAACCATCCTTAACTTTAACAACAAGAGACTAGCATTTTCATCAAACTTTTCTTTAGTCTCACATGACTAGTTTTGGATTAGTCAATGACCCTAATCATAACTTTGTACCTGTAATGAGTAAAGATCTAAAACTGATACACAATTTTCTTCAGTTTGTTTTATGCAATTCCTCTAGGTTTCACTACTTGGAACCTCTTATAAAAGGACTTATAGAGAAAATGGCATACCTTGTTGAATTCTAGAGAGCGACCTTGTAGAGCGTGATCCGCATGGAATATTTGTTGAATCAATCAAAAACTCTTACACAACATACTACATAATGTATTAAAACCAAAACATTTTTTATTACTGAATTTGGATCTGTTATGAAGAAGTTATGATGTTTTTACCTGAAACACCGACTTTAGACTAGTTTAAGGACTAGCCACAAACCCTATTTTCCATGGAGTATAATTCCAAAAATGCAATGAACCACAAGATAAATTTTTTACCACAGATACTTGGATATGTTTTCTCAATGGCATATAAATTTCATGGTCTGAAGAATTCTAGAAAAAACATTATTGCAAAAATGGTGAGATGACCTATAAATAACATACCTTAGAAAGCACCATCAAAAGAATTTATCCTTCCTTGAATTCCGACCTTCTTTTCTTCACCTTCCATCAAAAATTAGGCTTAGATATCCTTTGGTTACCTTAGACACCTATATATATTCAATATTCTCAAGTTTGTTGTAAAATTAGAGAGTCTTGCCTCTTATTTATACTCTCCATGTAGCTTCCTTAAAAACATCTTCTAGGTCACTTTGCCCACTTTCCTTATTTTAGGGTTAACCCACTTCTAATTTCTCCATTAAATTTATTATTTAAATAAATAAAAATTTGTTCACTTTGAATTATAGTAAACTCATCACTTCACTTTATTATTTACCTTCTAAAATCTCTTAAACCACTTGGACTACTTTGACCTTTTGGGGCTTCAAGCCAACATATGAGGGTCCTCCGACTTCGTAAGGCCATAACTCTCAAATCGTGAGGAGTTATGTGACATTATACATACCACCACAAATGGAATGACATGTACTATCCATCTAGAATGGTATTACCTGCAAATATATCAAAACTCATACTATTATCCACCAAACAAACTTGGGTCCATTACCCAAACCTGGGTTCTCCAACTTCACATGGCCATAACTCTCTAACCGTGAGGAGTTATGTGACGTTCCACATACCACCAGAAATGGTGTGACAAGAAATATGAATATAGGATAGTTTCACTGAAAAATTCATTGTCCTTCATCTCATTATTCCACAATTAAGCATGGGTTCTCTCACTCCGCAAAGAGTCTTCTCGTGAGGTATTTCACCATAAGGGGACCACTTTGGAGTTCATTCATATTTACTTCTTATCAACCATGAAAAGAAAATAATGAGTCATCTTTACATCAAACAAACTTGGGTTCATTACCCAAACCTCTATGCTATGGGGCTTTCTTCAAGGGTTGACATCAATGGAAACCAATCTTAATCAACAATACACCCCTTTGGCATTGATGGAAACACTTTGATGAAACACTGAAATCATATCACTCATGCTCCCCCTGGAACCATGCCTTTGTCCTTTGCCTCTTTCGTCTACATCTGATAAATCTCTCCCCCTTTGTCATCAATGGAAAAGGTATCTTTCCATTCGGGGCTGATCCCCCTAACTGAATTGTCCACTTATGGTGCTTCCTCGTGTAAATCTAGGACATGTAAGATAAGAATTCAAAAAGCATTCATTTTGGAGTAGAAATAAATCCAAGTCTCTGGCGAAGATATTCAAAGGCTTCCCATGGAAGTGGCTTTGTGCAGATGTCTTCCACTTGTTCTTTTGTGCCCACATACTCAACTTTGATGTTCTTTTCTACAACCTTCTCCCATAGAAATTCATACTTGATTGGAATGTGCTTCTTCTTGGAGTGAATCGTGAGGTTCTTCGAGATATTGATGGTGCTTGTATTATCATAATAGATTGGAATGGGCTCGTCATACTCAACATGTATATCTGTCAGATTTTGTTTCATGCAAATAACCTATGTACAACATGATGTCGCTACAATATACTTTGCCTCGGCTGTAGATAAAGATATTGATTATTGTTTCTTGATTAGTCATGATACCAAACACTCACTTTTAAGTAGAACGTTTCTCCACTAGTGCTTTGTCGGTCATTAATACAACCTACCCAATCTTCATCTGTGTAGGCAATAAGTGATAGATCTTTTCCTTTTGGATACCATAATCCAAACTCTTATGTTCCTTTCAGATATTTGAAAATCATCTTTACTGCTAATACATGTGATTCCTTTGGTTTTGCTTGAAATCGTGCCACCTGTCCAACTACCTGCATTACATCTGGTCTGGATGTTGTCACATATAGTAGGCTACCAATCATTGACTTACTAGGCAATGTTGTCATATTTCCTCTGATCTATAGACTTTAAATCATCATCTTTGCTCAACTTGCAACTAGTTTGCAATATTCCATTCCGAACCTTTTTATCATTTCTCTGATATACTTGGTTTGAGAAATAAAAATTCCTTGGTTGATTTGATGTATCTGAAGTCCTAGAAAGAAGGATATTTCTCCAAGTAATGACATTTCAAATTCATTTTTCGTATCTTTTGCAAATTTCTGGCTTAACCTCTCATCATCACTACCAAAAATAATATCATCAACATAAACTTCAACTAATAAAATATTACCTTGACTTACCTTGATGTAGAGGTTGTTGTCTGCACTTCCTTTTCTGAACCCTGCTTGTTGCGGATACTTATCAAGTCTAGAGTACCATGCTCTAGGAGCTTGTTTCAGACCATACAAGGCCTTCTTTAATTTCCACACATAATCTGTATTCTCTGACAACTAAAATCCTTTTGGTTGTTCAATGTAGTCTTCTTCTTCAAGTTCCCCATTCATAAAATATGATTTTACATCCATTTGATATACTTTAATATTTTTGGAGCATGCATAAGCTAAAAGTAAATGGATTGCTTCCATTCTGGCAACTGGGGAAAATGTGTCTTCAAAGTCAATTCCTTCAATCTGTGCATGTCCTTTACATACCAATCTAGCATTGTTCCTTGTAACTTGTCCATCTTCATTCAATTTATTCCTAAAAACCCATTTTGTGCCGATCACTTTCTTATTCTTTGGTCTTGGAACCAATTCCCAAGAATCATTTTTCTCTATTTGATCCAATTCTTCATCCATGGCCTTATTCTAAAATTCATCCTTGCTGGCTTCTTCAAAATGGTTTGGTTCAATTGTAGATAAGAATGCTAGGTGTGTTTGTTCTGGTGAACGGATTCTTCTTCTGGTCTCATCTCTTGCATCTTTGTTTCTGATAATCTGATCTGAAGGATGATTATTTGGTACTCATCTACTAGGTGTCTTTGGAGACACTTGTTGAACTTGCTCTTTTGTTTCTGTCGGATTCTCTTCATCTTCCTCTTCTACTTATTTTTCATCTTCTACTTCTTCTTTGAAAGGTTGTTCCATTGATTTATTTTCTTCTTCCTTTGGTTCTAGTCTGCCTATTTCATCAATTGTTACGTTGATGCTTTCCACAACTTTGTTCAATCTCAGATTATAACACTTGTATGCTTTTCTTGTACTTGATTAACCAGCAAGTACTTCTTTGTCCACACGAGAGTCAAAATTTTCCATTCTTCAATCTTCTCTTTTGATGTTGTATTTTCTTCCAAAAACTCTGAAGTGCTTCACATTTGTTGCTCTTTCTTTCCATAGCTCATAGGTAGTTTTGTCAGTGTTGTTTATGAGAATTACTTTGTTTTTAATGTGAATTGTTGTATGCACTGCCTGTGTCCAAAATATATCTGTCAATTTGGAATCCATTAGCATCGTTTGAGCCATTTCATGTACTATCCTATTCTTTCTTTCAACAACTCCATTTTCTTGAGGTGTCCTAGCAACAGAGAATTTCCTTTTTATTCCATGACTGTTGCAGTAGTCCATAATTGCCTTTGAAGTGAACTCTTCTCCATTATCAGATCTCAAGCATTTTATTTTTGAATCCATTTCATTTTCAACCATTTTCTTGTAGATCTTAAAATTTTCAAAAGCTTTTGACTTATTCTTAAGAAAAAAAACTGTAGACATTCTTGTATAATCATCTGTAATGATCCCAAGCCATTATGCAAGGATCATTACTGTTTTAGTGTCTTTTTAAAACTTTTTCTGAGTGAGGTATTTCGTCAAACACTTTGCTGATCTACCTTTTAGATGTGTTTATATGTGTGTATGCAGAAAATAACAGAAAGAGATAACCATGGAACATACCTCAACCATATGCAATAAGATAGACAAGCCAAAACATCTCAATTCTTCTTTATTCATAAAATAGAGAAACCTGCTACAATGAAGATGCTGATCTGGAATGCTCAATAGGTGGCCAAGAAGATAGACAATAGATAAGAGTTACTACAAAATGCTCCCGCTAATACAAAATAATGCCTCCAAAGGATGAATAAGAAATGAAGATCAATACAAGTAGATCTGAATGCCAAACTCTCCAGCTGAAGAATGCCACGCTCCAATAGAAGGCTGAAATGCTAAATAACTTGGCACTTCTTCCAAAAGTGTCCAATCACCCTAAGAAATATCCCAATTGATAGATCGGGTGATGGTAAGAATAACCCAGGTGCCCGAATCTCCAAGATCCCTCTCAATCTCCGTAGATCTGAATTTCCCACTAAATGGGGTGCCCCATTAGATGACTGAAACCCTAGCTGGTTCATCCCTGATGAAGGAGGCCTCCAAACTCTCTGAAACTCTCCAAGAATATAGATCGAGCAATGGTAAGAATAACCCAGGTTCCTGAATCTCCAAGATCCCTCTCAATCTCCGTAGATCTGAATTTTCCACTGTACGGTGTGCCCCACTGGATGACTGAAACCCTAGATAATTTGGCCCTACTAAAGGAGGCCTCCAAATTCTCTGAAACTCTCCAGAAATATAGATCAGGACACTACAAGTCACTAGGTAAAATCTCAGGGTCATATCTGAAGTGTAACCCCTCCAAACGGACTAGATCTGGATCTCAAAAAAGCCCTCCTTCTCTTCAATTCGCCCCACTGCTCGATAAATAATATGAGCCATAAAACTGTCTTAGAAAGCACTAGATATAATGTCCAAGGCCCTGAAATGAAAACCCAAGTGATAGAGTCCTCAACGGCCCTGCCAATCTCCTACAACGAATCTCTCTCCAAAGATGGTGCACCCCTCTTGCTGGAATCCCTCAACTGGTGCACCCTCTCTCTATCTGCACATGAAACTGATGTAGAATCCTCTTGCAACTGAGTAGATCTGGAACTAGAATGGTGTGGGAGAGTATTTCATCTCCGAGACCAAGCTTGGGACAAGATAGGTGGAATCTTTCACAACCAAATCATCCTCTAGGGTTTGTTATGTCAAAACCCTCAAAACCCAATATTGGGCTCACTAGCTAGAAGCCATAAATCAAAATAAGATCATACATGAATGATGAGAAGAGGCCCTTCCCTTCCTTTTATACCTTTTCTCTCACCTTGTCCCTCCAAAGTGATTTTCATTTTATTAATATTTAATTAATTAATTAAATCACTTTAATTAATTAATTAACCTTTTTACCTCTGAAAATCTCCTTATCTCTCCTTGTGGCTTCCCTGGCCACTGAAAGTCACTTCTAGCCATCCCATCCTGTAGTGTTGCTCCTCCCGATTCCAATGAGCTATTACACTGGGAGGTTCCTCCAAGTAATGTGCCCCAAATGCCCTCTTCAGTGATTTTAATTAACTTATAGATCAAAATAGTCAAAATCATGGAAATCGTCGGAATGGAACGAAACCAAATCCAACCTATGTGGAATGGATCATAATGATGGAATATGATGATAAATGCCAACTGGACCCCACAATGCCTCTCAAATACCCCTTTACTCTCTATAACATCCATCTGGCTACTCTGGTCATCATAAGTCTCTGCCCTGTGATGATGTCCCGAAGTGGGGACATTACAGTCCTCCCTGCTAGAAAATTGCTTGTCCTCAAGCAATACCCAAATCCCTCCAAGTAAAATACCAGGATCCCATGTCCACCTATGGGATACATAGTGGAACCCATCCAATGATGAACAATAGCACACTCCACCCCTTGGATCCCATATCAGGAAGTGAACTGCAATACTCTGTGAAGAACAATCCTGGAAGATATCAATCCTCTGAACCTCCTGCACCTGACCCATGGCCTCATCTCAGAATGAGTCCATCCTCCAAATCTCTACCAAGATCCACATGGCCTCCATCAACTGCACGTGTTGATGCCTGACTGAGGTGATGCAAGACTTCTATGAGGTACCCGCAACTGATGTGCTCCTCTCAACACTGAAGATCAATGGAAAGTTAGAGTAACTTTCCCCTACCATGGTCCACTCTCCCCTGTCGGTCAATGAACTGCTCAATCCTAAAATCTATAGGTCCCATGCTAACCTATGTCAATGATCCTTTTGCTGACACTGCACTACTCTGTCCACGCCTGTCTATGCCCTGCATACATACAGGATCCTCCTTGCCAGGATCCTCAATCTGAAATACCTGTGACCACTGAACCTGCTGCCCAGAAACTGTATCGGCATAGACACCTCTATAGAAGAAGTATCTGTCCAAATGTCTCCATGCCCTATCATGATGATCAAGAGGAAGAAAAGGTCTAACCCCATAGGACAAGTACCTACCGACCCACTCCCAACCAACCCAAGGTGGAGTGTGTGGCTCTCTGGCACCACCTGGGTTGTCATGTAGTGAAACATCCTGCTAACCAAGTGGACTCCCGGATCCCATGGAAAACTTGGAAGTTTATCACTTCCAGTCTCCGCTAGCTGCTCCTGTGCTGGGCTGATCACTGTCAGAAGCCCACTGCGCTCATTTTTCATAACCAGGTCTATGATGCTCACCATCACACACCAAGTCTCAACTGTCTATCTAACATGGTCCACCTCTAACCTGTTGTATGCCGTAAAAGTACTCATGTCATATAGTCTCAGCCTACTCACTCTCCATGCTCCCAGCCATGGCCTATCCCTCCTCATGTCGTTGTCTATGATAAAAGTGTCAGGACAGGCTAATAGAAACATCTGCAGCTGGCTGTAGGACTGGGAGGTGTCACATGCTTTGGTCAATCCCAATGATTCGACCAGAAGCTCGTCCATCGGTATCCATGAAAGATGCTCTCCTGTGGTCATCACCGAGTCCCAACCATCCAGTACAACAAGAAGTAACCCCTCTGACTGCTGGTCAACCAACCTCCATCTCTCATCTACCATGCAACTGCTGAAATGGTGAAGATGATATCCCACTACTATGTGATGTTGCAGAGGAGTGACATCTACATACTCCCCTGAGTGTGTCTCCCCCCTACAAGGCACCATACCCCTCTGAATGCCACCATACACCTCAACATATCTCTGTGAGTTATCACTCATCGCGGTATGCTCTGGCATACTCATGTCATCTTCTGCAAACTCATGTTACATCACAGATCCTGGGCGTACAACTGGATCAATCTTTATATGGAGATCAACCACTCCCAAGACACAAATGGAAGTTTCCCCCATCGACTGGTGCTCCTCTGCTAGATCATCAACATCCTCTGTCAATGTGACTGACTGATACATCTACCTGTCCACTAAGACAGATGAAGTGGATCTCTAACGAATCTACTCAAGAGACCCATCTGATATAGAATTTTATTCTTAAAGGGCGGTCTGTGTGCCTCTCAAGAATCCTCAAGTGATCTCCAATTCCCGAGTGAGTCGATCTACCTCCAACTCCTGCCCCCTCAGGTCCCTATGATACAACTTGCCAATCCCTAGTAGGTAGTCTCTGTCTGTCAACAACTGCTGGTAGTCAGTCCTCATCATAGACACTCTCTCCCAGAAAGTGTGAAAATCATCCATGGAAAATCCTCCATCTGAGCTACCATGTGCCACTGATGCTCTCCAATCGTAATCTGCCATCACTGCATGCATAGTCATCAATATGTCTAGTGGCTGCCCTGATCATAGTCTCACTAACTCCCAACTGTGTTGCTAAGTGGTGTGACTCTTGACCATAGTCATGCTGGGGTACCCCCTCATGCCTCTCACTGCTACTGCCATCACTAACAACACTCTCTGCAGAAGATAAAGTGATGAACTGCCTGTTGTCTACTGTTCCACTAGGTACTCCTATATGCCACTACATCCCATCACTAGATTCCATCTCCCCCTGACTCACATTGCATCCTATATGAGAAGCTATATCCTCTTGTGCACTCAACCTGCTACTATTATCTGCGCCTGGATCCCATATAGCTGTATCCAGACACGTGCTATCATCATCCTAACTACCAAAGAGTGCATCCTCATCCATGCAATCTGATCCTGGAAGTAAGTGCTCCATCCACCTATCAACCTCTGCCATCTGCTCAACCACTGGAGTCTCCAATAGTTGTGGCTCCATATCCTCTGATTGACCTGTATGTGTGGGGTCAACTGCATGTACGTTCTGTACCTCCTCCTAGATCTGTGGGTCTACCTGTCCATGGTGTGCATCCCTCACACTAGGGTCATCCATCATACCTGATGTGCCACTGATCTCCTCATCTGACGTGGCTATCATGGGTGTTTGAACAGGTGTCATATGTGTCACGGCCCCCATAGGAAGATCATCATCTCTAGGTGCTAACACGTGTGACTAATCACTAGTGTCACCACTCTGCAGAGGCGTAAGTTCATCAATGGTATGTGACATGTCTGCTGAGACACTAGGGCTATCGTCATGTCCATCCAGCTGCCTATCCACTACACAAGGGTCATCCTTCTCCTCAAGCGTGCAATCATCACTAACCTCTATGCAAGAGTCATCATCACTAGCCTCTGAGGTAGAGTCACTATCACTAGCCTCTATGCAAGAGTCATTGTCATCATCCGACTGTTCTGAATCCACATCTATCGCTCCATCCTCACATGGAAAACTTGGAAGTTTATCACTTCTAGTCTCCGCTAGCTGCTCCTGTGCTGGGTTGATCACTGTCGGAAGCCCACTGCACTCATCTGTAATCACCAGGTCTATGATGCTCACCATCACACACCAAGTCTCAACTATCTATCTAACAACGTCCACCTTTGACCTGTTGTATGCCATAAAAGTAATCCTATCATATAGTCTCGGCCTACTCACTCTTCATTCTCCCAGCCATGGCCTATCCCTCCTCATGCCGATGTCTATGATAAAAGTGTCAGGACAGGCTAATAGAAACATCTGCAGCTGACTGTAGGACTGGGAGGTGTCACATGCTTTGGTCAATCCCAATGATTCAATCAAAAGCTCGTACATCGGTATCCATGAAAGATGCTCTCCTGTGGCCATCACCGAGTCCCAACCATCCTGTACAACTAGAAGTAACCCCTTTGACTACTAGTCAAACAACCTCCATCTCTCATCTACCATGCAACTGCTAAAATGGTGATGGTGATCTCCCACAACTATGTGCTGGTGCAGAGGAGTGACATCTACATACTCCCCTGAGTATGTCTCCCCCCTGCAAGGCACTATACCCCTCCGAATGCCACCATACACCTCAGCATCTCTTTGTGAGCTATCACTCATCACGTTATTCTCTAGCATACTCAAGTCATCTCCTGCAAACTCATGTTTCATCACAAATCCTGGGCGTACAACTGGATCAATCTCTATATGGAGATCAACCACTCCCAAGACACAAATGGAAGTGTCCCCCATTGACTGGTGCTCCTCTTCTAGATCATCAACATCCTCTGTCAATGTGACTGACTGATACATCTGACTATCCACTAAGATAGATGAAGTGGATCTCTAACGAATCTCCTCAAGGGACCCATCTGATATAGACTCTGATTCTTGAAGGGCGGTCTGTGTGCCTCTCAAGAATCCTTGAGTTCTCTCCAATTCCCGAGTGAGTCGGTCTACTTCCAACTCCTACCCCCTCAGGGCCCTCTTATACAACTCGCCAATCCCTAGTAGGTAGTCTTTATCTGTCAACAACTGCTGGTAGTTAGTCCTCATCATAGACACTCTCTCCCAGAAAGTGTGAAAATCATCCATGGAAAATCCTCCATCTAAGCTACCATGTGCCACTGATGCTCTCCAACCATAATATGCCATCACTGCATTCATGTCATCAATATGTCTAGTGTCTGCCCTGATCATAGCCTCACTAACTCCCAACTGTGCTGCTAAGTGGTGTGACTCCTGATCATAGTCATGCTGGGGTACCCCCTCATGCCTCTCACTGCTAGTGCCATCACTAACAACACTCTCTGCAGAAGATAAAGTGATGAACTGCCTGCTGTCTATTGTGCCACTAGGTACTCCTGTATGCCACTGCATCCCATCACTAGATTCCATCTCCCCCTGACTCACACTGTATCCTGTATGAGTAGCTATATCCTCCTGTGCACTCAACCTGCTACTATTATCTGTGCCTGGATCCCATATAGCTATATCCAGACACGTTCTATCGTCATCCTGACTGCCAAAGAGTGCATCCTCATCCATGCAATATGATCCTGTAAGTAAGTGCTCCATCCACCTATCAACCTCTGCCATCTGCTCAACGAATGGAGTCTCCAATAGCTATGACTCCATCTCCTCTGACTAACCTGTATGTGTGGGGTCAACTGCATGTACGTCCTATACCTCCTCCTGGATCTGTGGGTCTACCTGTCCATGGTGTGCATCCCTCACACTAGGCTCATCCATCATACTTGATGTGCCACTGATCTCCTCATCTGACGTGGATATCATGGGTGTCTGAACAAGTGTCATATGTGTCACGGCCCCCATAGGAAGATCATCATCTCTAGGTGATAATACGTGTGACTCCTCACTAGTTTCACCACTTTGCTAAGGCGTAAGGTCATCAATGGTATGTGACGTGTCTGCTGAGACACTGGGGCTATCGTCCTGTCCATCCAGCTGCCTCTCCACTACACAAGGTTCATCCTTCTCCTCAAGTGTGCAAGCATCACTAGCCTCTGTGAAAGAGTCATCATCACTAGCCTCTGAGGTAGAGTCACTATCACTAGCCTCTATGCAAGAGTCGTTGTCATCATTCGACTGTTCTGAATCCACATCTATCACTCCATCCTCACACATCTCACCTTCACTGTCATGACATGCCTCAATAATGCACTCCTGATCTTTATCCCTACACCTATGATCTAGTTCCCACGGCCCCTTGCAACTGTGGCAAGGTTGCATGCTCCTACTGGGCGTGGGGTTTCTCTTTTCTTCCCACCATATAGTTGCTTCTTTTTTCTTTTTACCTGCTATGATCATCCCTTGTAAAATATCCCATTTTCTCCAATGAGGATTTCTAAAGGCTGCATATTGTAGGAAGGTTATTGTAGCCTTAGTTTCCTTGCTAAGGCCGTCATACATGATCTCCAACCATGGTATCTCAAAGGATATATTATCTACTTCTTTCCAACTATCCATTTATCCCTATGGAAGACCCCCCAGGTTTGTAGGATTTAAGCTCTGATACCACTGTAATGATCCCAAGCCATTATGAAAGGATCATTACTATTTTGGTGTCTTTTTAAAACTTTTTCTGAGTGAGGTATTTCGTCAAACACTTTGCTGATCTACCTTTTAGATGTGTTTATATGTGTGTATGCAAAAAATAACAGAAAGAGATAACCATGGAACATACCTCAACCATATGCAATAAGATAGACAAGCCAAAACATCTCAATTCTTCTTTATTCATAAAATAGAGAAACCTGCTACAATGAAGATGTCGATCTGGAATGCTCAACAGATGGCCAAGAAGATAGACAATAGATAAGAGCTGCTACAAAATGCTCCTGCTAATACAAAATAATGCCTCCAAAGGCTGAATAAGAAATGAAGATCAATACAGGTAGATCTGAATGCCAAACTCTCCAACTGAAGAATGCCACGCTCCAATAGAAGGTTGAAACCCTCAATAACTTGGCCCTGCTTTCAAAAGTGTCCAATTACCCTAAGAAATATCCCAATTGATAGATCGGGTGATGGTAAGAATAACCCAGGTGGCCGAATCTCCAAGATCCCTCTCAATCTCCGTAGATCTGAATTTCCCATTGAATGGGGTGCCCCACTGGATGACTGAAACCCTAGCTGGTTCAGCCCTGATGAAGGAGGCCTCCAAATGCTCTGAAACTCTCCAAGAATATAGATCGGGCAATGGTAAGAATAACCCAGGTGCCTGAATCTCCAAGATCCCTCTCAATCTCCGTAGATCTGAATTTCCCATTGTATGGTGTGCCCCACTAGATGACTGAAACCCTAGATAATTTGGCCCTACTGAAGAAGGCCTCCAAATGCTCTGAAACTCTCCATAAATATAGATCGGGACACTACAAGTCACTAGGTAAAATCCTAGGGTCAGATATTAAATGTAACCCTTCCAAATGGACTAGATCTGGATTTCAAAAACGCCCTCCTTCTCTTCAATTCGCCCCACTGCTCAATAAATAATCTGAGCCATAAAACTGTCTCGGAAAGCACTAGATCTGATGTCCAAGGCTCTGCAATGAAAACCCAAGTGATAGAATCCTCAACGGCCCTGCCAATCTCCTACAACGAATCTCTTTCCAAAGATGGTGCACCCCTCTTGTTGGAATCCCTCAACTAGTGCGCCCTCTCTCTATCTGCACATGAAACTGATGTAGAATCCTCCTGCAACTGAGTAGATCTGGAACTAGAATGGTGTGGGAGAGTATTGCATCTCCGAGACCAATCTTGGGACAAGATAGGTGGAATCTTTCACCATCGAATCGTCCTCTAGGATTTGTTATGTCAAAACCCTCAAAACCCCCAATATTGCGCTCACTAGCTAGAAGCTAGAAATCAAAATAAGATCATACATGAATGATGAGAAGAGGCCCTTCCCTTCCTTTTATACTTTTTGGCTCACCTTGTCCCTCCAAAGTGACTTTCATTTTATTAATTAATTAACCTTTTTACCTCTGAAAATCTCCTTATCTCTCCTTGTGGCTTCCCTGGCCACTGAAAGTCACTTCTAGCCATCCCATCCTGTAGTGTTGCTCCTCCCAATTCCAATGAGCTATTACACTGAGAGGTTCCTCCAAGTAATGTGCCTCAAATGCCCTCTTCAGTGATTTTAATTAACTTATAGCTCAAAATAGTCAAAATCATGGAAATCGTCGGAATGGAACGAAACCAAAGCCAACCTATGCGGAATGGATCATAATGATGGAATATGATGATAAATGCCAATTGGACCCCACAATGCCTCTCAAATACCCATGTACTCGCTATAACATCCATCTGGCTACTTTGGTCATCATAAGTCTCTGCCCTATGATGATGTCCGAAAGTGGGGACATTACATCATCAACTAATAACATAAAGTATTTATCACCCTTTAAACCCTTTGTTGTAGTTAGTCCATCTAGATCAGTGAGCACAATTTCCAATGGTCTCGTCATTGAATATTCCTTTGATTTTCACTTGTTCTTTGTTTGCTTTCCTTGTTGACAATGCTTGCATAAAGTGTTGGTTGGTTTCATGATTTGGGGCATTTATATGACTGCTTCTCTTTTTCTGACTTTGATAAGGTTATCAAAATGTATGTGACCCATTATTTTGTGCCATAGCCAACTTTCATTTTCCTTTCCTAGACAACACTTTTCATTTCCAATTTCACTTAACACATATGTTGTTTGAAGTTCTTGCAACTATAGAAATCAATTTTCTTGAACCTTCTTTTCTTATCTCACACTTTTGTGAATGAAAAGTAACTTTATGACCTTGGTCACAAATTTGAATCACACTTAGAAGATTATGTTTCATATCTTCTACCAGTAGAACATTTTCTTCCTTTTCTTTCTTGTTCCCAATTCAGACTGTGCCTTCTCCAATGATTTTGGCTGAGTTATCATTTTCGAAGGAGATTGATCCATTTATTTCCTTTCGTAATGTAAGAAATTTGTATTTATCACCTGTCATGTGTTTTGAACACCCACTGTCAACATACCAACCATGTTTTTTCTGCTTATCTTGTAGAGCGACTGTGCATTCTTCATTTCTATACTGATCTGGTTTTCTTATCCATGTCATTTTCTGAGGTTCCTATCTGTGACTATTGTTATTTTGTTGAGGTTCTTTAGGAGGGATTGGCATTTTGCAATCTTTGGCCATGTGTCCAAAATTGTTACATTTGTAACATTCCACTTCAGAGCTCAAAGATTCAAACCTGTTGTAACTTCTTCTATGTGTTTCACTAGGTCTCTTTGAATAACCCCTTTGTGTATGACTTTCAAAGTTGTTGTTGTTCATGTTGTTAGCTCTGCAATTCACAACTTTGTGTCCAAAATTATTACATGCATAACATAAACCAAAAAATATAGTTTGATACCTGGGAGTTGAAGATCTTCTGAACGAAGGTGCTCTTATGAATCCTTCTTCTTCTTGAGGCCTATCTGTCTATTGTTAATTTTGAAATCTGAATCTTGTTGGTGGAGGAGTGTCCCTGTAATCTTCCTTGTATATCTTTTTATCTCCGTTGATTGTTTCTGCATAGCTTTTTGGATACGTTTCTTTCTCTGTTGTTTTGGAGCTTGATCCCTTTTTTGTTTGATTGTATCCAAGTCTGGACTTGTCAAGATGGGATTTTTGACTGTTGATAATGTCATCCAGAACTTTTGAGATATTCTGCATATTTTTGTTTTGAATATCCTTTCTTAGTGTGACAATATTGCTTCCAAGTTTCCAATGATCTTGTCCTTTTCTTCTAGTTGTTCTTTGGGTGCTTCTTCAATTCTTTTATCTTCTTCCATTTGAACCTTTAATTTTGTGATCATTTGTTCTAGTTCTCAAGTGTCCTTTTTCTTGTCTAGTTCTGCTTGTAGTTTCTTATTTTTCTTCTTTTCTCTTTTGATAACTTCTATGGCACACATTAATTCTTCTAGATAGTCAACTTCTTCCTCTTCAATTTCTTCTTCAACTTATTCATACTCTTATTTGGCTTCTTCATATTCTTCTTCGGAGTCTTCTTTGTCAAAATCTTTTACTTCCATGAATAGAACTCTTCCCGTCTCACTATCATTGACTTCATCTTCATCTGATGATGAGATGTCTTCTTTGATGCATAAGCTTTTCTTGAAAGATTTATTTGTAGTTCTTTTGCCTTTATATGTGTGCTTTCCTTTTGAGTAACCTTCATCATTTCTCTTCTTCTTATGACGACATTTGTTAGAAAAATGTTGTCATAAGAAGAAGCTTACCTCTATACCTACCATTGGTTCCCTTGTTCAGTCTTTTGAAGCTTACCTCTATACCTACTCTATACCTACCGTTGGTTCCCTTGTTCAGTATTTTGACAAAGTTGGCCACTTCTCCATCATCTTCTAAGACGTCACTACTATTGCTATATTCTTCTTGTTCCTTTTTCTTTTTCTTTGATATTTTGGATGCTTTGAAGGCTACTTCTTTTACATCTGGATTTTCCTGTTCATTTCACATTTCATATGTTGTGAAGATTCCATACAGTTCATCCATGCTTATTGAATTTAGATATTATCTTTCTTTTAGTGTTGATATCTTAGGGTTGAATCTTATAGGAAGAGATTTTAGTACCTTTTGAACAATTACATATTCTCTTATTTCTTCTCCCAATCCTATGATTGCATTCACTATTTCATCGACTTGTAAGAGGTAGGTTGGGATATCTTCGTCTTCCTTCATTTTTAGTTGTTCCAACTAACCTCTGTAAGTTTGAAGCTTTGTTGCTTTGACTTTGTATCTTCTTCATAAATATTTCGAAGCTTGTCCCAAATCTCTTTAGTAGATTTACAGTGTGCAACTTTGGTGAATATTGTATCACTGAGACCATTCAAAAGTTCATTTGTGGCTTTGGAATTATTCTCGTCGAGTTTTACCACTTTGTCATTTGTTGGTGGAACTGTTGGTGCTATGTATCCATATACAATTGATTTCGAAACTTGAAATTCTTGTTCCTGTATATATGTCTTCCTCCTTATGCTCCAAAAGGCATACTTTTGTCCATCAAACTGTGGTATTCCATTTTTATATACGTTGGTACTCTCCATGATCTACCTTTCAGTGGTTAAACTAATTTCTGAAGGAACCTGCTCTGATACCAATTGTTCGATTAATGAGAGGGGGGGTGAATAAGTAATAGTGTAATTATAAACCTTTTTCTCCAAGTGTTATATCAATGTAGAATTATTATCCAATAATGAGTAATAAGAACTAAAAAACCACACACATACATAGTACACCAGTGTTTTACGTGGAAACCCAAATCAGGAGAAAACCACATAATGTTTTTTCTTATATGTCTTGAATAATTACATTCATTGGAATCACGAGCTTCCTTTGTTTTCTAGCTGTAACTAGAAGGAGGCTTCAACCCCCTAGTTTCTTAGGCTACAACCTGAGGGGAGCTCCAACTCCCTAATTCTCTGGATACAACCAAAAAGACGCTACAACCCCCTATGTTCTACGACTACCACTGGAAGGTGGCTACATCCACCTGTCCTTGCCTCATCCAACCGCCATGAAGTAGAAGTAGAATGATGGAACCACTGTCACACTATCATTGTGAGATATACCGCTATAAACTTGTACCAATAAACCTGAACCATGCATCAACCATTCATCAACCTGTACCTCAACCTGTAATCAACTTGTACCATGAACAAGTGCATCAACCATGCACCAACCTGTGCCAAACAACCTGTAATCAACTTCTACCATAGACAAGTGCATTGAACCATGTACCAAGTATGTACAAATCATGTCTCAACTACTCATCAACTATGAATCATTAATATGTACCAACATCATCAACTATACACCTCATGTATGTGACAACTCATTAACTACTTGTCTTAACCATTGTAACGCCCCCGACCTTAATCCCACTTGGTCAGGCAGACGCTACTATGCGGAACAACATCATTCTCATACTTAATTGATAACATGCATTTATTTCATATTAATCACCGTTAAATCAGAGTAAGCACAAGATTACTGCTAACATAAATAATCCTTGTCATTAATAATAATCCATATGCACAATAGACTACATGATACATATAAGCATCACACGCATGCAGAGCATAATATTAAGCATAAGTTGATACTTATCTTTGAAATAGTGGTAATTCCACAAACCACGTTCATGACTTCCATGAACCTCCCAACCTTAGACCACACTCCTCATCACTCTTAGTAGTGGGTCACCCCTGAGATGGGACTAAGCTCCACCCAAGGCAAGGAATCCTAGTCTAGTCTGAGGTTACAGGGAAAAATGCACAAAATAACCAGAAGGATTCTTCCCAGGATGCCTTCTTACACCCACTACTCATGAAATCTCATTCCCAACATGCTTGTTCTGCCCAGGAGTATACACCTTCACAAGAACATTCCATCAGTGCTTCACCTCCCTCTGTGGGTCTCGACAACAAGCCAGATCAAGAAGTCTTAGAGCTCTGTAGCTAGTGCTAGACTCTCTCTGGGATAAAACCACTTCCCAGCAGACTCTCTCACCTAAAGGGAGTTTCTCATAGGCCTGACAACCTACTTCTTCTACCACGAGCCTGACAACCCACTTCTTTAGCACACCCTTCGTCTCAATTCCAACCGGGTGAGGGAAACCACAACAACATCAATCACTTAGTTGACACCGAGATGATGACCACAATAGAAAATGGGCATCCACGAATCCACACGAACATACAATGGTATGCACGCCACACACAGTCAAGCACTGCACAACCGCAATAGTCCACTAGAAACAAAGACACGGGCTTCCCAAAACTAGTGAAAGACAGATGCTACAACATAACAAGGATCAACAATTACGGGAAATTTGGTTTTCCCCAACTAACAATACAAGACAGACTTACGGCTCAGGTTTTGGGGATGCATGAGGGTGTACAAAGATCCCATGCAGAGACTTAATGGTTCAGGTAAGGATTCCCTAGAAAAAACACTAAAATTGAGGTCGATCCTGGACACCCGCGAGTTCAGACGGAGGATGGAGAATGGGAGGAGGAAACCCCATCATGACTCAACTCAACAATTTTAACTACATGCGCTTAGATTGACACTTTTCACCCATGAAGCTTGTTCCTTCCCATTTGGAAGTCACTCATCCTTCCAAAGAACTTAGAATAAAACATCACATTTACATGGCTTTTGGAATAATATTAAAATATTATTCCCAAGGACTTAAGCCCCTAGGCTCAACACTTAGCCTCTCTTTCCCAGCTTCCAACCTCCAATCCCTTACCCATTCTGTGGAAGCTTAGTCCCCCATCACTCATTCATCGTGGTTAGTCTGCACACAGTGGTGTTTATATTTTTTTATTAATGTTATGTATGATTACATATACAAAAGTAGGCTCCCGAACTTAACACTTAGACTCTCTGGCCTAATAATACATAAGCCCACCAGCATATATAAACTTGGCTCACCAGCCTATAAAACATAATTACAATTCATAATGCAAGATTTATACTTCATAGACATGATTTACAGCAGGGCTCAGCCTTGGGGACATTACAATCCCCTCCCCTTATTTTTGCACTGTCCTTAGTGCAACTTTACACTTCATCTACAAGATTTTCAAAATTTTCAGAAAGATATGGGTACTCTGTCCACATAACATCTTCATTCTCCCATGTCATGTCCTCAGGACCGTACCAGGTCCACTAGACCTTTACAAGCCCTATAGCTTGATTCCGGAGCTATTTTTTTTCGTGTCCAATATGCACACAAGATGCACTTCTAGGACACCTTCTTGTTCCACCTAAATCACATTCCAATCGATAACATGATTAGCATCTGGTATATATTTCTTAAGAAATGAAACATGAAACACATTATGTACAGTCATGGATGCAGGTAATGCAAGCATATATGCAAATGGCCCAATCCTTTCCAGAATTTGAAATGACCCACAAAATTTGGCTGCCAACTTGGTGCAACTTCCCAGCTTCAGGGAACTCCTGTTAGCTTTCACTTTCAGGAAAACATGATCACCCACTTTGAAATCTCTGTGGGTTCTATTATTATCATCATAACTTTTCTTCTTGTTCTGGGCAGCTTTCAAATTCTGCTTAATTTTTATCATCTGTTCCCCCATCTCCTTGAGAAACTCTGGCCCAACTACTGTTCTATTAACTAGATTATCCCAACTCACTAGAGTATTGCACTTTCCTCCATAAAGTGCTTCAAATGGGCTCATCTTCAACGATACATGATACCCATTATTGTAGGAAAATTCTACCAAGTGCAAGTAGTCTTCCCATCTTGATGGTTTGTCCATCACATACATTCTTAGTATGTCTTCTATTACTTTGTTTACCCTATATGTCTTTCCATCAGAATCGGGATGATAAGTTGTACTAAAGTTCACATTCGTTCCAAATCCTTTGAACAATCCTTTCTAGAAATTCAAGGTGAATTTTGGATCTCTGTTAGACACAATCGTTTTAGGAATTTCATGCAATCGTGCCACTTCCTTCATGAAAATATTAACAACATCTGCTACCTTATGAGTAGTTTTCAGTGGAATAAAATGGGCAGCTTTTGTAAGCTTGTTGACCACCACCATGATCGAATCATGCAGCTTAGATGTTCTGGGTAATCCTGTAATAAAATCCATTGTCACTACTTCCCACTTCCACTTAGGAATGGGTAAAGGTTGTAGCAACCCTATTGGGTGCCTATGATCAGCTTTAACTTTCTTGCACTCCATACATTTGGCGATGTATTCAACGATCTCTCTCTTCATTTCCAACCAAATGTAATGGATTTTGACTACTACTATTGTTTTCTGATATCCAGGGTGCCCTGCATAAGGCACATTATGCATCTCCTACAAAATCATATGTTTCAAGCTTTGGACATTGGGTACAAAAATTATGTTCTTGTACAACAGTATTCCATGTATTTCCAATTTATAAATTTCCATCTTTTGTGGCATCTTACCCTGCTGTAGCTTGGCTACCAATTCTCTGTACTGCAGATATACATTTGCAGCCTCTAGAATTCTTCTTTTAATATCATTCTGATACATGCTAATGGTTGTAGGATGTAATTCATGCACCCTGCTACTGAGTGCATCAGCCACTTTATTCTCCTTTCCTTTGATATTTTTGATCTCAAAGTCGTACTCACACAGAAATTCTAGCCACCTACTTTATCTAGCATTTAACGTTGTTGGATGAAATAAATATTTCATATCGTTATGGTCTGTTCTGAGTTCAAACCTCCTTCCCATGAGGTAATGCCTCCATTTCCTCGGAGTGTGAACGATTGCTGCTAACTCCAAATCATGAGTGACATAATTCTTTTCATGCTCTTTCTGCTTCCTAGACTCATAACAAAATACAAATCCATTTTGACTAAGAAGTCCTTGCAACCCTTCTTTACACGCATCTATGCACACCATGAAATCCACATTTGGATATACAATCCTCAAGATTGGAGTGTTCGTTAAAAAATGCTTCAATCGTTGGAAACGTTTCTCACACTCTTCAGTCCACTGAAACTTTTTCTCCTTCCTTTGCAAGGAAGTGATAGGGTGAGCTATATTTGAGAACCTTGCGATAAACCTTATGTAATAGCCCACTAGACTCATAAAGGATCTAACTTCTGCCACATTCCTTGGCACTGACCATTCTTTGATGGCCTCAACCTTCTCAAGATCCACGGTGATCCCTTCTTCTGAAATAATGTGCCCCAAGTAATGGATTTGTCTTTGATAAAACGAGCATTTGCTCAACTTGGCATATAGCTGGTGTTCTCTTAACACTTGCAGCACCATCCTCAGGTGTTTTTCATGCTCTTACTCTGACTTGGAATACACAAAAATGTCATCCAGGAAGACTATGAAAAACTTGTCTAGATAGTTCGTGAATACACCATTCATCAAGCACATAAAAACAACAGGTGCATTCAACGGTCCAAACGGTACCACTGTGAAATCGTAATGACCATACCTTTTTCTAAAGGTGGTCTTGTTGATGTCTTCATCCTTTATTATTACATAGTGATATCCTGATCTGAGATCTATCTTCAAAAATATTTTTGCACCTTTCAACTGATCGAAAAGATCATCGATCCTCGACAGAGGATACTTGTTCTTGACGATTACTTTGTTCAACTGTCTGAAATCAATGCACAGCCTCAATGTGCCATCCTTCTTCTTCACGAATAGGATTGGGGCACCCCAAGGTGACATTATTGGGTGAATGTACCCCTTCTTTAGAAGCTCTTCAAGCTACAACTGCAACTCTTTCAGCTCTGGCGTACTCATTCTATAAAGATCTTTCGACACTGGAGCTACTCCAGGCATCAAATTTATAGAGAAATCAATATCTCTCTTCGGAGGTAGTCTGGGTACCTCTTGAAATATGTCTTCAAACTCTTTAAGTACCTCACGATCCTCAATACTTGACAGCTTATCCTCAGGCATTTTCTCCACATGGGCTACAAATAATTGACAGCCTTTTCTGTAGCACTTCTTCAGCTTCATTGTTGAGATTTCTCTAACAGTAATAGCTCTAGGAATTCCTTGGACTATTTTCTGATTCCCCTCCTCATCCAAGAATTTAAATTCCTTGTTATGATAATCCAAGAGGGCATGATGCTGGTCCAACCAATCCATCCCAATTAAATAGTCATAAGAGCCTAAAGGTTGAATATTCAAATCAGCCTTTGTGTTGAGTTCATTCATGTCTATAGGATAGGAATGGAATAACTACGTGACTTTCCTCTTAGTTCCTATAGCTAGCTACACTATCAAAGACTTTTCATGTTTGCTTTGTATCAAATGCAAACTTTCTACCACTCTAGGGTCTATATAACTATGGCTAGCCCCTGAATCAACTAAAATAATAAATGGTTGGTTTTTTATCATACCTTCTACTTTAATCATCTGTGAATGAAATTTAACTTGCTTGTTGTCCAGGGCCGCATAGATCCTTGGAATTCTACTGCCCATATCCTCCATTGTTTCATCTTGTTGAACATTATGGACAACTCTTTCTTTGCCACTTTTATGGGGAAAATATTTGTACTTGTGGTTCTCTTTACAGCCCCAACACTGAATGGGCATCTGTCTCAGCCTTTTTTCTCCTACTTCAGCCATTCTTGGATCTCTAAATGATAGATGTCCTTGAGGACTATTCTAAAAAAGGGAGGTTTGTTTCCCTTCTGCCTCTGTTCTTTCTTAAACTTCTTCTGGTCAACCCAAGCCTTCTCAAAGGTAGGATTTTCTCTTTGCTGTTCATATAAGCATTTCACTCTTCTTATTGTTTCTTCCATAGTCTTAGGATTATCATACTGAATCTTGTCACCAATGGGAGATGGCAGTCCACTCAGATACCTATGAATCTTGATAGCCTCATCTTTAATGAATGGAACATACTTCAGTAATTCCAAAAACATTCGTTCATATTCATCAATGGTCGTGTTTCCCAGCTTAAGTTTGAAGAACTCCTTCATCTTTCTGTCATAATATATTTTAGTTAAGTATTTACTCTTGAAATATCTATTGAATTCTTACCATGCGGTATCTTTCTCTCTAACGTGCTACACAAGTTGATCCCACCACATGGATTCTTTTCCTTTTATTTGATACATCGTAATTCTTCGTTCTGCATGAGAGGAATAATTCTGTAGTTGGAAATATTTCCTCATGCCAAGCAACCATGTTTCAGCATCTTCCTCCTTTGTATGTTCTCCATCAAACGTAGGAGGCTTAATCTCATTCATTTCCCCTTTCAATTCATCTTTAGATCTTCGGTGTTTTTTGGTAGGCGATGGGTTCGAACTATTGTGTGCTTCTTTATCGGAATGTTTTGGGGAGTGACGATGATGTCTGCTACCACTCCTCGATCTTCTTTTCCTCTCAGGGGTCCTGTGACTCTCTATCTTCCTTGAGTCACTCTCCTTTTCTAATTTCTTTTCTATTCTTTCCAGACTCTTCAACATCCTTAAGTTGAATTGACCCTGCCTATCCCTGACTCTCATGAGCTTTCGGCTATCGTCTCGGTGAGCCTGGGCATATTTCTGCAATCTTTCAATGATTTTCATAATATGTCCTTCCTTATCCAATTCTCTTCCCTTCCCATTGGAGTTCAATCCTTCGACTCCCAAGTTGACATCCCTTCCTTCTCTTTCATTTTCTGAATTGGAGGCAATCAACACCTCTTCCATTTATGTACACTCTGTGGAAATTCTAATCAGTTTTGGCACTCGTCAAACTTCTGCAATCACAACATGAAGACAACAAAATTTTTTTAGGCCATCTCTTCTTAACAAATTCCACACATTCAAAACCAATCTGAATAAGAAAACATTTTGATTTCACGAATTTTCTGAGCTCTGCCCAGATCTATAATTTTTGGGTGATAGCTCCCATTTCCTTAGTCCCTAACCCATGTGATCATGGGTCATGACCAAATGCTAAACTACTAGGTGCTACAAGGCTCTCCAAATAAACTTCGGGTTTCAAGATTTCAGGGTTTCGGGGTTTCAGGTTTCGGGGTTTTGGTCCCAGAGGTTCTCGCACTCACTTCCCTCTCCAACTCTCGACTTCCAAAAATTTTCTTTCCTTACCCTCTGGGCCCACAAAATAGTTGTCACCCACCAAGGTAGTGACACATGGTGTCCTTAATAAGGTCCACCTCACTCCCAGCGATGTCAGGGGCCCCCACTACTTTCACTTTTCATTTCAGAGTTTCGAGCATCAGTAGTTCGTGCACCTACGCATCTCGAACTTCTATTTTCCAAAATTATGAAATTATGGTCTATTCATCTACTTGATCCAACAGTCAAGTTCCTCTCCTACAATCTACAGTGTAGATCATTTCAATCCGGAATTTGCAATGCAGTGACTCCATTTCTCTTGTCACTTCAATCCCCAAATTCTGATATGGAAATTCATGTATGAGATCAATGACTGTGAGCCTCCCCTGATCCGATGGCTCATGGGATTTCGACATTTCTTCCTAGAAGCGCTCTATTGTCTGATTCTACCCTTATTAATCTCTTTCACAATTTAGGACTTGGAGTGACCAAGAATTTGGCCTGTGCTCCAAGTTCACGATCCCTAAATTCATGAAATGATCCAACGGTCATGATTCCCTACAATCCGATGACTCAGATCTCATCAACATTTCGTGTATCAAAATTACATGTGTCACGAGGTTGAAATATTTTCCACCTTCATCCTCCCTATTCCCGAAATGTCGATTTCTTCCTAGACAATTAACGGTCCAATTCTCTCTTTAGATCAACGGTTGTGATCCAATCATGAATTCTCACGAACTCACCCTTAGACCATTTCAGGTTATGAGTCAATGAAACGTTGATCACTCTCCATGCATCCTTTTCGATGGATGGTCCTAATGAATTAGGGATTTCACATATCACGATTTCCACACTCCTGTGCAACTCCAAAGGGTTTTAAACCTTGTGCACATTTTGCATATCTAACGGTTTTGAGGGTTCTCCTTTCCTCTTGAATAAATCCCATGGCTCCAAGACTTCTGGTGTGGAGTTCTCTCTCTCCCTATGGCCATATACCACACCGGTTGCAATTTAATAATATCGCTACACCTCCTGAGCTTCGAAACATGGTCAAGTAGTCTGTTGACACTCAGAAACATTATGAGGTTTTAAATTAGTCCTCCAGACACAATTTCATCCTCAAAACCTCAGTCCAAAGACCACTTGTCCAGCCCATCCAAGCTCAGCGTTGAAACTAGGCTCTGATACCATACTTTAACGCCCCCGGCCTTAATCCCACTTGGTCGGGAAAATGCTACTGTGCAGAACGACATCATTCTCATACTTAATTGATAACATGCATTTATTTAATATTAAACACATTCAAATTAGAGTAACCACAAGATTACTGCTAACATAAATAATCCCTATCATTAACAATAATCCATATGCACAAGAGAATATATGATACATATAAGCATCACAGGCATGCAAAACATAATATTAAGCATAACCTGATACTTATCTTTGAAACCATGATAATTCCACCAACCATGTGCAGGCCTTCCATGAACCTCCTAGCCTTAGACCACGATGCTCATCACTCTCAGCAATGGGTCACCCTCGAGCTAGGACTAAGCTCCACCCAAGGTAAGGAATCCTAGTCTTGGCTGAGGTTAGAGGGAAAACTGCATAGAATAATCGAAAGGATTCTTCCCAGGCTGCCTTCTTATGCCCACTACTAATAGACTCTCATTCCCCACATGCATGTTCCACCCGGGAGTATACACCTTCACAAGCACAGTCCATCCGTGCTTCACCTCCCTCTCTAGGTCTCAGCAATAGGCCAGATCAAGAAGTCTTAGAGCTCCATAGCTGGTGCTAGACTCTCTCTGGAAAAAAACCACTTCCCAACAGACTCTCTCACCTAGAGGGAGTTTCTCATAGGCCTGACAATCTGATTCTTCTACCACGGGCTGGATGACCCTCTTCTTTAGCACACCCTTCGACTCAATTCCAACTAGGTGAGGGAAATCACAACAACGTCAAGCGCTCACTTGACACCAGGATGACAACCACAATAGAAAACGAGCATCGACAAGGCTCCACACTAACATACAATGGTATGCAAGCCAAACACAGTAAAGCACTACGTGACCACAATAGTCCACTGGAAACACAGACACGGGCTTCCCAAAACTGGCGACAGACAGATGCTACAGCATAACAAGGCTCAACAATTACGGTACATTCGGTTTTCCCCAACTAACAATAAAAGAGAGACTCATGGCTTAGGTTTCGGGGATATGTGAGGGTGTACAAAGATCCCATGCAGAGACTTAACGGTTCAGGTAAGCATTCCCTAGAACAAACACCGAAACCGAGGTCGATCCTGGACACCCACGAGTTCAGATGGAGGATGGAGAATGGGAGGAGGAACCCCCATCATAGCTCAGATCAACATTTTTAACTACATGCCCTTGGATTTACAATTGTCACCCATGGATCTCATTCCTTCCCATTTGGAAGTCACTCATCCTTCCAAAGAACTTAGGATAAAACATCACATTTACATGGCTTTTGGAATAATATTAAAATATTATTCCCAAGAACTTAAGCCCCTAGGCTCAACACTTAGCCTCTCTTTCCCACCTTCCAACCCCCATTCCCTTACCCATTCTATGGAGGCTTAGTCCCCCATCACTCATTCATCGTGGTCGGTCTGCACGTAGCGGTGTTTATATATTTTTATTAATGTTCTGTATGATTACATATACAAAAGCAGGCTCCTAGCCTTAACACTTACGCTCTCTGGCCTATTAACACATAATCCCACCAGCTTATATAAACTTGGCTCACTAGCCTATAAAACATGATTACAATTCATAATGCAATCTGTATACTTCATAGACATGATTTACAATAGGGATCAGCCTTGGGGACATTACAACAATGTACCCAACATATACCTTAACCAAAATCCCTCATCAATTTCATCATCCAAATATGATTTGCAACTCTGTAATAGAATTGGTGTATATTATCACATGCCTGCAAACCTTTCTTAACTTTAACAACAAGAGACTAGCATTTTCATCAAACTTTTCTTTAGTCTCACATGACTAGTTTTGGATTAGTCAACAACCCTAACTTGAAATAATCATAACTTTGTACCTGTAATGAATAAAGATCTGAAAATGATACACAATGTTCTTCAGTGTGTTTTATGCAATTACTCTATGTGTCACTACTTGTAACCTCTTAGAAAAGGATTTATAGAAAAAATGGCATACCTTGTTGAATTCTAGCATATTCTAGAGAACGACCTTGTAGAGCATGCCCCGCACGAAATATTTGTTGAGTTGATAGAAAATTATTACACATCATACTAAGGAATATACTCTAACCAAAAAACATTTTTTCTTACTTAATTTGTATATGTTATGAAGATGTTATGATGTTTTTAACCGAAACACCTGTTTTAGACTAGTTTTAGGACTAGCCACAAACCCTATTTTCCACCGAGTATAACGCCAAAAATACAACGAACCACAAGTTGAATTTTTTACCACAGATAGTTGGATATGTTTCCTCAATGGAATAGCAATTTCATGGTCTAAATCATTCTAGAAAAAAAATTATTTCAAAAATGGTGAGATGACCTTAAAATAACATACCTTAGAAAGCACCATCAAAAGAATGTATCCTTCCTTGAATTCCAGCCTTCTTTTCTTCACATTCCCTCAGAAATTTGGCTTAAATATCCTTTGGTTACCTCAGAAACCGATAGATATTCAGTATTCTCAAGTGTGTTGTAAAATGAGAGAGCCTTGCCTCTTATTTATACTCTCCAAGTAGCTTCCTTAAAAACATCTTCTAGGTCACTTTGCCCACTTTCCTTATTTTAGGGTTAACCCACTTCTAATTTCTCCATTAAATTTATTATTTAAATAATTTATTTTGTATTCACTTTGAATTACAGTACACTCATCACTTAAATTTATTAATTACCTTCTAAAATCTCTTAAACCACTTTGACTACTTTGACCTTTTGGGGCTTCAAGCCAACATATGAGGGTCCTCCAACTTCATAACGCCATAACTCTCAAACCGTGAGGAGTTATGTGACATTCCACATACCACCAGAAATGGAATGACATGTACTATCCATATAGAATAGTATTACCTACAAATATATCAAAACTCATACCATTATTCATCAAACAAACTTGGGTCTATTACCTAAACCTGGGTTCTCCAACTTCACATGGCCATAACTCTCTAATCGTGAGGCGTTATGTGACGTTCCACATACCACTGAAAATGGCATGACCAGCACTATGCATATAATATAGTTTCACTAAAAAATTCACTTTCCTTCATCTCATTATTCCACAATTAAGCATGGGTTCTCTCACTCTGCAACGCATCTTCCCGTGAGGGCTTTCACCATAAAGGGACCACTTTGGAGTTCATCCATATTTACTTATTATCAACCATGAAAAAACAATAATGAGTAATATTTACAACAAAAAAACTTTCTTGCATTACCCAAACCTCTATGCTATGGGGCTTTCTTCAATGGTTGAAATCAATGACAACCAACCTTAATCAACATTGCACCCCAAATTCAACATTGGAACCACCCATTTGGATGGAAATCATGGGAGTATCCAATAAATACTCTCGTGTATTTTGATTAATACTATTGCATTTCTTAGAATAATTTCGATACCTCCCTTTGCAATCATTACTTGAAACTTTGGTGCTAGAAATAAAAAGCAATTGAGATGTTTTGCTAATTTGAAATTGATGAAGTTACGGGTACTACTAGAATCAATCAACATTGTTACCTTTTTCTTTTTGATGTATCCTTGTATCTTGATATTTTGTGGAGTACTGAAGCCGACCAATTCATGACAAGATATCATTGGAGTAGTCTCTTCTAGACTTATATATTGTGATGGTTCCAATTATTTATTGTTTTCCTCTTCACAATCTATGTAGAATAGTTTCTTCTCACCGCATTTATGCCCCTTAATGTGCTTTCTATCACAATTGAAATAAAATCCCTTTGTTATTATTTCATCCATTTGTTAAGGTGTCAACCTTGTCAACTAAGTGAGATTAGGACAGGGAACATGGTGCTCCCTATAGTTGTTAGTGGTCCCCCTTATTGTAGCCATATTTTGTTTTTCCACTTTAATTGTAACATCACATACTACTGAGCATAGTTTTGACTTATTCTTTGAGGACATTTGCGTGCAAGTGATCCGGTTATGGTACATTATGATTTCATTTCGATTATGAGTTATATTGATGATGATGATGATGATGATGATGTATTGTGAATAATTATTACTTTCAGATGTATATTGTGTTGACAAATATTATTGACGAGTTCTCCTAAGTGTGCAAGACACATGACAGGTTATGGATGTTGAGGGCATCAATGGACTTCATTGGACTATGTATTGAGTTAGGGAGTGGATTTGTATATGGTTTGAGTAATCGATTTATATACATGTTATTTATATGATGAGTACAATATGATTTATGTATATGGATTATTGACATTCTTTTTACCAGTGGATACAGGCTTGCCAATGCTTGCTAATCCTTCTCACATAAGGAGTAAAGGGGTCATACACAGAAACCATACATTTGAGGGAGAGGTGTGGAAACATCCCTGAGATAGCTTACTAGCACTCCCACCATTACCTGAAATGTAAGTTAAATATTACCTAGTTCGAAGGGTACACTATGTCGTGACGAAAAACGGCGACATTCATTCACGAGAAACTCTAAGGGCGCGGAATAAGGAGAAATCCTTATTCCTTAGATAACCCTTAGTCTCCCACAAGTTTGACCAAATGGAGTGTTGACTCCAAGGTTCGAAAAAGCTTCCAAAACTAGTCAAAGGTGAGTGGCACCCTTGGAGCATGGAGGTGCGTCTTGAAGGGCACTTCATGTAATTAAAACTTGAGTCAATAAATCTAGGTGGTCTAGAAAAACATTGAAATGTTTAGACCTTTTTAGAATAAAATAATTAATTCATCTGTAAATTATAAATTTAGAATCCTAACAAGAGTCTAAGTCTAAGTTTAATTAAGGGACTAATTAAAATTATTAAATAAATCAAAAGAATTGAAATAAAATCAAACTCTAGGGAAAAGGTGAATAAAAATTTAAAGGTTGGATAAAAGAACATGTGTGCATGAAATTAATAAAATGTATTTTTAAAATAGAAAGGAATAAAACATTATAGAATATGTGTACACACAGAATAACATCTTGAGTCAAACTACCACAAAGCCTAACTAAAAGAAGACTCCTAATCCAACTGTAACTAGGATCTCGTTAGGGGACACTCATTAAATGAGAATTTGGGGAACTAAGGGACAACTAAGAGAAAAAATATGAACACATTGGGGAATGTGAGGGAAAATAGATTGTTAAATAAAATAAAAAGGGTAATTACTTGTGCAAATTGGGGAGAATGTGACAAGTGTGTGGGTGAGTAATCATAATTAAATTAATTAAAAATCTAATTATTTCTGCATGAGGACATGTGTCGTTAGGGATTTTTCTATAAAACAAATGGTTTAGAAGGGAAATGGATCTCACTATTCCTGGTACTGTTATGTTACCAAAATTTTGTTGGGCTATGTTTTACTTGTGAGAGTTGGGATTTCAAGCTTGGAAAAAGAGTGGAAGTTATTCCTTGCAAGGCAAGATTGAGAGCTATTATGTTCCATCTTGTGTGACTGGCCCCTTTGCAACTCAGGGAGATAAGGGGGAAGAAGAGTCTCCCTAGCGTTGGCTGGGAGGTACTGGTGAAGTCTTGGAAAGCAAAAGCAAGGAGGATGTGGATGTGCATAGATATCAAGTTCAAGACCAATCATATATATTGCTAATTTCATGGTTATAGTATTTCATCTTATTCGTTATTGTAAAAAAAAAAATATGTTTTAAATTTTCCATTAAGATGAGTCTGAAGGATCATTATTGACTAACACAAAGTTATGTTTGTGTTGATTAAGTTTCATAAATTATTGATGCCTTGATCTATAGAGAACATATCAACTTGTAAACTAACTATTTCCTTCGAGAGTGTCATGCCTTTAGTTAACCAAATTCTAGAATAGTTGTGAAAAGAAAATTTTAATTGATTTTTTGAATAATGAAGGAAATGAGGAATTTAACCCATGGTTATGAATATTGAACTTACCTTCTTGTATAATCGATAACTTGTTAACATCGAACCTTGGTATGGAATAATGGAATGATTACCAACTTTAATTTGCAGAGATCTTTAAAGTATTGCATTATTAAAAAAGAATTAGTGTAGTCTTTACCAAAATAATATATATAAGGATTTATATTTGGGAACGGTTATTTATATATGAGTATCCTATAGTACATGAAATCTAATGGATAGGTAACATATTTTACTATTGTGGTCATAGGAATATTATTGATATTTAGACATAATGTTAGATTAATAATGACCATTAGTTTTGTCAAAGTTTTTAAATTGATAATAGTAATCAATTTTACTTGCAATGGTTAATTAAAAGTTTGTATTAAATTTTAGCTTTAATAGAGCAAACGTTCTTGTCATGTTATGCTTAAAATGATAATGCTTGAATACTTGAGTTTAATAAGATGATTTTAAGGATGGAAATTTATTTTAAAATGTAGAATCATTGTCGAATCTTACTAATCCTTCATATGTCAACTATAAATGTTTGGCGATATTTTTGTAAAAATATTCAGATTTCTAATTATTTTATCTAGTTTTTATAAATTTTGGCGATTTTTAAGGTAAAATAATTTTATCCTATAGAATTTGGGTGAATAATTTTTAAAATAGCGAATCTCGTTTTTGGAAAAACCATGGAAAATTAGCCCATGAGCAAAATTTAGCCCCTAAAATCATCCATGAGTTTAATATTAATTGGTCGATATATATTTAGACTTATTTACTCATATTATGGTGTAAATCGACGTGTACTTAATGTTGCAACCAAAAACTTAGAACCTAGTGATTAATTGATGCAAAATAGATGTTAAATAATTGTTTAGCAAAAGAAATTGGATTAAGAGTATTGTTAGGAAGGTAAATTTTATAAGTATCAAATCTACCTAGGTTAGATTATGATATAAATGGTTTGTTTCTCATTCTTAAAGTTCGTTGTGAATAACCATTGGTTAAGAAGTAATGAAATTAGATTACTTGTTTAATATTATTACCACTTATGCTATTAAAATAGGTCGCAAAAGGAAATGTTATATTATTAAATTTTGGCATTCAATAAGAATAATGATTGGTTAAGATTGGCCTAGATATCTTGTATATTTAATTGTTTTCTTATGTAAGTTGTCCCAGATTGATACAATAACGTTTAGATTCATTTAAGAAACGGAATTTAAAAATTAATACTACTTTTTTGTGTTTGTTTACATTGTATGGTAGTCGAGGGAGGGAGGATGTTACATTAATTGTGATACCGAAATATTTATATAGGGATTTATGTTCAAAGAGGTGCACCTTGTGTTGAATGTTATCCTTTAATGTGCCCATAAAGAAATCTAACAAATTATTCTTAGGAATATTCTTTAACCTGAGACTGAGCTTTTAGAATTGTTGAATGTTCTCAATAATTGGACATTTTTTCCAACGATTTATCAAACAACTAAATAATGTATTTCTCTTAATATCCTCATAATGTGATATCAATTCATCCATAAAAATGGACCAAGGGATAATAGAATTATTTTTTCTTTCACAAATCCATTGATACCAAACAAATTAATCTTTTTCTAAATACAATGATGCAACATGTACCTTTTGTAAGCTTGGAACTTGGTGTAGATCAAATAATTGCTCCATCTGGAATATCCATGTTATAGGATATTTACCATCAAACTTCCAAATATCAATCTTGAAATGAACTAGTTCCTTGGTGTTGACTTGAAGCCCTGATGATTTGGATCTTGGAGTGATGAATGATTCTTAAATTCAATATTTGTTTTTTCCAATTGTGATAAAATACTCTCCATATGTGGTTGAGTCTCAACACCATTGTTCTCCTTATTTTCATGATCTCCTTGGATCTCCATATCCCTTTTAGGGATCCTTTGTTAGGGACCTAACCTGCCTAACCCCTCATGTGGGTAGAATAATATATTTCCATGTAATAAAAGTCAATATTAATAAGGCATAGAAATAAGGAGGAATAAGTCAAATGTAAGAAGATCTAATAGAAGCTTCCTCTTCTAGAAGGATCTTCCTCTAGATTGTTCTTTTGGATAGATAGATTTAGTATGAATATGAATAGAGGGTATGATAAGTTTTGTCTCAGATATTATTGTAATAGAGCTCTTCTCTGTTGGAGGTTTCCCCCTCAAAGAGGCATGTGAACATTGCTCTTAGTAATCAAAGTTCTCTTTCTGGTTGTAATGTCCCCAAGGCCGAGCCCTGTTGTAAATCATGTCTATGAAGTACAAATATTGCATTATGAATTGTAATTATGTTTTATAGGTTGGTGAACCAAGTTTATATAAGATGGTGGGATTATGTGTTATTAGGCCGGAGAGCCTAAATGTTAAGGTCAGGAGCCTTCTTTTGTATATGTAATCATGCAGAACATTAATAAAAATATAAACACCGCTGCGTGCAGACCGACCACGATGAATGAGTGATGGGGGACTAAGCTTCCATAGAGTGGGTAAGGGATTGGGGGGATGAAAGGTTGGAAAGAGAGGCTAAGTATTGAGCCTAGGGGCTTAAGTCCTTGGGAATAATATTTTAATGTTATTCCAAAATCCATGTAAATGTGATTTTTTATCCTAAGTTCTTTGGAAGGATGGGTGACTTCCAAATGGGAAGGAACGAGCTTCATGGGTGACAAGTGTCAATCTAAGTGCATGTAGTTAAAACTATTTAGTTGAGTCGTGATGGGGGTTCCTCCTCCCATTCTCCATCCTCTGTCTGAACTCGCGGGTGTCTAGGATCAACCTCAGTTCCGGTGTTTGTTCTAGGGAATCCTTACCTGGACTATTAAGTCTCTACGTGGGATCTTTGTACACCCTCACGCATCCCCGAAACCTGAGCTATGAGTTTGTCATGTATTGTTAGTTTGAGAAAACCAAATGTCCCGTAATTGCTGAGCTTTGTTATGCTATAGCATCTGTTTTTCACCTGTTTTGGGAAGCCCGTGTCTGTGTTTCTAGTGGATTGTTGTGGTCATGCAGTGCTTGACTGCATGTGTCTTGTAGACCATTGTATGTTCATGTGGAGCCTCATGGATGCCCATTTTCTATTGTGGTCATCATCCTGGTGTCAACTGAGTGCTTGATGTTGTTGCGGTTTCCCTCACCCAGTTGGAATTGAGTCGAAGGGTGTGCTAAAGAAACGGTTTTTCAGTCCCGTGGTAGAAGAAGAAGGTTGTCAGGCCTGTGAGCAACTCCCTCTAGGTGAGAGAGTCTATTGGGAAGTGATTCTAGCACCAGCTACGGAGCTCTAAGACTTCCTGATCTGGCCTATTGTCGAGACCCAACGAGGGAGGTGAAGCACTGATGGACTATGCTTGTGAAGGTGTATACTCCCGAGTGGAACAGGCATGTGGGGAATGAGAGTCCATGAGTAGAATCCTTTCGGTTATTATGTGTAGTTCTCCCTGTAACCTCAGCCTAGACTAGGATTCCTTGGCTTGGATGGAGCTTAGTCTTAGGTCGGGGGTGACCCACTACTGAGAGTGATGAGCAACGTGGTCTAAGGCTGGGAGGTTTGTGGAAGGCCTGGACGTGGTTGGTGGAATTACCATGGTTTCAAAGATAAGTATCAACTTATGCTTAATATTATGTTTTGCAGGCCTGTGATGCTTATATGTATCATGTATTTTGTTGTGCATATGTATTATTATTAATGATAGGGATTATTTATGATAGCAATAATCATGTGCTTACTCTGATTTAAATGTGTTTAATATGAAATAAATGCATGTTATCAATTAAGTATGGGAATGATGTTGTTCCGCACAGTAGCGTCTGCCTGTCCAAGTGAGATTAAGGCCAGGGGAGATGTTACACTGGTGTTATTCTAGTATTATTTTTGTATTATTGTGGAATTGTTTCGGTTATATCATTGTTTATCTGCCATTTATAGATAATTATTTCTTCTCTACATACTATTTTATATCTGGAATATTACAAGTGGTATCAAAGCACCTTCCTCGACGTAAAATTGTGTTTTTAAATTTTTCCATGGTAGAGATGTATTCTGGCATATTTAATCTACAGAGATCTGTCGTTACGTGCATAAACCCATGGTCAGGGATTCATACACGTGGGAAATACAAGTGGTACTTAAGCACACATATGTTGGCCACCTTTTTAACTCATGTTGGTACCCCTTTGAGTGGTAGTGCATCAAACAACACATGTATATGGATCATCCTAGATCTCTTGAATCCCTCCATAGATAAACCAATTAGCCACCTGACTGATATAGTGCCACTGAGAAGAATACTTGGGAAGATACTCTCTAGTACCTAGGTAGTCAAGTAGTATGGATAAGGGTATAGTCTAGCCTCCTTAGTTGGTGCTCTGAGATATTGGGTCGAGTACTACTATTGGACCCCACACGTATATGAGAGAGATATAGTACAAGGAAAGCCCTTGTCTGTATAACCCTTGAATACCCTAACCTTTTGGAAGGAAACAAAAATATAACCAACTAGATCTATTGTCGTGCTACAATGTCTTTTTCATTTTGGCTGTGAAATTACTACACATTTCTTCTTGTTAAGCATTTGGGCATTTCATCACTATAGTATTCTTCACACTTATTTTGAAGCATTTGGGTCGACACACTTATTTGAGACCTATTCCATTGGATTTCACTTTTCTCCCTGATCACAGTCATACCCTTCATTTTTAATCCTTTTTGTTTCAGTGGACCCGACCCCTTCTCGGTTTCCCTATTTTTCCACCTATTCCATTATATTTCCCTTCAATCACTGATCATCGTGGTACCTATCACTTTTATGTCCTTTTTTTTTTTTGGTCCCACCCACCCATTTTTTTTCCTTACCCACACTTCCCCTCTTCAAATGGCAACCACTCACAACCAAGAAATCCAAACTCCCATCAATCAAGCCCATGTCTCCATCTCACATCTCAGATGGATTCTACCGAGTCTTGCATTGACAAATTACAACACAATTTTAACAACATGGAATCCAACCTCAAAACCCAATTGACCTCCCTCCAGTCTGTTGTTAAACAATTATTGAATTTCCCTATGGGTCCTTCCTCATCAGACCAACTGATGTTGTTGATTCCTCTTAGTCTCCTCATTTTCATTAGACCAACCCCATATTCCCCATGTAAAGGTAAATAAATTTGATGGTTTTGATCCTACAGGTTGAGTCACTTGAATGAAGCATTATTTTTCCCTGCATGGTGTTACTGACAAGTTGGAAAAACTTTGATATGCTTTCCTCTATCTAGACCCTGAACGCTGGAAATGGTGGGAATGGAGAAAACATCCATGTTAGGGGTATATTGCTTGGACCTAGTTTGTTGTTGAGCTCTATGCCCTCTTTGATACTAATACCCACTATCTCAGTTGTTTGACCAAGTTGAAATAGTCAGGCACAGTAGAAGTCTTCATCACTGATTTTGAGAATTTGGCCTTTCGAACAGAGGGAATGTCATATGCATTCTTCTATGAATACTTTATCAGTGGTCTCAAGGATGAAATATGATCACAGGTTCTCATTTCCTGCCCTCCAACATGGTTGGAAGCTACTCAACATGCTGAAGAGGCCCAACAAATTGTTTCTTCCTAGAACAAAAAACCCCCTTTTGTTCCTCACCCTCGACCCACTAATACTAACCCCCTGTCACTCCCCTCAAGGTCCAGAAACTAACTAGGGATGAAAGGGTTGAATGCCAACTGAAGGGTCTTTGTTATAATTGTGATGAAAAATATTTTTGGGGGCACAAGTGTAAGGAACAAAATCTATTTATTGCTATTTTCGAAAATGTTCCTGAAGAGGATGTGACAATTCTCCTTGTCGAAGAACCCTCCCTTCCCGATGCCACCTCAGAGCCTATTGACCCACCTAAAATTGACCTACTTATTTACTTGCATTCCTTCGCTAGCTTCTGGCCCCATAAATGCTCAAGCTCATTGGCTACATTAAGCACAATAAGGTCATCATCCTTGTTGATTGTGGTAGCACCCAAAATTTTATTCATTGTCGCATTTCCCAGTAAACTAATTTCTATATTTGTGCTGTCAATAATTTTCAAATAATGATAGCCAATAGTGGGTCCATGAAATGTGGTGGGCTTTGTGAAAAATTTTGTCTTCAAATTGGACATTACCAACTAAAATCTCATATGTTTTCCATTGACATGGGAGGTTGTGACATTGTTCTAGGTGTTGAATGGTTATGCACTTTGGGTCCCATTCTTATGGATTTTAAGGAATTAACCATGAAATTCCAATAGGAAGGACAAAGGTATCAATTCCAAGGTCTCACAAATCATTCTCCTGAGATCATTAGTTCCTATCATATGGAAAATATCCTCAAGAAAGGCCAATCTGGTATCATTGATCAACTCTATTCTATTCGAGCCATTGGGACAAGCTTTGTGCATCCTGACCTCCAAGCTATCCTTTCCAAACATCAAGCTGTTGTTTCCACCCCATCAGGGACTTCCTCATTCTTATGGTGTTCATGATCATTCCATTCCCCTTGTTCCTGGCAGTCTTCCTCCCAATGTTCTCCCTTATCATCACCCCTTTGCCCAAAATAATGAAATTGAGAAAATAGTGCAAGAAGTGCTCCATGTAGGTGTTATCCGCCCCAGTACCATCCCTTATTCTTCTCCTATGGTCATGGTACTTAAGAAAGAAGGTACCTAGCACATGTGTCCCAACTTTCATGCCCTCAATAATATCACCATCAAGGACAAGTTCCCCATTCCTATCATTGATGATCTCTTGGATGAGATGAGTGGTGCTTATTACTTCACTAAACTTGATCTGTGTTCTGGCTACCCCCAGATACGTATGCAAGAAGTTGGAATACCCAAGATTTCCTTTTCAAATCATGAGGGTCACTATGCATTTTTGGTCATGCCTTTTGGCCTGTGTAATGCCCCCTCCACCTTCTAAAGCCTCATGAATCATTTCTTCCATCCTTTTCTCCGTCATTTTGTCTTAGTTTTATTTGATGATATTCTCATCTATAGTAAAACTTGGAAATCTCATCTTTCCCATGTGGATCAAATTCTCTATCTACTCTTGTAGCACCAAATTTTCCTCAAATGCTCTAAATGTGCCTTTGGAGCCTCAAAAGTATAGTACTTGGGTCATATTGTTGGAAATTTCGGTGTCCAGGTGGATACTAAAAATATTGAAGAAATAAAAGATTGTCCTTGCCCCAAGACTATCAAAATATTGCGGGATTTTTTGGGTTTAACCGGGTATTATCGCAAGTTTTTTCAAAATTATGGGAAGATTGCATCCCCTCTCATTGCTCTCCATAAAAAGAATTCTTTCACTGGAACTCTCACAGCAGATCAATATTTTCAAGCTTTGAAGGAAGTTATGTACACTACTCCGGTCTTGGCCCTTCCTGATTTCAAAAAAACCTTTGTCCATGAATGTGATGCCTCATGCATAGGAATTGGAGTTGTCCTTATGCAAGAAGGCATACCTTTTTCCTTTACTAGCAAACAATTTTCTGAATTCCATTTGGGCCAATCAGTCTATGACAAGGAAATGTTGGCTATTTTGCCTGCAGTGGATCTCTAGCGCCCTTATCTCTTGGGCCAGCGCTTCCAAATTAAGATAGATTACCAAACCCTCAATTATTTTCTAGAGCAACATCCTTCACCCCCAGAGCAACAAAAATGGGTAACTAAGATCTTTGGTTATGATTATGAGATAATTTACAAGAAAGGAAAATAAAATGTGGTTGTTGACGCTCTTTCTCGAAAATATGAAGATGAAGGGTCCTTTTTTTCCCTCTCCTTCATTTTACTAGATTGGCTCCAAGATGTGTGGCAAGAATGGCTAAACGATCCTAAAATATTGCATATGATCCAACAATTGAAATCCAACTCTCCAGTTTCCCTAGGGTACTCTTGGCACAATGATGAACTTCACTACAAAGGTCGTTTGTATTCAAGTAAACAATCACAACTTAAATCCACGATGCTTTTTGAGCTTCATTCTACTCCCATAGTTGGGCATTCAGGGTTTACCAAAACCTATGACCGGGTCAAACATTATTTTTTTCTGGGATGGTATGAAAAAGGAAGTTCACACTTTTGTAGAAGAATGTGATGTTTGTCAACGCAACAAAGGATAAACCATCAAACCTCCTGGCACACTCCAACCGCTTTCAATTTAACCCTTTTTTTGGAGCAACATCTCTATGGATTTTATTGTGGGATTACCTAAATTAGGAAATAAGTTCATCATCATGGTGGTTGCGGATCTTCTTTCCAAGTATGCTCATTTTTATGCTTAACCGTGGCTCAACTTTTCATGGATCATATCTTCAAGTTTCATGGCATTCCTCATTCTATTGTTTATGAATGAGATCCAACTTTCACCAGCATTTTTTGTCAAGAACTATTCAGACTCCAGGGCACCCAATTGCATATCAACACTACTTATCATCCCTAGAGTGATGGACAAACTGAATTTGTCAATAAGTGTTTGGAGACTTATTTGAGGTGTTTTGCCTCTAAAAGGAAAAAACAATGGGCTCAATGGTTACCATTAGCTGAATGGTGGTACAACACTTCTTATCATACAACTACTCGCATGACTCCTTTTGAAGAAAAATATGGACAAAATCCATCTTCAGTTCTCTCCTCCATGCTAGGTGTATTGAAGGTCCAGACGATTGACCAAAAACTTACAGTTCGTGAGGCTAGTCTTCGTACCCTCAAAGAGAATTTGGTCATGGATTAGAATCAAATGAAGCAACAAGCCAATTAAGGTCACTTAGAATGACAATTTGTTGAAGGAGACCAAGTATTTATTTGGCTACAACCTTATAAGAAAACTTCACTCAAGGCCAAACATTGTTAGAAACTGGCACCCAAATTTTATGGTCCTTATACAGTTCTCAAGCGCGTTGTGTAGGTGGCTTATCAGTTAGCTTTACCCAGTCATTCTAAGCTCCATCATGTTTTTTCATGTCTCTTAAATAAGGTTATTGGAACTAAGTGCCAAACTCAAACCAACCTTCCCAAGTTGGATGAAGAAGGATCGATCTAGTTGTAGCCACAAGCAGTTTTGGACCAGCGAGAGCGTCGTCTTCGTCAGTGTACCATCAAGGAAGTTTTAGTTCAGTGGAAAGATACAACTCCACCAAATGCCACCTAGGATCTGGCTAACATTCTGCAGCAATTTCCTCATCTCAAGCCTTGAGGACAAGGTTGATTCTAAGGGGGAGGGCATGTTAGGGACCTAACCTACCTAACCCCTCAAGTGGGTAGAATAATATATTTCCATGTAATAAAGGTCAATATTAATAAGGCCTAGAAATAAGGAAAAATAAGTCAAATGTAAGAAGACCTAATAGAAGCTTCCCCTTCTAGAAGGATCTTCCTCTAGATTGTTCTTTTGGATAGATAGATTTAGTATAGATATGAATAGAGGGTATGAGAAGTTTTGTCTTGGATATTATTGTAATAGAGCTCATCTCTACTGGAGTTTTCCCTCTTGAAGAGGCAAGTGAACATTGCTCTCAGTAATCAAAGTGCTCTTTCTGGTGTTATTTTGGTATTATTTTGGTATTATTGTGGTGTTGTTCTATTTATATCATTGTTTAGTTGCCATTTCTAGTTAATTATTTATGTTTTGCATACTATTTTATATCTGGAATATTACATCCTTTGTAAGAGCATGGCTTCTATGGATTTTAGTAATTCTTCCTTGTTTTCATCAGTTATCTTTTTCATTTGATATTCCATTTCCTTTTTAAGGAAATCCTAAGAACTTAATAAATCTAGTAGTTTCAACATACTACCACTCATTTTATCAAATTGGTTCTTTAATTGGGATAGCCTTTTTTTGAAATCTTCATTTTCTTTCAGCATCCCGTTTGATCTTTATAGAGGTTTGCTAGGAGTATTATTTCTTGAAGGACCCCTTAACATTGGATAAAATAATAATACTTCTCTTTTTCCTCTTTATTTAAATAAATCAGAACAAATCTCTAAAAGAATTAAAAGAGGAGCTTTCTAGCCATGGAAAAACTCTTAAAATCACTAGAAAATAACTTGTGGAAAAACCCTAACTTCCACAAGAAATATATCATAAAATACAATAAGTAAAAATATGAAAACAATTTCACATGTCCTTCCTTGTGTCAACCTAAGATTCTAAAAATTTTAGAGTCTAAAACTTAACTGAAAAATATACAATGAAACATGCTAGATGACTCTTTTAAAATTGATTTCAGGATTAGTCACAAACCTTGTCTTCCATGAACTATATATACGAAAGTATAGAGAAATATAAATTGAAATTTTGAACACCTATAATAGGACATTTCTCTTCAATCTCCACAAAATTTCATTGTATGAAACCTCCCAAAAAATATTATAGAGAAAATCCCAAGATGACTCATTTAAAATTGAATTTCGGATGAGTCAAAAAAATTATCTTCCATAGGCTATGTCCCCAAAATCATAATGAGATAGAACATGAAATGTTTACCAGAGGTAATTTTATGTATCTCCTAAATAACCTTCAACTTTAGTTGTTTGAAGCATCCTAAAAAACAATTATAGCGACGATGCCAAGATGACTCGCTTGAATAAGAAAAACCCTAGGATCAATGCTCTGATACCAAATCTTATGAACCAATGCCTTGAGAATGATAAAAAAAAATCAATGAGTATTAGTCCACTTAAAGGGGGAAACCTCCTTTTACAATATATTGAATGTACAAGATTAGATATGTTGATCCTAAGACAAGCTCTCCTTGGTATATATATAGGCTACAAAGGGTACAATTATAATGAAAGGGTACAATGAAGGGTTCTATCATACATAAAAATATAACACTATAAATGTAATAATTTAATATCTAGGGATTAATATGAGGTTTTATACTTAACATGGGGATTTGTCTAGGTCTTAACACTAGATTAGAGACCAACTTCTTCCATCTTTAGAAGAAAATATCATGAGAACCAAGAAAAAATTGTATCATTCATATATAATAATCATGAGTGAGTAATCAACAACTTGCAAATTAATGATATGATGCTTTAGTAATTTTCTATATGTATTTGGAATTGACAACTTTACCTTTTTTACATTTTATCTAGAGTTGTTTTTTTAAACACATTTTATTTCACAGACATGGAATGACACATTGTTTTTAATGTGGTAGTGGGGTCCTATGTGTCAACACCTACATTCGACATGTCATCTTCACGATCATCTCCCTTGCCTCCTTACTTTCCATGTTAGATATTTGTATGCATATTTACCTTTTTCCCACTTTACTTTATAAACATTATTATTATTATTAATTTATAATGGGAATCTACCCTTTATCCTCTTCCTAGAATGATTTCATTAATTGATACTATAGGGGGTATTTCTTATGCCTTAAAGTCCTCCACTTGGAATATTTTTATTGACTGATGTGATGGGAGGAAGTCCCATTGATCCAGATTTAGCAGTGGAATGAATTGATTAACAGACTGAATACAATAAACACAGAGAGATGAAGAATAGCATAGATATCCAGTGAACAATATCTTCTATTGAATAATGAAATAGGATGAAACTGTAAAACTGTGGAACTGAAACACTTACTTGAATGGTGGTAGCTATCTATGAGAAGAGATGTGGTTGTTATGCACATCCATATGAGAAGAATGAATTGCAATGAGGTTCCAGAGGCCTTTTTTGATATTACTCATGAATGCCAAAACCCTAGACATCCAAAAACCTAACCCTATAAGGTGAAACGCCAAAATTCTTGTGGGCCCCTATGGGTAAGTTAGTGTAATTTGGTACCTCAATTTCCCAAGGTCGTAAATTTTTCATACGACCTCCATTTTAGGAGCATGATAGCCCATTGGAAAGGTCTTTCAAATAAATACACATTCCACTATCAAAATTTGACTCCATCTACATTTTGACTATGGCGAGCCAAAAAAAGAACGTTTAGGGCCCCAAACTAGCCTTGGAAGTGCAGCAAGATGTGTTGACATGAAAACATACAAAATAAGCCAGTTGGATTAGGTGAGAGGCCACCAGTGTCCACTTGGAGGATGTGTGGGGATTCAGACAACCCCAAAAGTGTAGAACCCACAATTACAAAGAAGTACAGAAGAATGTGATGAATAAAAATGAACAAGAGGAGCCAGTTGGAATAGGTGGGTGGCCACCAATATCCACCTAGATAAATCCTCCCCCTTTAGGAAGCAATGGTCTCCATTGCATTGAGTTCCCCCATCATGTGAGGAAACTTCTACTAGATTTGACCCCAGTTGAGCCACTTTCCTTGGTGTAGGAGTTTCCTTGCACTGAAAACCCGATAAATTTGGATCCTCTGTTGGAGAGTTCCCTTGACCTGTGTGTCCACTATCTGATTAGTGGATGCTTTTTCCATGCATTCAGGGTTGAGCTCTATTGGTGTTAGTTTTTCTACGATCTCTAAGGTGTCCAATAAGAGTGGAAAATATGGTTGAAGGAGTTCCACATTGAACACTGGATGCAGGCCAAGGAAGAGTGGAGTGTTGAGCTCAAAATAATTACTACCCACATCCTTGGTGATATTGTAAGGCCCATGGAAAAGTCGGAGAAGCTAGTGATGGGGCCCTGTGAGACGCTCCTTTTGAAAATGTAACCAAACTTTATCTCCAACCTGAAATTGGTGTGGTACCCTGTGTTGATCATGGCACTGCTTGTACTTAGCATTGGATTTCTAAAAAATCTCCTGGGCCTATTGGAGGATGTGTTGAATCCGCTCAATGAATCTGGTGGCTTTGTCGATTGCAGACTGATCATGGGAAGAGTCTGTCTATGCGGTGGTAAGAGGAAGTGCAACATCAATGGGTCCCAAGGGTTGGTATTGTAACCTAGGTCTGCACCCTTGCCTCTCCTCTCTCATTTCCCTATGTCTTCATTAATTTTTTCCTCTTTTGGTTGATAAAGTTGGTTTCCCATCTATTCAATAACTTGGTTTTCCTTCTTGCCTTGCTTGATTGATTCTTTGCACATAGTTTTTTCTTCTTTTCTTGAAGGATAAACACATCTCGTGATTTGTTTTGAAATACTTGTCATCTTGTTTTCCTTTAATTGATGTTATATCAAGTTGGTCAAGTATGTTGTATGCACGGGAAAAAACCATGAGAAAAATGAAACATTCAGAGCAGCCCATTTTGGGCTTGAAATACAAGCAAATAGATAGGTACAATTTTCAGCGGTGAATATCCCATGTAAAGTTTAGATCGACGATTTTCGTGCATTTGGAGCGTCAAAGTCGTGCAAGGATTAACGACCAGATAGAGGTCCCAAAGTGATGAGAGACTTCCACATCAACTGGGTTCATACTACTTTGGGACATTTCCATGCGTTACATCTCGAAGTCCTGAAGAGTTGAAGTCCCAAAGTGATGAGAGACTTCCACGTCAACCAGGCTCGTACTACTTCAGGAGTTTTCCATGATTTACATTCCAATCTCCCAAAGCCTAAAGTCTCGAAGTGAAGAGAGACTGCCACATCAACTGGGTCCATACTACTCCGGGATATTTACATGCGTTACATCCCGAAGTCCCGAAGAGATGAAGTACCAAAGTGACGAGAGACTGCCACATCAATTGGGCTCGTACTATTTCGGGAGTTTTACAAAATTTTCATCTAAAATCTCTTGAACTTCGAATTGTCGAAGTGATGAGAGACTATGACGTCACTTCGGGAAAAGGTCACTTCAAGAGATATTCATGCTCAGCGTTCAAAATCTCTCGAGCTCTAATAAATTGGCGCCATCGCTAAATCTGATAGGGGAGTTCTAATATGGTAGATGAATAGAACTTTAGCAAGGGCACTAAAGTAGCAGGGTTACCAGGATCACATATTGCAACAAGATCGATGACCACACTTCATTGTGGGGACGGAAAATTCCCGAACATTAACATCCTTGAGCGGTCCTGCAATTGAAACTATGGTATTGTTGGAGAAATACGTGGCAACTTTTGGCGGATTGTGGGGGTCAGAGTAGTCTGGACACAAACTACCTTCGACAACTTCCGTAATCACATGCTTATATGATGTCAGGTCACCGCGTCACTGTGGGAGATTTTCAGACTGCACATCCAATTGTCTTTAGTGGCCTTGAACAACATGCATGCACTTCATGATCAATGCATAACTCAACCCTATCACACCGAATCAATTTCTTCCACAGTCTCAGTTCATTCCAATGCTCACATTAGTCCATTTTCATCGTCGGTGTCATTTTTTAATGATTCAATTCAAGACTCTTTTAGTTTAAAAGAAAAATAAGTGGTCTTTTGTGTGTGATAAGAACCATTCTTTTGATTAAGTCGAGTGTGAAGTATACATTGTTGTACTCCAACAATGTTTTAGTCAAGTTAATAAGTTGTTCCACAATTGTTAATGTAGAGTTAAGTCTCAGTCCCAGAGGGATGAGAGCCTTTGCAACTCTGATAAATATGCAATTTTTGTATGTTTTGAAGGTCAAATTTTTGGGAAAGGATAGCAATACGTCACACTAGTTGGGCTCGTTCTATGCATGGATTAAAGCTCTCTACCTAGTGAATATTCTCTCTATGACAATGTTTCTTTCAAATATTCATATGTTTTTATCTTATCTTGAATGCATTTTTTGATTTGTGCAAAGTACATTTCATTTCCTTCGGCTATTCTATAACTCATCTTTATTGATGTGCAACCTGTGAAAATAGCCAATGCTTGGTGAAGATTTGCTTTTATTGCAACCCATGGGATCAATTGTGTTTTTGATACATGTTTAATGTCTTGAAATGATATTTTAAGTATTGAACTTCTTGCAACAAATTATTCATTGAGTAATTGGTTGTTTCCCTTTGTTTTATATTATTTCACTTGTTTGTCATTAGTGTGCCATAGGCCAAGCAAGACCCTCATCCATATCATCTTGCCAACCCAACCATACTCCTGTCTTGGTAAACCCAACCCTCTAACTAACCAAAAAAATCAAATTATCAAAAGAATAATCATCCCAAAACTTGAGGTGGCCTAGCTTTTCCCTTCAGCAGTCAAGTGCAGACTTTAGGACCAGCATCTCCTAGCATCATTGTTGGGGAATGAAGTAATGAAATATCTTTCCCTAGGAGAAATACATCGAATATCTCTAACCTTTTATGGTGAACAAAGATCATACATAGACAGACTGTCATCCTTCACATGCCGACTCCACTTAGTATAATTTGTGAAAGAAATACTGGTGCCTAGAAAATGACTCAACAAGTCCAAATATGAACACATCAAAGCCACCAAGGCTCATCCTAACCTTGAGAAGGACACAATAGTTTATGAGCTAGACAAGAAACTAAGAAAATCCATAGTAACTCAAAGATATACCTCCCCCCTTAAGGGTAAAGTTGCAAGATACTAGATATATAAAATATGTAGAACATAAATAAAATGATAGAAATGCCAGAATAACAGTAAAATATCCAACATAATCTCCATAATAACACATAAATGATATAAGAACAACAATAGAAATAGCACTTTCATTCAAAAATCAATGTTCACAGGCCTCTTCAAGGGGGCAACCTCCAATCGAGCAACGCTTTATTACAATAATCTCCAAGCTAGGGTTTTGATACCCTCAAACCTTCTTTATACAAAATGTTTATCAAGAGAAGCATCTAGAGGAAGATCTTTCTAGAAGCAGAAGCTTCTATTAGGTCTTATTACATCCACCTTATTCTATTTTATTGAAAGTCCTTATTAATATTGACCTTTATTACATTTGAATATATTAATCTACCTATGTGCGGGTTAGGAACCTAACATGTGCACCCCCTTAAAAACAACCTTGTCCTCAAGGCTTGAGAGTCCAAAACTGCTTATGGTTGAAGCCAAATGGATCCTTCTTCAACTAACTCAAGAAGGTTGGTTTGAATTTGGCACCGAGTTCCAATCACCTTCTTTAAGCATGAAACATGGAAAATTGGATGTAGCTTCAACTGACTGGGCATAGCTAACTGATATGAGACTTGTCCCACACGTTTGAGAACTGTATAAGGACCATAAAATTTGGGCGCTAGCTTCTGAAAATGCTTGGCCTTGAGGGAAGTTTTCTTGTCTGGTTGCAGTCCCAGAAACACTTGATCCCCTTTTGCAAATTGACGTTCAGAGCGACCTTGATCTGCTATTGCTTCATGCGATTTTGTTCCATGACCAATTTCTCTTTAAGGGTATGAAGAATATCCTCTCAAACCGTAAGTGTTTGGTCAACCGCCTGGACCTTCGAGGTACCCGGTAAGTATGAGAGAACTGAAGGTGGCTTCTATCCATATACTACTTCAAAAGAAGTCATGCGAGTAGCTGTATGGTAGGAAGTGTTGTACCACCATTCAGCTAGGGGTAGCCATTGAACCCTCTATTGTTGTTTTTCATAATCAAAACACCTCAGATATGTTTCCAAACACTTGTTGACAACTTTCATTTGACCATCAGTTTGGGGATGATAAGCTGTGCTGAGATGCAATTGGGTGCCCTAGAGCTTAAACAGTTCTTGCCAAAAATTGCTTGTGAAAGTTGGGTCACGATCAGAAACAATAGAGTGCAGCATGCCATGAAGCTTGAAGACCTCGTCCATGAGAATTTGAGCCACCGTGGATGCATTAAATGGGTGTTGAAGAGTGAAAAAATGAGAATACTTGGAAAGATGATCCACAACCACCATTATGACTGATTTATTCCCTAATTTGGGTAAGCCGGTAATAAATTCCATAGAGATATCCTTCCAAATAGCCAGTGGAATTAGAAGTGGTTGTAGTGTGCTCAGAGGTTTGACTATTTCTCCCTTTTTATGTTGACACACCTCAAATTCAGCTACAAAATTACGGATGTTCTATTTCATACCATACCAGAAAAAAGAATGTTTGACTCTGTCATATGTTTTGGTGAACCCTGACGGCCCCGCTGTGGGTGTAGCATGAAGCTCAGAAAGCACCGTGGATTTAAGATTTGATTGTTTACTTAAATACAAATGACCTTTGTATTGAAGCTCATCCTATAGCCAAGAGTACCCTGGGGGAGCCGGAGCCTTTCTCTGCAATTGCTAGATCAAATGCGAAATTTTGGGGTCTTGAAGCCATTCCTGTCGCACAGCTTGGAGCCAATCAGGTATAATGAAGGAAAGAGAAAAAAAGGATCAATATTCTTCATATTTTCGGGAAAGTGCATCCACCACTACACTGTCTTTGCCCTTCTTTTAAATGATATCATAATCATAACCAAAGAGCTTAGTCACCCATTTTTGTTGCTCTTGGGAGGAAATGCATTTTTCCAAAAAGTACTTGAGGCTTTGATGGTCGATCTTGATTTGGAAGTGTTTCCCCAAGAGATAAGGGTGCCATAGCTCAACGACATGAAGAATAGCCAACACTTCCTTTTCATAAATGGGTTTTCCCAGATTCCTTTCAGATAGCTGCTTGCTGGTGAAGGCCAAAGGTCGACCCTCTTACATAAGGACATCACTGATTCCTTTCCCTGAGGCATCACATTCCAACACAAAGGTGTTTGTCAAATCAGGAAGGAACAGAACTAGAGTGGTGCACATGGCCATCTTCAAGGTTTGAAAAGCTTGAGCAGCGGATGGAGTCCAAGTGAAAGAGTTCTTTTTGAGGAGAGTAGTGAGTGGTGTTGCAATCTTTCCATAGTTCTTAACAAACTTGTGATAATACCCTGTTAAGCCCAGAAATCCACTCAAGATTTTGAGAGTCTTTGGGTGCGGCCAATCTTGCATAGCTTCAATCTTTTTTGGATCCACCCTGACGCCATCCTTGCCAACCAAATGACCCAAGTATTCTACTTCTGAGGCACCAAAAGCACATTTAGACTGTTTCAGGAAAAGTTGGTGCTGGGAGAGGAGATGGAGAACTTGATCCACATGAGTAAGATGGTCAGTCCAGGTTTTTCTATAGATGACGATATCATAAAAGAAAACTAAGACAAAATCATGGATAAAGGGATGGAAGACATGATTCATGAGGCTTTGGAAGGTAGAGGGAGCATTACATAAGCCAAAGGGCATGACCAAAAAATCACAGTGGCCCTCATGAGTGCGAAAGGTCGTCTTGGGAATGTTTACCTCTTTCATACATATCTAGTGATAGCCCGAGCAAAGATCAAGTTTAGTAAATAATTGGGCACCACTCAATTCATCTAGGAGGTCATCAATGACTGGAATGGGAAATTTGTCTTTAATGGTCAATTTGTTGAGGGCATGGAAGTTAGGACACATTGTCCAAGAACCTTCTTTCTTCAGGACCATGACTACAGGAGAGGAATAAGGGCTCATACTAGGGCAAATAATGCCTGCATTAAGGAGTTCCTGGACCATTTTCTCAATTTCATTTTTTTGTGAGAAGGGGTGGTGATATGGACGGATATTGGGAGGAAGGATTCCAGGTACAAGGGGAATGGAATGTTCATGAACACCATGGGAAGGAGGGAGGCCTTGGGGAGTGGAAAATACCATTTGATGTTTAAAAAGGAGAGCTTGGAGGTCATGTGACACTGGGGGTGTTTTTGTTGCTTGAATGGCATGGAGTTGGGCAATGACACTAGAATGACCTTTTTGAGTAGCTTTTCCATGTGATGGGAACTAACAACCTCAAGTGAACTAGCAGTGATGCCCTGGAATTTATATTGGTGGCCTTCTTGGTCAAATTGCATGTTTAATGCTTTAACATCCATGAGAATGGGACCCAAAGTTCTTAGCCAGTCGACACCCAAAACAATGTCACAACCACCCATGCCGATAGCAAACATATGGGATTTTAGGTGGTAGTCACCGATTTGGAGATGCACGTTTTCACAACGCCCTCTACATTTCATGGAACCACCATTGGTAATCATGATTTGGAAATTATTGACAGCATGGATGTAGCAATGAGTTTCTTGGGCAATGCAGCGATGGATAAAATTATGGGTGCTTCCACTATCAACCAGAATTATGACCTTTTGATACTTGATGTAACTGATTAACTTGAGGGTTTGGGGAGCATAAAAACCAGTGAGAGCATTGAGGGAAATGATAGGTTCTACTTCGGGAGGGTCTGAGGGAGGGGTTATGCCAGTGATTTCAGGTGACTCAGACACAAGGGGAGTTTCGACATCCTCTTATGAAATGTCCTTAGAGATGGCCATAAAAAGCTTTTGTTCCTTAAACTTGTGGCCCAGGAAATATTTTTCATCACAATTATAGCAAAGTCCTTTGAGTTGGAATTCAACTATTTCATCCCTGGTCAATTTTTGGATTTTTAATGGGGCAGAGGGAGTAGTGGGAATGACTGGTTTAGGGCGAGGGATAAAGGAGGGTTTTCAATTTTGAGATGATACCACCTTTTGTGATTGTTTAGCTGTTTTAGTATCCTCCACCCAAGTCAAGGGTCGAGACATGAGGACATGGGCCCGAATCTCCTCCTTGAGGCCACTAATAAAACACTCTCGAAAGAAAGCATCAGTTATGCCCTCTGTTCAAAAATCCAGGCATTCAAAGGCAGCTATGAAGTCTTGTACTATTCCAGATTGCTTCAACTTTGTCAAACGACCCAAGTGGTTGGTGTTTATGTCAAAGCATTCATAAAGCTTAGTCACAAATTGGGTCCAAGCAATATACCCTTGATGAGAAGTTTTTCTCCATTGCCACCATTGCCAAAGTTCTTGATCTAGATGGAGAACATGATACTAGAGTTTGGCCAAGTCATCGGTAATGCCATATAAAGAGAAATAATGTTCAATTTGGGTTACCCAACCAGTGGGGTCTGAGCCATCAAATTTGGTTACGACCACCTGGGGAAGGCGTATGTCATGTTAAAAGTGATGGGATTGAAAGGTATGGGAATGGGAGGAAGTTTCACCTTCATTCTTTGGATGTGCTTCAAAGAAATGGTAATCTGTAGACATCTTCATTTTGGTGCAGAGTGTTGTAAAGATAGATTCAAGTTGGGTGGTAAGTTCTTGTTTGACTTCCTCCATTGAGGACTGCATGGTTGTATTTATGGTAGAATTAATGGATGAATCGATGGAGGCAATAGTATCACTGAGTTGTTTTACTTGTTTTTGGGTTTCTAGGAAATTGGATTGCATGGTGTTGAAGCGAGCTTCTAGGTCTTGGCTATGGGTATGAGCCATGAGGATGGGTGAACTAAAAAGGGGTAGGTGGGGTCAAAAATTTTGTCTAAAAATGATATGGATGAAAGTGATTTTGTCAAAAAAAAATTACACCTACAGATTTATACTGCGGTCTAAAGAATACTGCAGTGATGAAATCCCCAAATGTTTAACCAGAAAGAGATGTGTATTTACTTGGTAACCCAAACACAGTTGTGTGACAATAGATCTGTTATGTTTTTAATCCGTTTATGTTTCTGTCCCCCAAGGGTTAGGTATTCAAGGGTTCTAAAGACAAGGGTTTTCCCTATGCTATCTCTCTCTAATATACGTGCCACCAACCTCTTTCAACCTAGAGCATGAGTTGAGCAAGATAAATATCCTTGTGCCTTTGATAGAACTTATGAAGAATGAACCTTTCAAAAACTCCATCATGAAATTTCTGCAGCCAACTCCTTCTATTGTATCTTCTGATGTAATTAGTTTGCAGGATGAGTGTCGAGTTGCAGATATACCATGTAAATCAACATTTAATTGTCAAACCGGGAAGGTAGACTTAGAGGAACCAGCACAGAAAATGCAGGGCTGAAGAGGGGGTTTAAAGGATGCCAAGATACTCTCTGAACTGCTAAAAGAAACTCACTAGAAAGAGCTATTGTACCCTACTTTGCTCTGTACTACTCGGTACTAACCGATACTGTTCTGTATATGCATGTAAAAGATAAACCTCTACTGTAATCAAAAGAAACTTCTCTATCTCATGAGATATCCACGCTAGTTCCTGAATGTTAAGCAATCTGAACTAAAAATGAAATCAATGGCTGAAAAATATAATGTCTAAACTGGAATCTTAAAATGCTAAACCCTCTGTTGCAATCAAATGAAATTCTACTTCTATGCTATTAAACCCATGAGAAGATTGGCAATGTAGATTGGGGTCGAATATTTACTGAAAAGTAATGGATGAAATCTACTGTAAATACAATGTATTAGCTCTGTTTCCAGCGAAGGGGGCCCTGCCTTCTCTGTCAATAGTCTGTTCTCTAAATCAACGCATATTGGCAAATAAATAACTCACAGCTAAAATGGCAAGAACAGAAATCGGATTACTGGAACTCTCACTATTTTATTGAAAGATAAGGACAATACAACTGCTTGGAGACTCTCATTCCTCTATTCTTCTACCCTATGCTCTGTCTATCTCCTTTCTTCCAAAAACATAGCAGCGTTTCATATCTCTCTACATATTTCTCTACATCCTTTTCCTTTCTCGAGCATAGCATAACGTTTTTCCAACCCTCTGGCAATGCCTTGCATCTCTTTTCATACGTTCTAGATCTCTGGCAATGTTACATAACGTTTCCAGCTCTCTCTGGCAATGTTACACCATGTTTCAGGTCTCTGGCAATGTTACATAACGTTTCCATCTCTCTCTGGCAATGTTACACCACGTTTCAGATCTCTGGCAATGTTACATAACGTTTCCAGCTCTCTCTGGCAATGTTACACAATGTTTCTAACCTCTGGCAGTCGTGGCTTTGCGCCCTAGAAGTTATAAAACGGTTTTAAGAATATCACCGGAGGATGAGACACGTTTTACACAGTCAATCATGCCACGATTTCCTTCCTTGTGTTATGCACGAATTTAAATGCTTGATGCCAGTTGTTTCAACGATTCAAACAAACGGTTTCCCCCAGGGCCAAGCTCCGGTGAATACAGAGAAATATTTTGTCCAATGATTGAAACAGTTGTGCTTCAAGGCCCTTGACTTCAGAAGGATATGCTATCTATCCAATTTGCCAGCCCATCATACCATAAGCTTTAGAAAAAGAGAATACATTGATAATTTATGGAGCCTCTACACAAGTATGTTTCAACCCATCATAAAATAATCATAAGTATTATCCTCTATAAGCCAACACCCTGCATTCTTGCAAAGTTCATCTATTCTCCGCAGAAGAGGATTATTGTTGCATTTATAGTTGAATGCTTCGCTCATTTGTGGCTTCGGAATCACTTCATGGTTTCTGTATACAATGGAATATATATGTGTAACAACACAGAAAGAATGCCATTTTCTAAACAAAAGACTTCAGGAGAGTAAACAATATCTTCAAGAACCAGCAAGAAAATGTTATAAATCTGGATCCCAACATCCCCCCATGCCCAGCCTTTTTCATGTCCTCATGCAAACGAATTCACCTCTTTAACACTGGCACAGTAATAGGATGTTAACAATCCCAAGAACTGTCCATCTTGATTAATAGGAACTACTGAGAAGAACCCCTACACTCTAAGCATATGATGTCAACTTATCCAATTTCCATATCAAACCTTTCAAACCTTCTAAGAGCTGGGTAAATTTAGCAGCTTCGTTGATATCTTCACTGGGTGCAAGCTAGTACCTGGTACTGGTAAGCTCTATTTAGTATCAGCATTATGTTAAAGAGACAAATATACCAGGAATGGCGCTCAGCATTTAAACTCGTGATGGCCACATCCAGAACCCAGGAAAACAAATAGCTTAACCAATGCACAAATCCTTCATCATTATCTGCCATTCCATTGTTACAATGAGTGATACCATTAATAAGATTTAGAACACCTCTGTTTAGTAGCTTGTACACATGGCTGGGAGTGCCTGATGTCTGAAGGTAGTAGTGATAACAAAATGGATGCATAGTGTTGCAATGATATCAAAAAGAGTGCCACAGCATATGAGTGAGGTTTTGCAAGAATCCATAAGAAGAAGACTTCATAAACCTTAGCAACCCAATCATGAAAGAAGCCAAGAATCTGCAATAAAATGTATCAAATCCAGAGATGAAGATTGTATGAGTCATCATATGGTTCGAGTGAGATGAGATGAGACTCCGTCTGAGTGAGCTAGAACATTCTGAATTATGGAGAGTCCTCATCATATATGTCCACCTGAAATCAAAGAATGTTGCATTCCTAATCTAATAAGTCATGAACCTTCTAAAAATTGTATTTAATCATTAAAATAAAAGGAAATTAAGAGATGACCATACGTTACTAGACTTGTTGGGTATTTAGTTGTATGAGTGAAAATATAAATGCATTTATAAGGTGAGAGAGTGAAATAAGGGGTGTAGAAGTGAATGTAGAGGGTTCAAAAAGTGTTATATCAGCGAGCCAACAGTGAGCAAGGTAGATGTTTTCCTTCCAGCAGTGCATATGGAAGGTGTATAAATGGAAAAATATTGTTTCATTCTCTAAGCACACTCTTAACATCTGTGAAATGAACTGTAAAAGTGGTCCAGGATAAAAGGGTCTATTAGCAAAATTGTTAGTCATGTACAAGCAGAGATTCTTTTTTATTGGAGTGTTGTAGACAAATGAAAGGCTTCTCAAATTTCTGCAATAACATTGTTCTTTGCATTTAAATATGATTTCCTTGGTATGTAAAAGTGAGCATTCTCTATAGCCAATTTCTTTCTCTGATACAGAGACCTTGAAAGACTTCAGTACTGATTTACCTTTTAGTGGGCTTTCTTCATCATTTTATTTTCCTATGCAAGGATAACGTTTTTGTTTTTTTTAAGCACCACATTCTCGTTGGTGGTGAATGGTATTTTTCAAAACTTTCCTTTTACCCTGTTTTATTCCATTTCCATGCAATTGCAATCTTCATAAGTCTATATTTAATTTACCTTCAAATTGAGCTCATGAAATGTATGAAATATTTTATTTTTTCTACTTTCAGTTTCCTCATGGATAGCATCCCCCTCTTCATACTTAGATTCTGCTGAGATTTCTTCTTGCTTCTTGTATTTTAAGTTCTTCTTGCTCCTTGTATTTTACTTCCATGTGCAAGGACACCGTCTTTGTTAGTGTGCCACAATCACTTTTATAATTGCTGGGAGCTATTCATACTCTATTAAAACAGCAGTGAGTTTACTGTCAGAAGCTGGGAGGTTTGCCAATATGCCTGCTGTGGCTGCTTGTACATCACCTTTAGAATCATCTTCAAGAAAACTTACAAAAAGCTGCAACTTATTTTTGTTTAATAGAAATCTTGAGACCTCCTGAGAACCCCCCTCTGAAAGGAAACATAGCAATTTAATAACAGATTTGTATATTTTTGAATCAGAATAGAAATTGCATTTACTTCCCTGGCAATTGTCCTGACAATTTGTCCATCTGGTGCAGAAACGTTGGCTGCTCTGTATGGTGTAAGATCTTCCCCATTGATCAAGACAATATCAAGACACCTCCTCCTTGCTTCCGCAATTGATAATTGTTTTGAAAGCCTCCTTACTCATCTGACCTCCTCGCCATGTAGGTTTTAGCACTTCCTTTACAAATTCTGCAAGAACTGATCTGAAAAGCTTCATCATTCTGATTTCTTTACTCTTCTTACTTTCATTATGTGGATGATCTTGATCTGTGGCAATGTCTCCAACATTTTCTGTTGCTGCTTCTGTGGTAATGTCTCCAGCATTTGCTGCCCCTATTTCTAACAAGTGTCCTGGACTGCAGCTTTTACCTTCTCGTCTAGGACTTCCATTCACTATTATAGCTATACTAGCTTGCACATCTGCATGTGTTGCATCTTGAGATTTAGTCCTTTTCAAAGAAAGCTCTGCACTGTTTTTATGTCCATTGTTTCCAACTATGTCCTGAGGTCTGGAGGAAGTACTAGATTTGGTCTTTTCATCCTTATTATGGGGACTAACATTCTGCAGTACTGGAGTTCTACTTGGTTCCACCAACACTTCCTTCATATCCTGAGCTACAACAGTATTATCATCCTTTTTCAAATATTTTTGAGCTCCAAGAGAATGTTCAATACCATGGCATAAAGGATCGTATTGGTTTTCTTGAGCTGATATATCAAGATGAGGTTGATCAACAGTAGAAAGCACATCTTTACTTGGTTGATTTAGATTAAAAGAAGAAAGGCCCAGATTATGTTTAGCAGCAAAAAGTCCATGTATATATTTATCAGGTTGATTAACAGAAGAAAGGCCCAGTATGTCATTATCATTCCTTCTGCAGCTAGAAGATTCTTTGAATCCATCCTGACACTCTGTGGGGACAAGAACATCATTAACCATTGGTTGAGCATTATAATTTGGCTCATGCCGTCCCTCTTCTCCTCATTGGTCTGAGACTGTGGTTTAGATGGAAAACAGAGGATAGGGAACTTATGAGATATATGGACAAGTACGAGATGATAATGGCAAACAGAGGGAAAGGAAAATGGATATGACTGGATGATGATGCTTTGAAAGGTGGAAGGATATGGATTTAGCAAGTAGTATAAGTATAAGTTATAATAAAATTTCCTTAAATTTAATGATATAAATAAATTCAAAGAAGAATTCATACCTTAGAGTACTGTTACCTTTCAGAACCAGAATGAGCTCAGCTGTATGTTGTCCGGTTCTGCTGTATAATGTAAGTATTGTGACGGAATGAGAGGCCTGTAGCAGAACACACATTCTGTTCTTGTCTTGCTTCAAAGATTATGCTGTTATGAGTTTGATGGGCTGTCCTCTATGATGGATGTTTATAGAAAAGAAAAGAATAGATTGTTCTTCAAAACTGCAAACTAGTGAAACTGTCCATGAGTACCAAAACTGCAAAGTATTCATCCGAATACTTCCTTTTGTGCAGGTCTACCTATGTGAATAAATGTTGTTGATGTCCTTTTTATTTGCAGAAAACATAAACTATTCAAAGGTGCTATCTTTTATTCACTATCCTACCTACCTACCTAAAGAAAAAGAGACATTTCTT
>ML776670.1:1840086-1874790 GCA_009831015.1 Picea engelmannii | reverse complement strand
CTTGGCAAAACTTCGGAGCCCACTCTCCAATCCTTTTTAGTACCTCCCCGGCAACGGTGCCAAAATGTCGAGCTGCAGATATACCATGTAAATCAACATTTAATTGTCAACCCGGGAAGGTAGACTTAGAGGAACCAGCACAGAAAATGCAGGGCTGAAGAGGGGGTTTAAAGGATGCCAAGCTACTCTCTAAACTGCTAAAAGAAACTCATTGGAAAGAGCTACTGTACCCTACTTTGCTCTGTACTACTCGATACTACTCGGTACTAACCGATATTGTTCTGTATATGCATGTAAAAGATAAAACTCTACTGTAATCAAAAGAAACTTCTCTATCTCATGAGATATCCACGCTAGTTCCTGAATGTTAAGCAATCTGAACTAAAAATGAAATCAATGGCTGAAAAAGATAATGTCTAAACTGGAATCTTAAAATGCTAAACCCTCTGTTGCAATCAAATGAAATTCTACTTCTATGCTATTAAACCCATGAGAAGACTGGCAATGTAGATTGGGGTCAAATCTTTACTGAAAAGTAATGGATGAAATCTACTGTAAATACAATGTATCAGCTCTGTTTCCAGCGAAGGGGGCCCTTCCTTCTCTGTCAACAGTCTGTTCTCTAAATCAACGCATACTGGCAAATAAATAACTCACAGCTAAAATGGCAAGAATAGAAATCGGATTACTGGAACTCTCACTATTTTATTGAAAGATAAGGACAATACAATTGCTTGGAGACTCTCATTCCTCTATTCTTCTACCCTATGCTCTGTCTATCTCCTTTCTCCCAAAAACATAGCAGCGTTTCAGATCTCTCTACATATTTCTCTACATCCTTTTCCTTTCTTGAGCATAGCATAACGTTTTTCCAACCCTCTGGTAATCCCTCGCATCTCTTTTCATACATTCCAGATCTCTGGCAATGTTACATAACGTTTCCAGCTCTCTCTGGCAATGTTACACCACGTTTCAGGTCTCTGGCAATGTTACATAATGTTTCCAGCTCTCTCTGGCAATGTTACACCACGTTTCAGATCTCTGGCAATGTTACATAACGTTTCCAGCTCTCTCTGGCAATGTTACACAACGTTTCTGACCTCTGGCAGTCCTAGCTTTGTGCCCTAGAATTTATAAAACGGTTTTAAGAATATCATTGGAGGATGAGACACGTTTTACACAGTCAATCATGCCACAATTTCCTTCCTTGCGTTATGCATGAATTTAAATGCTTGATGCTAGCTGTTTCAACGATTCAAACAAACGGTTTCCCCCAGGGCCAAGCTCTGGTGAATACAGAGTAAGCTTTTGTCCAATGATTGAAACAGTTGTGGTCCAAGGCCCTTGACTTCAGAAGGATATGCTATCTATCCAATTTGCCAGCCCATCATACCATAAGCTTTAGAAAAAGAGAATACATTGATAATGTATGGAGCCTCTACACAAGTATGTTTCAACCCATCATAAAATAATCATAAGTATTATCCTCTATAAGCCAACACCCTGCATTCTTGCAAAGTTCAGCTACTCTCCGCAGAAGAGGATTATTGTTGCATTTATAGTTGAATGCTTCGCTCATTTGTGGCTTTGGAAGCACTTCATGGTTTCTGTATACAATGGAATATATATGTGTAATAGCACAGAAAGAATGCCATTTTCTAAACAAAAGACTTTAGGAGAGTAAACAATATCTTCAAGAACCAGCAAGAAAATGTTATAAATCCGGAGCCCAACAATGAGAACCCAACCATTACTGTGGGTCCACACATTAAGGATGGATTTGATGCTTCTCCACCATTATATATATATTTAAATGTCCATGATAAGATCCTTCATAATTGTCTTATGGGCTCAAGAGCCTCGCACAATCTTATGACCAAAGTTTTTATGGAAGAACTAGGTCTAGAGATCACCAAACCCTACCAAGATATGTACTACTTTCATTCTAAGAAACTAAAATGTGTGGGACTGATAAAGGATATGGTGGTTTCTTTGGCATAATTACCAATGAAGAGTGTAGTGATGGACATTGTTGTGGCTGACATTCCCCCAAAATTTGGTATGCTCTTATCCATAACTTGGGCTAAGAAGGTTGGAGGATCATTACAAATGGACTTCATTTACGCCACCATCCATGTGTTCAGAGGGGAACATAGGAGGCTATACAGAGAGTTAAGGTTAGACTACATCATCAGTGACCATCAGAACCCAAGAAATCACCCAATTTATGTTGTTGAGAATGATATCTAATCATCTATTTTTCATTTAAATGATGATGAACCCAAAGTATCAGTTATCCAAATGCAAAGATCAACAAAACAAAGTATGGAAGATGTATTCCAATGGATCTTCATCAAAGGAAGGATCTGGGGCAGGTATACTCTTCAGTTTCCCTTCACAAGAGGTAATAACACTCTCTTATAAGCTAGAGTTTGAAACTACTAACAATATACCTGAATATGAAGCTTTGGTGTTGGGATTGAGGGCTACCAAATATATGGCCATTGATTGTTTAGCAGTTTTTGAGAATTTTGAGTTAATCATCAATCAAGTTAAGAACATCTACAAGCTAAACAACAGAGGATCAAGCAATACATAAACGAGGTATGAGACCTAATGAACAATTTCTTTCTAGAATTTAATATATCCTTCATCCCCAGAGATGCGAATTAGAAGGTAGATTCTTTAGCCTTGGCTGCCAGCACTTTTAGACCCCTCCTTGGTCCAAATATTAAATATCACATGGAAATCAAGCATAGGACAGCCATACCAAACAACATAAAGAACTGACAAGTCTTTAGTGATGATCTAGAGTTACAGAGGTTTCTACATACCATTGATGAATTCTCTAATATCTCAATCGACCAAGAAAGACAAGGGGGTGAAAATAATGAATTAGAAAATCAGTAAAAATCTGATTTGCTAAAGAAAGTAGTTGGTCACAATATTGTGGAGCTGAAAAACATTCACATTTCAAGAGGATTGGTGCCACTAGAGAGGTTGTTTGACAGTAATGATATTTTTGGAGAAGTTGTCATGAAGAATCAAGAAGAAGAGATAACACATTGCAATATTGGAACCACCGAGAATCCCAAGATCATCAAGTTGTCTAAAGCATTAGTTGTAGAAGAAAGGGACAGGCGTGTGACATGACATGTCAGTCTCATAAAAAAATTTGATGATACTTTTGCTTGTTCATATGAGGATTTAAAGATATTTGACACTAACATCATCCAGCACAAGATTCCTCTGAAGGCTGGCTCCAATCATTCAAACAGAAGATTCATAAATTTAATCCCATGTTGATGTCTATAATCAAGAAAGAGTTGAAACGAATGTTGGATGCAAAGATTATTGTACCATTGAGGTACTCAAACTAGGTGGCCAACTTGGTGCCCGTGAGAAAGAAAAATTGGGAGATTTGCTTGTGTGTTGCTATATGAAATCTCAACAAGTGTTCACTAAAAGACAATTACCCCCTCCACAAGATGGATCATATTTGACAGAGGGTGGTAGGTTCCCACATGATTTCCTTGTTAGATGGATACTCTGGCTATAACCAGATAGTGGTGTGTGAAGAGGACAAAGAAAAAACAACATTCACCACCCCATGGGGAACATTCATGTACGACAAGATGCCTTCTGGGCTAATGAATGCAAGGGCCACTTTTCAGAGGGTCGTGGAAATAGATTTTGTTCGGCCCTTTGTTTTTGAGAAAAGAATTGCAGAAGTGTTGGTCGCGCAACCTCCATCAAAGGACGATAGGAAGAACAATAGAAAACAATTGTAGAAGCCAGTGCAACACTAGCCAAAAAAAAGATAGTTGCAACAGAACAAGAAGATGTGCAAGCAGAACAAAAGGACATAACCCAACTATATATAGGACATAATATAATTGTAAAAGGGTTGTTGTTGTCAGGTTTTTTGGATTGATGGATTGTTGGATAGGTCGGTTCAATCAGATGATAAGTTTACTCATCCATTTTGGTCATTAGCTGATATTGTTAGGTCGAGTAGCATCTACCAGAGTCATGTTTGTGAGCCTTGTCCAAGGTTTTTGTGGTAAATCAAGAAGAGTAGAGTCTGTAATGAACGTGACCTACTGGCTGGGAAACCAAGATTCTGTGGCCGAGGGCCAGATCCATGAGTCTGGAATGTACTTTCTATGTAATACTGTGTCTGTAATGTAAGAAAGGTATTTAATGATGATATAAGGAAGGGTTAAATTTCCAAATCTGATGTGTCTCTACATTGTCACTTATGCCTTTCAGTCTTCCTATATATCTTATGAGTTACAATTGTTGTTCTTAAGGTTAACTAATGCTTGGAATACCAGTAGGCTTGGTTCTTTCATGTAGATGTTTCTGATCTGATAATGTTTCTTGTGCAAGGACTGAAGTAAGTTATGAACATTCCATGGATCTTTTGTAGTCTTCTCCCTACCCTTCCCTATCTCTCTATCTCAACAACGCTTCAGGTGAGACTTCTTCTCTTCGGAGGAGATGAAAATGCTAGCGTTCTACACTACATGGTGCCTTTTGTTGGTAACCTGAGAAGGACCCTGGTCTGACCAAATTCACGCCAACAAAATGGATCCGTGGACCCGTATTAAAAGGGAACGTGTAGGAATAATGGTGCCACCGATCCATAGATCTGGAATTGATCAATAGTGGGAAAGAAACTATAACGCCTTTATATGGAAAGAAGCGAAACTAAGAAGAAAATTTGTGGGAGTCACTCGGGAAGAGATATTTTACTCAGAAAGATCAAGCGACCAATACGAAATTTGTTGGGTTAAATTCCTGGAAGAAATTTTTCACTGGATCAAGAGACTCCAAGAAGCTCTAGAGTTCCACAAATGGATCAAGAAGATCTGCACCTAGGATACTGACAAGTTAGCAACACTCCAGAGTCTGGACTGTCCAGTCATGAGGGTCGTAGATATCTGGTTTATCACCACGATAGAAGGATACATAATCGAATTTCCAGCTGAGAACTAGCAGTCTTTATCTCGAGAAGAGGAAATGTTCAATAAAGGCACAAAGGGAAGACTTGTAAGAGAGATCCCCCTGTGGATTAAAGCTTTCTTGGTGGAAGATGGGATGTTGATTATGTCCCCAACCGAGATGGCAACATAAACAACTTCTCTTGGGGCAGGGTGAGATGGGGTGAGAGTCACGGAATAAAGGGAGGGGAAGGATTCTTTGAAAAATGGGGGTGAAACAACAAGAAATGGATTCAAGGGATGACAGAGCCTTGAAGAGAGCCACCATAGTTGAGAATTGGTGGTGCAGCAAAATCAAGAAAGTCACAAGACAATCTAAAAAGTTGAGGAAAGAATGAGGATCGAGAGAAAGAGAAGAAAGACAAATGGAAGAACTACAAAGGATGAGAAGACAAGAATGAATTTCCAATCAAAGGTTAAATGAGAGAGAAGCAAGGAGAGCAGGAAGTCCCCAGGAGGCGAGACGAGAAGGAGGAAGCACAGATATAACAGAGGAGGAAACCAGCATGAATCTTGAAGGAGAAAGAGAAGATTCAGCCTTGATAATAGGAGATATCGGGAATCTGACCGACAAGATCATCCCACTGGAAGCTAACGAGACCCCCCAGATCAAATAAATCTGCCCCGAAGCCAGTGGCACCAGCCCCGAATCACTCGTACCCCAAGCGCCCTCAATACAAGAAGTAAGTTCTATACTACCTTCTCATGCAAGTTATGTTTCAATACAATTAGTTAACCAGTCACAACCAGGAAGTGCGAGTATAGGGAGGATATTAGGATCCCCTAGTAGATCGTAAGAAAAACCCTTAGGGTTCACATTGATACGAACAATAGGATCAACAATGGCCAGCCATGCAAGAGGATCGATTGCTCGATACCCAGAATTTTGGGGCAAGGGAGATGAAGACGTTGAATAGCACTGGTTCTTATGCGAAGCCATCTAGAGATCCAGAGGGACACTAAATGCGAACAAGTTGGTCAAATTCCAAACTACCCTGAGAGGTCACGCTCTCAAGTGGTACATGAATATCATTGAACCAGGAGTGCTAGAGATGCAAGGTCAAACATTTACCCTTAGCCAGGTACGGATGAGGTTTATAGCATAATTCAAACTACCCTAGTTAGAACAATAGGCTCTATCTGAGCTGTGAAAAATCCAACAAAGAGAGGGTGAATCAACCTAGGAATAAAGTCAAAAGTTCAAAGAAGCCATAGGGAGGTTGACACACCCAATCCACAAAGAACATTAAAGGGAATGGTATATTCAGGGGCTACTACCTCTAACTTGGATTCCTCTAACGCAAGAATAGATAGCCACGTTGATAGACGCCTTAGAACAATCGATGAAGATCAAATCCATGGCAGGATACCCTGGAAGCTTGAGAGTAACTCGGCCCCTAGTAGATGTGAATCTAGTGCAACTATAAGGACAGATATTATCTCTTACAGAAAAGATTCAAGAACTAACAATACCCAAACCAGGACAACCATAGGTTTGGTGCACTGGATGTTATACGGAAGGTCATTTGGTGAACAAATGCCCATGAGGGAGAGGGTTGGGACCTCCCCAGAATTTGATGGCAACCCCACTAGGACCCACAGGAGGAGTTGCGCAAGTATTGAAGAACCCACCATTTCACCATCCCGCCCCATTCCATGCATTCCTAGGAGGCCAAGAAACACCAACAATGGAGTATTGTGAGATCTGCCGAAACCATGAGCATGAACCAAGACATTGCCCCATCATGCAAAAAATATTTGACGCTACCAAACAATGTCCATTGTGAGTTCTGCGCATCTACCACACATACTACCAACCAATGTAGGGTGTTGGATGCACGGGTGGACAGGCTAGACCGCACAACATTCAGGGTAAATAAAAACCCTTAGGGACTAGGATGAGGCTGAGGAGGTGGAGCTGGCAGAGATTTTAGAGGAGGAAGAACTGGTAGAAGAGGAATGAGAAAATGTTATAAGTGTGATGAACAAGGTCACTTGGATAGAGACTGTCCTTATTTAAGTCAACCATGGTGTTCACATTGCAGAACCAACAAACACGTAACTGGAGACTTCCCAGAGTTAATTGTAAAATGGGAAGATAGGGTATGACAAAGAGGAACTAACCTTGTTAGTTTAGAAATAAAGAGGATTTCTAAAGGACAATTGTCGAATCTTAACATCATCACTCAAGGAGGCATGAGGACGGGAGCTGATGTTGATGCTTTACATTAGATTCAGAAGGCAACACCTAAGGGAGACAGGTTAGACCCCCTAAAAAAAATAAAATTATTTAAGGATTGCATAGAAGTCTTCCAGAGTATTCTTAGTTGTGAGATGCAAGAGAACCCCCATCAGCCGGTTGTATACCCTAAGGTAGAACAACTACCTGTGTCACCCCCTACACCTAGAAACCCCATAGACATACCAAGATGACCTGAGCAACATCAAAATGTAGTTGACCTCTAGTTTCAATTATTCTCTAACATTCTGAGGAATGATCAACTGACAGAAAAGTTCCACAATGCACTGTACCTAGTCTTAGCGAATGAAGGAACCTCAGAAGCAAGGATTAGGTCCAACCTCGCTAAAAAGAGTACTCAGAGGGTGCAATGAAGAAAAGTAAGAACTAGAAAAGAATTTCGAATGATAGCCCAGTTAGATGAATTTGAAATTAAGGATGTCATGCTAGACCTAGGGTCAGATGTGAACATTCTACCCAAGAAAACCTGGGAAGCCCTAGGAAAACCAAGACTGACATACTCCCCAATTCAGCTAAGAATGGAAAACCAATATTGTATCTTTCCCATAGGAAGACTGGAAAATGTGGAAATCGATGTAGCAAGAGTCAAAATAGTGGCGGACTTTGAAGTCATTAAGATCATGGGAGACAAGGACCCCTATCCTGTGCTACTCGACATCGATTGGGCCTACAAAAACTATGTAGTAATTGACTTAAAGAAAGACACCATGACTTTTGAGGTTGTAGGAATCAAGGTAGTTTAACCTTTGGATCCATATGTAGGACCCAAGTATACAGAACCAACAGACAATAATATGGAAGGAGAAGACCTAGACCAGTTGTACACCATAAAAATCGAGACAAGAAATGATTACATAAACCCTACTGCGGATGGATTAGTAAGCTAAAGAAGCATACAATCATCAGACGAAGACTCAGAACTATCTTTTGATAGTTGGCAAAAAATATCGCATGAACGATTCTCAAGAAGATGCACAACTATTCGAATGACCAGATGGGTCGGGACTGAAGTTAGAGAACACCTAGTATATGATGACACCTCAGACCTAGGAAAATTCTTACAGAGCATGGAAAAGAACATGAGAGAGGATCAATGAATCTTGGTACTAGATATAGCTTTCTAGAACAATCCTGCCAGATGGTGGGCTATGCACAAAACTACACTTAAAACTTGGGACGAGGTGAAGAAAGCTTCAAATACAGGTTCTGGAACAAGGAATAGCTAGAAACAGATATATAGACGGAACCACATGCCACAAAACTATTCATCAGAGAAGCAGACCCAAAAATACACATCGAATAGTGCGTGACACAATGGTAGGCCACGGAGGTACCCTCTCTCTTCTGGTTTCAAGTATTTCCCCATTCCCTAGGCCCAATTCCGAAAGCTTGGTTTATACATGAGGAAACCAAAAGATAGACCAGCGATTGGCGAACATTAGCAGCTCAATTTTGCAAAGACTTCTCGTTTACAAGTAAGTACCCTAAGCTTGAACCAGTCCTACAAAATATTAAAGAACTTCTTTTCACAACCAATAATGACAAGAGATGAGAGCTTGTAGTATGTCCCAAGCATACCCAATAATTTTAGACCAAACTCCACTTACCTGTAACCAAAATGCCTATAGAACGCTATCAGATTAGAAAATCCTCAGGAAGCCTAGATGAACTAGAAGAACTGAGAAACCTAGCCATCAAAGAGACTGAGGGAAACAGGGAAATCCAAAACACCATACAAAGCTAGAACGATAGTTCCTACAATTTCCCATTAAAACTGGAGAGACTCAACATAGGGACTGAAGAGAAACCCAAGATAGCCCTGGTAGGCATTTACTGGGATGAGAAAACCAATCAAGAAATATAGGCCTTACTGCGAGAATATGAAGATTTGTTCCTGAAAACTTTTTCAGAATTAAAGGGAATCAAAGGAGTTTTGGGAGAAATGAATATTGAGATAAAACCAAGATTCAAGCCTATCAGACATAGGCTATACCATCTTAACGCGATAGTCATTCAAAACAAGAAAGAAACTGAAGACATTAGAGTATGTGTAGACTACAGGGGCTTCAACTCTGCCTGTGTGCATGACCCTTTCCCAACACCATTCACCGATGAGGTCCTAGAACAGGTTGCAAGGAAGGAATCATACTCATTTACAGATGGATTCTTAGGATACCATCAAGTTAGGATTGTTGAAGAGGACAAGAGAAAACTACCTTCATCACTGAATGGGTATTGTTTGCATACAACATCATGCCATTTGGTCTAAAGAACGCCCCTGCAGTTTTCTCCAGGATCGTGATAGAAACCATTAGAGAGTTAATTCACAAGTTCATAGAAGTCTACATGGATGATTGGACAATATATAGCCTACTCAAGGAACATGTATCACTACTGAGGCTAATGTTCGACAGATCCAGAGAGTTACAAATCTCACTAAACCTTAGGAAGTGTATCTTTTGTGTGCCACACAGAAATTTGTTGGGCCACATAGTCTACCAAGAATGAGTATTAGTAGACCCAGTTAAAGTAGCGGTCATTGTGAATATGCTGCCACCCACAAATGCTAAACAGTTGCGATCCACACTCGGACACACATGGTACTATTGTCGATTCATCCGAAGATATGTCAAGATTACTGCACCTCTGGAAAACCTCCTGAAAAAGGCTGAAACGTTCCGATGGACTTTTGAGTGTAACAAAGCATTCAAAACACTTAAGGAAAAACTCATCACAACACTGATCCTCATATTTCCAAATTCAGAGAAAGAATTTCATGTCTATGTGGATCCATCAGGAATTGCCTTAGGAGTTATTTTAACACAACCAGGAGATGGAGCTATGGATAAACCCATATATTTTGCAAGTTGGAAGCTGTCGCATGCAGAGCGTAACTATACAACAATCGAAAGGGGAGGCTTATCAATGATCTATGATTTACAAAAATTTAGACATTATCTGTTAGGATCTCATTTCAAATTCTTTACTGATCATTCAACATTAAAATACCTAGTTAATAAACCTGTGTTGGAAGGAAGAATTTGCAGATGGTTGTTGTTATTTCAAGAATTTTCTTTTAAAGTCATTTTCAAGCTAGGATGATGCAATGTCAGACACGACCATCTATCCAGACTAGAGTCAAGAGAAAATGGTAGAGCAGTCGATGATCAGCTCCTAGATGCACATTTGTTCAAGATCAAGGCAATTCCAGAATACCTGGAGGACATAGCAACCTTTCTCAGCACAGGAGCTTGCCCGGAAACATATTATACAACTTAGAAATGTCATATGGTCATTAGAGCAGTAGATTACGAGATGATCGTCGGGAAACTGTATAAACTAGGACTAGATAATATCCTCAGGCGTTGTGTCCTAGATCATGAAAGGAAAAATATACTCTAGGAATTCCATAATAGAATTGTTGGAGGACACATAGGAGGAAAGGCAAGGACACAAAAAGTTCTACAGGAAGGACTTTGGTGGGAAACACTTTTCAAGGATGAAAAAGCATACTCTAAATTGTGCGACGTTTGCCAAAGGGTGGGAAAACCATCCATCAAAGATGAATTACCACTTCAATCGGTCAGAGCTCTGCAGGCATTTGACAAATGGGCAGTTGACTTCATTGGGCCCATCCACCCCATAGGAAAACATTTGGAGGCAAGGCACATCATTACCGCAACTGACTACCTTACTCATTGGGTCGAAGCAACAGCGGTATGGGACAATTCAATGGATATGACTGCTAGGTTCATTTTTGAGAATATCATTACCCGTTTCGGATGTCCAAGGAGCCTAACCAACGATCAGGGAGCTCACTTCATTAGCAGCACCATAAAAACACTTACTATTGAATTCTTTATTCATCATCACAAGAGCAGTCCATATCACCCACAGGCCAACAAAAAAGTTGAAGCCTTCAACAAAATCTTGGAAAAGGGACTAATGAAGCTCTGTTGGACAAACCGAGAGGACTGGGATGAGAGAGTTCTAGTGGTATTATAGGAATACAGGACAACTACAAAAAAACTTCATAGATATACACCATTCCAGTTGGTTTATGGAAAAGAGGTAGTGGTTCCTGTAGAGTTCATCACACCAATTTTGTACATTGCACAAGCCACAAGTATGATGGACGAAGAATCAGTAGCACAAAGACTTGCAGAGTTACAAGAACTTGACGAAACTAGATTTCTAGTCGATTTCCATCAGTCAGTTGAAAAGGAAGGACAAAATGATTGGCATGACCGAGACATCAAGACCAAGGTATTTGCACAAGGAGACAAGGTGCTACTCTATGATAGCCGATACCAGATGCACCCTGGAAAACTGTGCATGCACTAGTTGGGACCCTTCATAATGGCAGAGATCCGACCATAAGGAGAAATCCAACTTGCACAACTGGATGGTATGCTACGACTGGTATGGGTGAACGATGCTCACCGGAAGCCCTACCTATCTCGAACCTGAGAATAATGGGAGTCACTGCAATCTGACATAACTTGTACACTAGTTAGATTTGAGTTTTATTTTCTTTCTGGAATTTTGTAAATTCAGTTAATAATGTCCATACATGCAGTGTCACGCCACCATACATAGTTTACCTGATTTGATTAAGTGTTGGTTGATACAAAATTAACGACTCAGCAGTACAGAACCCGAAGCATGAGAAAATCTAGTAAAATCCTTCATTAAGGATGATAGGGACAACCCTTGTGGTCGGAGGCGCCCCGAATCCAAATCTAATCAGAGCTAAAGGCCACAAACACCTAGTCTAGTCATAACATTTATTACTAGTTCAACACCCTGATTGTCACCCATTAAGCCATAAAGCCGCATTATACCAAGATTCCATCAAAATTCGCTCTGAGACACCCACCCGTCAAGTAGAAAGGTCTCGATTCGGACACGTTCCTATTCCACTCAAACGAGTAAATACTCAGATCACCCAATCATATTTCCTTTAATTAAACCATCCCATCGGACAACTCACACCTTCTTGTGTCCATACAATCATCATGAGGAGCAGCTATTATTAAACCTACCCATTAAAGCCAGACAAAATACTCTCAGTACTCACTTGAGAATGTATTGTTTCTAAGACTGAGCATAGTTATTTCCACATGCAACACTATGAACCGTTAGACACCTTTAAAAAAGCCGAAGACATAGCCGAGATTTTATCTACTAGAGACATCTGAATGCCGAGAGCTGCAACAAGCCGAAGCACCATGACGAAAGAAGCAGTACCAGATGAGATCTGTGACCCCCGGGTCGAGATCATAGAAGACCTGAAAGGGAAGATAGATAATGTCAGGCTACTCTACCTTCACCTCACAGACTCAGATTTGTTCCCACAGATGTACCCAGATGTATTTTGGGAGTTAACCCCAGATGGAACTGGAGATATGCAGTTTATATTGAAAAAGGAGTTCATTAATTTGTTTAAATCGACCATCATGAACCTTAGAGATTTACCAGTCTTCGACACCACAGGCAACATGGCACACTGCACAATTTTTTTTATAAGCAAGGTGCAAAACCAAAGCCTATGGTTAGATAAGCGCTATCCAATCCATGCAAAGGACATCCAGCAGCTTACTAGACTATCCTCTGAAGGTGAGGATGTGTCAAAAGGATTTCAAGGAACTGGTAAGCATGGAAGAAGAAAGACAAACTTAGCCTATATGAGAAGTTTAACACCAAGCGCGGTGGACACACAACAGTCATCGATCCAATATTACCTAAACCAGTCCGAATTGGCTGCTACGTCATAGCCAGCAAGGTTATGAGGTCCTACTATAAGGGAGAATGCACAGTGGATGTGCTATTTGTTGCCAATTTTTGCAATAAAGGAGCAATATTCAACTATTGTAGTTTCCTTCTAGAGGAACTACTCATAGCTTGTGAGGAGGCACAAGAGAAAGGTGACACCTTTACCTACAGATACCTACTTGTGGAATTTTCAATGCTCAAGTGGAATTCCCTGGTGGGATGACAACTGTCAATACCAAACAAAGGACATCTGGCAAAGATGTTTGAGCTATGGTAGTCCATACCAGACTTAGAAAGCACAGTGCTCAACAACGTAGCATTTTCAAAGTGGTACAATGCTATGATAGACACAACACAGAGGTCATGCATCCCACAGGAGATGCTCAATAATAACACAAGGAATATTGCATTCAACATGAAGCGACACAGTACATTCGCCTGGTCGAGGCATGCTAGCCAGGAATGTTTTCACACACAGATGCTACCTTTTTATCTAGGTGAAGAAGATTTTGACAAGGAGGTCATTTCATGGCCATGAGTTAAATGCGGCCCACGAAAATTAGGCATGCACTATATTCTTCCAGATGAGATGATCAAGAAAAAAGACAAGGAAGCAGGAGAGGGACCAAGTTCAAACCCCTAATAGAAAAATATATATGTGCCAGGAAAGATCGAATCTGAGGCAGAGGAAGAAGCACAGATGTTGGTGCGGAAGGAAAGAGTCACCTATTGCAATCTACCAGACAATGCCTTGCTATCAGGAGCACAGGTTACCAAGATCCTGTGCGTTGTGCTTGGGAATGAACCATTATAGAAGAAGTAGAGAACTAGGGTCTCACTACACAAACCCCTAAACCGACAATCCCTTACATATGCCACTCCTCGCACCCACGTAATGACCAAAATCACCCCTATTATTGATATCCAGGATGATCTAGATCCCGAGACATTCCTATCCACGCCCTTCGTTGAGCATCCTCCACCACCACTCCAAATACCAAATCTCCTCACCGCCACCCCACATCAGATCACAACTTTAGAGCTGATGCAGTTATACCACCCAGAGATGGAGGGGCGACAAACCCCATAGAAAATCATTGAATTCACCAATCCCAGGTTAGAAATTTCCAACCTCGACCCAAAAGCCCCAGAGAAAATTACTATACTATATGTTCTGAACCCAAGCACCCAGGAACGACAACATGATTCATCAGCACAGGATGAATCCACCAGAAGCACAAAAGAGATAGAATTTGACTGTGATCAACAAATCACCTCACCACCTAAGGGCGAGGAGGCCCAACAAACCATCATGCATGATGCAAAAGTACCAGAGGACATGGAGATACTAGATGTGCCCAAAGAACCAGACTCAACAATGGCACAAGATATTCCAATCACGCAAGCGCAAATGGAGAAAGTCCTCCAGAACCCCCAACAATGTGAAGAATTGATGCATCTCTACATCACTAGAGTAGAGGTACTGACGCTTCTTCCCGAGGATCTAATATTGAGGATCACATTAGCATTGCATACAAAGGAGGAGGTAGAAACTTGTTCAAACCACTCAATGGCCAGCGTACTCCCTCTATAGATGAGAGTACCTACTGATGCATCTCCTTCAACTACAAACCTGGTATAGTGGTCAGCATCGCAGTTATTTGGACTAATCAGAGCCTCTACAGACCAACTAGAGAAAAGACTCCAGGACGCCGAGAGCTCAGTTGATCTCGCCCGACAAGAATGAATAGTTGAACAAGCATGTAGAACATAGGAAAAACACAGCAGGATCCTAGCCCAACGCAAACTGGAAAAGGTCCGAAAAAAACTTGCAGAAGCCTTGCCCAAGATCTGGAAGGTTACACCTGACTTTCTAGAATCCAGTAAGATAGCATAACCAGAGAAATAAATCGAGCTGATATAAATGGCATGGACATAGATTGCGACATGCACAGATTTGATACAAACAAGGTTACAACAAGTCCAACAAAAATCAGAACAACAACCTGGGTACCTGTAAGAACAAATGCAGAGCATAATATTGCAAGGTAACAATGCTCGAGTGGCACTACACAAATAGACTGCAGACTGCACCAAGATCTTTAAGGAACTCAATGATTAGATGGGTATCATCCCTTGAGAAAATCAAGTCTTGGAAGAAGTGCGCACAAAGATCCAGGTGCTCAACGAGGAAGTTTCGGTCATAATAGACCCCATGGAGCAACAACAAAAGTTCGACCAAATTCAGTAGGCCGACAACAAACTAAATTCCCTCTATGAAGCACAGTCCATAGCCAAGAAAGAGCTGCACGAATTTCGACCGGTGATTCAAATCGCCTATATACAGATGCACCAGGTCGATGCAATAGACGACTCCGAATGGAACTTGTTGGTTGTATCCAAACCAAAGGAAGATAGCAAATAAACGACCCAACAATTCGTGGTCGAAGCATCACTCCTTGCCTCGAAATGGCAGGAAAAAGTTGAAAGCTTTCACATAGTAAATCATAGATCATTAGAGCTCATTCTAGAATTGGGCTCTTCGTTTGAAGAAGTGAAGGAAGAAAACACACAAACAAAATATCTCAAAGGAGAGGAAAAGTTGGATAAGGGAAAGCAACAATTGCTCCTAGAGAATGTGAAGGAACCAAGTGCTTGACTCGAGGACAAGTCAAGGGTTGTGGTCGCAGCTTATTGGGCCCTTCATTTTTAAAAAAAGAACTATGAAAGTGTTGGTCACACAAACTCCATCAGAGGCCGGTAGGAAGAACAACAAAAAACAGTTACGGAAGCCAGTGCAACACTAGACAAACAACAAATAGTTGCAACAGAACAAGAAGATGTGCAAGTAGAACAAAAATACATAACCCAGCTATATATAGGACATAATATAATTGTAAAAGGGTTGTTGTTGTCGGGTTTTTGGGATTGATGGATTGTTGTATAGGTTGGTTCAATCAGATGATGAGTTTGCTCATGCATTTTGGTTATTAGCTGATATTGTTAGGTCGAGTAGCATCTACCAGAGTCATGTCTGTGAGCCTTGTCCAAGGTTTTTGTGGTAAATCAAGAAGAGTAGAGTCTGTAATGAACGTGACCTACTGGCTAGGAAATCAAGACTCTGTGGCCGAGGGTCAGAGCCACGAGTCTAGAATGTACTTTCTATGTAATACTGAGTCTGTAATGTAAGAAAGGTCTTTAATAATGATATAAGGAAGGGTTAAATTTCCAAATCTGATGTGTCTCTACATTGTCTCTTATGCCTTTTAGTCTTCCTAAATATCTTATGAGTTAAAATTGATGTTCTTATGGTTAACTAATGTTCGCAATACTAGTAGGCTTGGTTCTTGCATTTAGATGTTTCTAATCTGATAATGTTGCTTGCGCAAGGACGAAAGTAAGTTCTGAACATTCCATGGATCTTCTGTAGTATTCTCCCTAACCTTCCCTGTCTCTTTGTCTCAGCAGTGCTTCAGGTGAGACTTCTTCTCTTTGGAGGAGATGAAAATGTCAGCGTTCTAGACTACATGGTGCCTTTTGTTGGTAACCTGAGAAGGACCTTGGTCTGACCAAATTTGCACCAACAACTTTTGTAGGGGAAAAAGAAAAATTTATGGTTTTATATTTTGATGACATCACCATTTTCTCCAAGTTTGATGATGAACATTTGCAGCATCTGGAGCAGGTTTTCCGGAAATGCACGAGATACAAAATATCTCTGAATCCTAGGAAGTCTCACTTTTCCATGCCAGAAGGGAATCTCCTTGGACAATTCATATTAGCAGGAGGTATAAAAATTGATCCAAAGCGATTCAGTGCCATTCAAGAGATCTAAATCTGTAGAAATAAAAAGACTATCCAGTATTTCATTGGCGAGATAAACTTCCTAAGGCGCTTTGTGCCAAATTTTGTCGAAATACTAAAGTCGATCACTAACATGTTGAAGAAAGATGTCGTAATAAAATGGTCGCTAGAGGAAAAATCAACATTCCAAAGGATCAAGAAGGATTTAGTTGAAGCCCCTGTATTAGACAGCCTTGACTATATCAAGAATTTCTTCATTTTTTCTTTTTCTTTCGAGGATACCATTGTTGTTGTACTACTGCAAAACAATGGAGAAGAGCATGAACAACCCATAGACCTATTTAGAAAATCTCTTCGATATTTTGAGTTGAAGTATGATATATTAGAAAATCAAGTTTATGTGTTGGTGAAAGCACTCAAGGAATTCAGGGTATATGTGTTACAGTCTATCATAACAACCTTTGTTCCTAGCAGCAGTGTCAAAGAGATTATGGTCCAGCCAGACTATGAGGGGAAAAGAGGGAAGTGGATTGTCAAACTATTATAGTATGACTTACACATAAAACCCACCAAGATAATCAAGGGACAAGGACTTGCCAAGTTGTTATCATGATCAAATTGTAAGGTGATAGAATTACATCAAATATTCACCCAATAAGATGCACCCATCATATGGCATGGACAAGATAGAATGCAGGTATTTGAAAATTACTCCTCTTCACCTTGGTATAAAAACATCATTTATTTTCTGCAGCATCTTGAATGTCCACCATATCTGAAAAAGATGAAGGATAGGTCCCTCAACTTGAAGGCTATCAAATTCTGTATCTCAAACCAAAAATTGTATTGGAGGGATCCTGCTGGCATCCTGCTAAAATGCCTTGATGAGAATGAAGCCAAATAAGTCACGATAGAAATGCATAGAAGAGTATGTGGAGGACACCATCATTGGAAGGCCACAACTATCAATATCCTAAGGGTAGGGTACTACTGGCCCACCCTTTTCTCTAATATATTTATTATTGTTAGGGCCTGCAATGAATGCCCGAAATTTGTAGGAAAACAAAATTTACTATCACTACCCCTAAAACCTATCACTGGTAGTAGTCCATTTCAACAATGGGGGTTAGACTTCATAGGAGAGATAAATCCTCCCTCCAGTGGCCAACACAAGTGGATTCTCACTGCCACTAACCATTTCACCAAGTGGATCGAGGTTGTGCCCACCAAGAATGCCAATGACAAGGTGATCATGAATTTCCTGAAAACCAACATTTTTGCCAGATTCGGCTACCCAAGAAGCTTATAATAGTCAACACCCAAACATTCAAGTCCAAAGCCATGATAGACTTATGTGGCAATCATAACATTTCCTTGACACCTTCCATGCCATATTACCCTCAGGAGAATGGTCTAGCAGAGTCATCAAAAAAAACTCTCATCAAGAGTATCAAGAAGTTGTTGACCAAAAAAAAGAAATCCTAGGACTCTAAGCTCAAGTATGTTTTGTGGGATGATAGAATCAGCACTAAGAAGTCCTTGGGAACCTCTCCCTTTTAAATTTTCTATGGTATAGATGTTATTTTTCCCACCCAACTTGGTATACCAGTCCTAAAATTCTTGCAGGAAGAGATTGAGGAGCCAAATGACATCTAAAGGAGAATCTTTCAGATTATAGAGGTTCAAAAAAAGAGAGAAGCACTGGATCAAAGGAGCGAAGCATACCAGAACAAGATCAAAACAACCTTTGACAAAAAAACCAAGAAGGTGGGATGCCAAAAGGGATGACAAGTCCAAGCATGGTAATTTCAATAACCTCTGGTTTTGACCTTTTAAGGTGCTTTAGGTTCTAGACAATAACACATTTATCTTGCACAATCTCGACGATACAAAGATCTTCGAAGGCCCAGTAAATGGGTGCTTCCTAAAACACTATTTTGTGTAAGGATGAGGGAAGGTCCCTCTTGTACCATAGATGATTTCCTTTTGTTTTTGCATTTGATTAGTTAGTTGTGTGTGAATAAATACTCCATAGCCCAACAAAGGCACTGGGGTTTAGCTACAGTTTTGAGTTTCAATAAAGACTCCATATCCCAACAAAGGCACTGGGGTTAGCTTCAACGTTAATTTTTCAGAGATGCATCACTGGAAGACAAAACAAAGGTAAGAAAAGGGAGGTGGGGGAAAGTTATTAAATTCAAAGGAGCTGATATTTTGTTCTTAGCACCTCGCAGAGAAGTGTTATCCCCGGTTAGAGCCGATTTTGTAACCTAGGTCTGCACCCCTACCTTTCCTCTCACATTTCCCTATCCCTTCGTCAATTTTTTCCTCTTCTTGTTGATAAAGTTAGTTTCCCATCTCTTCAATAACTTGTTTTTCCTTGTTGGCTTGCTTGATTGATTCTTTGCGCAAAGTTTTTTCATCTTTTCTTGATGGATAAACACATATCATGATTTGGTTCGAATTACTTTTCATCTCATTTTCCTTTAATTCAGATTATAATAGGTTAATTAAATATGTTGTATGCACAGGGAAAAACCATGAGCAAAATGCAACATTCACAGTAGTCCATTTACGTCTTGAAATACGAGCAAATAGACAGGTTCAATTTTCAGCGGTGAATATCCCATGTATAGTTTAGATCGACAATTTTCATGCATTCGGAGTGTTGAAGTCACACAAGCATTAATGACAAGACAGAAGTCCCTAAGTGATGAGAGATTGCCACGTCAACTGGTTCCATACTACTACAGGAGATTTCCATGCGTTACATCCCGAAGTCCCAAAGAGCCAAAGTCCTGAAGTGACAAGAGACTGCCACATCAACCAGGCCCACCATACTTCGAGAGTTTTCCATGATTTACATTCTGAGCTCCCAAAGCCTGAAGTCATGAAGTGACGAGAGACTACCATGTGAATTGGGTCAATACTACTCTGAAATATTTCCATGCATTACATCCAGAATTCCCGAAGAGTCGAAGTCCCGAAGCAACGAGAGATTGCCATGTCAACAGGGCCCGTACTACTTCGGGAGTCTTACAAACTTTGCATCTAAAGTCTCTTGAACTATGAAGTGTCGAAGTGATGAGATACTTCCACATCACTTCAGGAAAAGGTCACTTTGGGAGATACTCATGCTCCACGTTCAAAATCTCCTCAGATCTAAGAAATTGACACCATCGCTAAATTAGATAGGGAAGTTCTGATATGGCATACTGATAGAACTTTAGCAGGGGGGCTAAAGTAGTAGGGTCACCCTGATCATAGATTGCAAAAAGATCGATGGCCACACTTGATTATGGGGATGGAAAATGCTCGAACGTTAACATCCTTGATCGGTCCCACAATCAAAACCATGGTATTGTTGGAGAAATACATGGAATCTTGTGGTGGATTGAGTAAGTCAGAGTAGTGTGAAGTATAAGAACCAATTTTTTTATTAATTCAAGTGTGAAGTATACATTTTTGTACTCCAACAATGTTTTATTCAAGTTAATAACTTGTTCTACAATTGTTAATGTAGAGTTAAGTCTCATTCATAGAGGGACGAGAACCTCTGGAACTCTAATAAATATGTAGTTTTTGTATGTTTTGAAGGTCGAATTTTTGGGAAAGGATAGAAATACATCAAACTGGTTGGACCCATTCTATGCATGGATTAAATCTCTCTACCTAGTGAATATACTCTTGATGACAGTGTTTCGTTCAAATCTTCATATGCTTTTATCTTATCTTGAATGCAGTTTTTGATTTGTGCAAAGTACATTTCATTTCCTTCAGCTATTGTATAACTCATCTTTATTGATATGAAACATGTGAAAACAACTAATGGTTGGTGAAGATTTGTTTTTATTGCAACCCATGGGAGAGATTTTGTTTTTGATACATGTTTAATGTCTTGAAATGATATTTTAAGTATTGAACTTCTTGTAGCAGATTATTCATTGAGTAATTGATTGTTTAACTTTGTTTTCTATTATTTCACTTGTATTTCATTAGTGTGCCACTAGACAAGGCAGACCCTCATCCATGTCATCTTTCCAACACAACCATTCTCTTATATTGGTAAGACCAACCCTCTAACTGACTCAAAAAATTAAATTATCAAAAGAATAATCATCCCAAAACTTGAGGTGGCGTAGCTTTTCCCTTCAACAGTCAGATGCAAACTTTAGGAACAACAATTGGAATCCTAGACCCACTTGAAATGGGCTATGTACGGTGGAGCTATGGAGAGCCTTGTAGTAACTATGTTAAACATAGGGGAGACTCTCTTCCCATGTATGCAGATGCTTAGAATTGTACATGCATGGTATGTGCATAATCATTCGATTGATGACCTACGTTTGGTCATTGGTTTGGGGGTGGAAAGTAGTGGGTTGTGTGAGCTTGGTGTCCAATAGAGACTAGAGACTCAACCAAAATGTGTTGAGGAACCTGTTGTCCCGGTCAGAGATGATGGTTTGTAGTATCCCAAAGTGGACCCACACTCGTTCGAAAAAGAGATTGGCAGTATCTATTGCTGTGATATTCTTTTTGCGGGTTGTGAGGATGGCCATCTTTGAAAACCAATCAACGACCACAAATATGTAGTCATTTCCTTGTTTGGTGGATGACAAGGTAGACATGTAGTCCATTGAGATAGATTCCCAAGGCTTATTTGGAATAGGAAGAGGGGTGTATAAGCCTTGCTTATTGATGTTTGGCTTGTAAATGGCACAGGCAATGCGATATATGATATAATTGTTGACATCCTGTTGAGATTTTGGCCAACAAAATTGTTTTTGAAGAACAACCACAGTTTTCTCCACGCCAAAATGTCCTACAACCCGACTGTAGTGGGCTTCCTAAATCATCTTTGCATGCTTGCCTCTAGGAACACAAAGATGGTCTAGGTAGCGTAAGATTTCATCCTTAAAGTAAAAATCGATGATAGTTGCACCTGTACCCAAGAGATGATAGGAGGTGGTGAAGTCCAGATCTTGTTGATAAAGTTGGGGCTAGTCAAATGCTTCATGTCCATAGGAATGGAGCACAATGGTGAGTGCATCCAAAAGAGGCCGACTAAGGAAATCAACAAAATGATTGGAGATACATGTCTTATACATGATTGTTGAGATGAAACTACTCCAGGTAGGTGGACCAATTCTGATGGCATTCGTTCTGCAATTTCCCTTGTGTCTGTATGAACTACAGAGGCTTGTGATCAATGTGTATGATCGTCTCTTTTCCCAGAATGTAATGTTTCCATTGACGATAGGATTGTACAATGGAATACATTTCCTTGTCATAATTGGGGTATTTCTGGATAATATCAGAGAGTGTCTCACTATGGTATGCCACCGAATGCCCATGGTGAGTGAGAATTGCACCCACAACATAGTCATATGCATCAGTCTCAATCTCGAATGGTTGTTGTAGATTGGGAAAGGAGAGTATTGGAGCTCAGCACAAGCGATGATTTATATCATCGAATGCTCATTTCTTATCTTCCCCCCACATGAACTTGGCCCTAACAATGCCCTTGGTCACCTGAATGAGGGCCCATGCAATATGGGAGAATCCCAACATGAACCATCGATAGAATTTGGCCAGTCTCAAGAAAGTCCGAAGTTCGATCATTATGGTCAGGGCTATCCAGTCAAAGATGACTTGTATCTTAGCTGGATCAACATGTACCCCATGCCCATCAACAATGTAGCCCAAGTATTGGACCCTTTTCATTCCAAATTTTTCCAAGTTGGCATATAGCTTGTGCTACCACATAGTGCTCAAAACCTGTTGAATATACTGCATGTGATCCTCCCACATTCTGATGAAAATGAGGATGTCATCCAAATATACCACCACAAAAGAGTTGGTGAAGGATCTCAATACATCATCCATAAACCTCATGAAAATGGTTTGTTCATTTTTTAAGCCAAAGGGCATGACTAGCCATTAGAAGAGACGTTCTTTAGATTTGAAGGTTGTATTCCATACATCGGTTGGTTTGATAAGAACCTGGTGGTAGAAATACTTTAGGTCAATCTTGTTGAATAACGTTTCCACCTTGAGTTGGTCAAGAAGGTCATAAATCCTGGGAATGGGCTATTGGTTCCTAACTGTGATTTTGTTTAAGGCTCTGTAATCAATGTAGAGTCACCAAGTCACATCCTTCTTTTGCACTAGTACAATCGGGATTCCACAAGGGGAGGATTCGGGTCTGATGTGCCCTTTTTGAAGAATCTCTTGGATCTAACGCTTGATTTCATCATTTTCCATCAGCGAGCAACGATAGACTGGTTCATTAGGTAGAGGTGCATCAGGGGTCAGATCAATTGGATGGTTGACTTGGCAGTGTGTCGGTACCCCTATAGGTGAGGAGAATATGTCTCTGTGTTTTTCCATGATCCCGTCCACTTGCTTCTGCTACAAAGAGAGGTTATGTGCAGAGGCTAGGAATGTGGTGGTGACCTTCTTCTTACTGTGAGCACAGATCAAAATGAAGATGAACTTCCCTGTCTATGAGATGACCTTACTACATTTCTTAGTAGAGATTAAAGAAATAGCAGTAGGTGGCGCTACCTCTTGTATCATGTACAATTGCCTACCCAAAGTAATAATAACACTGTAAGGTCTAGAATCATACACAACATGATGCTTCCACAAATATGGTTTTCCTAAAAGAACATCACAAACTTCAAGGGGAGAAATATCACACAATACCTCATCCTTGAAAGGCTTGATGCGATAGGGAAGACAACACTATTGACTGACACATAAATCTCTTCCTTGGCGAAGCCAACCGATGGTGTAGGGTTGCAGGTGCGATGTCGTTGGTAGGTTCAACTGATTGACGATCTCTACTGAAATCAGGTTCTTCTGACTACAGCTATCGAAAATGAAATGAAGTGAAGCCCCCTTTACCCACATCTCCGAGTGAAATAGGCAGTCCCCTTCCCCTGGTTCTTCTGGTTTGCTTGGATGAACTTTGGTGGTAGATATAATGGCATTGGTTTCAACATCGATAATCCTCTTCCCTCCTTCAGGATTTGATTCGGAATCAGAATCAGCCTCTAACTCGGAAGTCTTCAGTTCACCCATGAGGGACTGCTTGGAGCGGCATTGTTCAATGTTGTGCCCAGGGATTTTATGGTACTCGCAACATTTTCTCGTGTCCTTCTTCATCCTCTCATTTCCCATCTTGTGTTGTGGATTGAACTAGTTTTTCTAAGGGTGACCATCTCAACTTGGTCCCTTGCTGTGTGGGTTGGGGTTGTCTTTTCCCTGCTTCGTTTGTGAGGGGTTTGTAGATCCAAACTCTCTCCTTTTCTTCTTAAATTTATGCTTGATCTTGACAATGTATCTATAAGACACGTCAAATGAGACAATGTCCATAAACTCCATTTTTTTCAATGTACCTATGTAAACATATGTGGTATTTGAGCACCAAATGAAGATTAGAGTCTTTGATACCCAATTTGGTGCATAGGATATGGAAAATATTGGTGAAATATGGTACTGTCCAGTCCCTTTCTTAAGGTAGGGTGGTCCATCTGGTGTACTAGTTCTCATAGCTTCCAATAGGGTAGTATTGTTCTTTAATGGAGACCCGAAAGGAATCCCATGTAGGTGCCACCACAAACATTGTCGATTCCTCCTTGACACTTTTCTCAAAGTAAGTATCCCACAAGTCTTTAAGATGGAGAACAGTCTTGAGGAGTACAAAAGTGATATTTTCCCCATCAGAAAAATTGTGGACCGAAAAATACCCTTCGATCCGATTCAACCATTTATCTACAACATCTGCATCTATCAGTCCTTCAAATAATGGAATATCAAAATTTACCTGTACCTTGAAGAGGGTTGCATGGTTGCTTGATGAAGATTCTTCTCCCGTGGCTAGTCGTCGAAGGATTTGCGCGAAGTTGTCCATCATTTCATTCCTTTTTCACGTGGGGGCTGTTAGATCATGTTGTCATTGATGTCAAAGGATTGATTTCAAAGGAACAATGTCTTGTCTTAGTATATTGATGAAGTATCTATTGTCATTGTTGTAAATGAATGGATTTCAAGTGAAGTCATTGATAAATGAAGTCATGCATAGATGAAGATAGATCAATGTGTTTTGATTGATATATGATGCATAGATGGATGGATGCATTAATGTATTGATCGTTGGATCATGTGGTCATGCATAGAATCAATGACAAAGGGACAATGTCATAGTGATGTATTGTCATGGGTTATTTCAGTTGGATTGATGTAAAGATGACTCATTATTGTCTTGTCATGGTTGATAGGAAGTACAAATGGATGAACTCCAAAGTGGTCCCCTTATGGTGAAAGTCCTCATGGGAAGACGCTTTGCAGCTGAGTTATCCTACAAGTATGGTTAGAAAACCCATGAATAATTGTGGAATAATGAGATCAAGATCAGTGAATTTGTCAGTGAAACTATCCTAGATGGATAGTGCTTGTCATGCCATTTTTGGTGGTATGTGGAATGTCGCATAACTCCTCACGGTTTGAAAGTTATGGCCTTGTGAAGTTGGAGGACCCTCATATGTTGGCTAGAAGCCCCAAAAGGTCAAAGAAGTCAAAGTGTTTAGAAAGAATAAAGTATTTAAATAATAAAGTGAAGTTATGAAATCAAAGAGGATTATTTAAATAATAAAGTTAATGGAGAACTTTCTAATTATGGAAAGTGGTTATAAGTGGGTTAACCCTAAAATAAGGAAAGTAGGTTAAGTGGACAAGTGGCTATGTGAACAAAGTGGCTAAGTAGACAAAGTTGGATAAAGGTGGCTATGTGGACAAATGGTTATGTGGATAAAGTGGATATATGGACAAAGTGGCCTAGTGGATGCTTCTAAAGAAGCTACTTGGAGAGTATAAATAAGAGACAAGGGTCTCTTGTAAAGACATCTCTCTTGAGCATGCATTGAAGATCTATTCTGAGTAAGAGGGTTATTGCAAGTTCTCATGGATGCATCGAAGTCTCTATAAGTCTGAGATATTTACGACGAAAGTTTCAGAAATTCAAAAACCATACTTTCTGAAGGAGCATGCAGGCTGCAGTGAGCAAGAGCATGTACATATGTGGGCTACAGTGAAGCAGTGCACATACACACGTGGGTTGAAGGATATCAGAGTGCTTACAGTTGGAGAAAGTCATGGAGACTTGAGTGTGAGCTGGTGCAAGGTTCCTGAAGTCTGAAGCAAGTTACAGATCTACATTCTATGGGCTCAGATCTACCATAGAATTTCTAGTATCGTTACATGATTGTTTTGATGGATACTCTTTATTATGGTATGGTGAATTCTTAAGGAATTCTTGGTATGGATATTGTGATATGGTTTTATTGGTTCATTGACTGAGTGAGAAACACTCTTATGTTTCAGTAATGATATGGTTTCCATAATATACTGGTTACTTATACATGATTAAGTAGCATTCATATTGTATGGTTGAGGAGCATGAGTAAGTTGTTGGGGAGTATAGTTGTGTTGTGATTGGTTATGGTGCATATTGGACAATGAAGGGAAGAAGTGGATGTGATAGAGGATGCATAAGATCTAATTTTTCAAGGAGAGAGAAAACCCTAGTTCTTAAGGAGGCACACACAGGCTGTTGTGAGCCAGACTGTGTACATACAAGGGCTACATTATTAGTAGGGCGCATACATACGCATGATGCACTATTGCCAACTCGCATACCTATTGACAGATTGGTATCTATTGAGGATTGAATCCTCTTTGTAGTTCGTGTTGAGTTGATTCTTGCATTACAAAGTTGGTGCTCTTGTGGAGTTGTAACTCTATTCAATTGTTGTTGATAAACCCAAGGATTGTAGTCCATAATAAAAAGAAAATTGTACATACATCTTGTGTTCTTTGTGGTGATGGATTGTTGATGATATATGTTGTTGTTATCTGTTGTTGATATATGTTCATATACAACTGGTTATAAATGATAGTAATAAGTGATGAGTAAATGGTGATTACTAACTAAGGAGTTTTTGTGAAGGGAAGTTTAAAAAGATCCCTACACCGATTCACCCCTCCCCTCTCAGTGTGGTCGGTGTGTCCAACAAGGGATTCCTCAAGTAACATTTTAATAGGATCTCCTGCTCCATCATATTTCTTTTCTTCCCCTGTGAGTTGTTGTCAGGCTTGGCGCAACCAATCTTGTAATGGCTCGAATGGTTCGGGTCCCAATTCTTTACCCAAATCTTGTCAGGGACATGCACGAAGAAAAATAAGTGAAGAGAAGACAACTGTGATACCACTGATCCGAATTTAGGAGATGAACAAATTGATTAACAAACTGAATACAATAAACATAGAGATATGAAGAATAACACCGATATCTAGTGAACAATATCTTCTATTGAATAATTAAATAGGTTAAAACTATAAAACTATAGAACTAAAACACTTGCTCGAATGGTGGTAGCTATCTCTGAGAAGAGATGTGGTTGCTACGTGCATCCATCTAAGGAGAATGGATTACAATGAGGCTCCAGAGGCCTTTTTGATATTTCTCATGAATCTCAAAATCCTAGACATCAAAAAACCTAACCCTAGAAGGTGAAACACCAAAATTCACGTGTGCCCCTATGGGTAAGTTGGTGTAAGTTGGTACCTCAACTTCCCAAGGTCGTAACTTTTGCATATGACCACTCTTTTAGGCGCATGATAGCCCATTGGAAAGGTCTTTCAGATAAATGCACATTATGTCGTCAAACTCTGACTCAGTCTATAGTTTGACTATAGCGAGCCAAAAAAACAATGTTTACGGGCCCAAAACAACCCTGGAAGTACAACAAGATGTGTTGACATGAAAAAATACAAAATGAGTTAGTTGGAATAGGTGAGAGGCCATTTGTATCCACCTATGCATATTGACTCCACCTAGCAACACCTGACACCTCCACATCACCAATATGGGGTCCACATCATAAATGGCAATCTAAAACAACAAAAAAAACTAACCTACCACTGTAAAAAAGAGTAAAAAATAATGTTGTAAAAAGAAAGGTGATTGCTTCTTACACAAATCTAAAGTACAAATACTAAGTGAAGGGTTGTATGGTTTTCTTCATACAATATCTATGTAAAAATAGATTCCTAATGACTAACCAACAATCTATAATTATTATTGTCCTGAGTCTCATGATCCATCCATCTTCCACTTCCGCTTCCACTTCCGCGTTGATTTTATTATTAGTTGATTTTGGTCCATTCAAACACAATCTTACTATTCCCCCAAAGTGATTAAAATAAATTGATTTTGGACCATATTATTCTCCGGAAGTGAATAAAATAGACACGACATATGAAAGGCAATCGTCCATTCAAGTGATTAACATAGATTGATTTTGGTCCATTCAAACATACGAGGATTGCTCTTAAATTCTCTTTGTATTTCTTGTTTGTCAAGTTTATCATCGTCTCTACGACCTATCGGCTTGCGCGTGGGAAAATGAGCTACTCCCTTGTCATGCTGCTCCTCCTTACCTCTATTATATCTGCCATCCCTTCCTCCATCATCCTCGTTAAGGCAGCTGGCGATTATCCATCTTATGAACACTGCGCTCCTTACACGTGTAGCAATTCCACTATCCAATATCCCTTTGGAATATGTGGCCCTGTATATGCTGACTGTTCTGAAACCAATCAGACCATGCTGACTGTTATGGAGAGTAGTTGGAGATATCACAAAATCCTCTTACTTTACCCAAACACTTCAAATCACCCCCATTGATATATATTATAATTTTGAACATGGTGCCTCTAGTTATGATTGGTTATTGAAAGCTGGATTCTTCAATATTTCTGATGCATATATGGTCGGAACAATTGTTAACTGTACACAACAACCAACGGACATACTCGTCAATCATACCAAAAAGCTCTATTGCACAGAAAGCAACAGATATTGCTTCTTTTACCCTCACGCAGGCTTCCAGATTCCAAGTTGCGATAACTATCCTATAATCGTCCCAACAAACAAAAGCTACAACATTAGCGCGGATAAGGATTTTGAACAACTCCAGCAAACAGGATTCCAAATTACATGGTCTACACCGGATTGTGATTCTTGTAATGCCAGTGGGGGAAGGTGTTACTCACAGTTGTACTCTGACCTTTTTGAAGACTACAGCAAGAATGAAGACTATACACCATTTTTCCTAATGGTGAGAATCTTTTGCGTTTCGCTATATCTAATGTTATCTATCTACGTTACGTTATCTTACTCCAGAGTTTCTGTTTCGTTTCTGTAAAGGATCTGTCATACAATACGGGAAGAGGGTCCAATACGGGGAAAGGAAGAGGCTATCTGCAAAATATATGGCAGGTAAATCGCTAGTCTTTAAAACAGATCTATTCTTTATGCTTGCTTATTTTTTATATTCTAATTACCATTTCAACTTTATTTCCAGCTATATTTTTTGCAGTATGTGCTGTGTTTAGCATAGTAGTTGTTTCTTGCATAATGGTTCGTCGTCAAAGTTGCTGTTGTCAGAGGAGTTCCAGTGAGCAGAGCATTCGAGCTTTTATGGAGCCTGTTGATTCTAGACCTCCCTCGGTTGAAAATTTCTTAAATTATTACTCCTCACAAGCGCCTGTGAGGTATTCCTATAGTCAGATTATGACTTACACAAACAATTTGGAACAGAAGGTTGGCAAAGGAGGTTTTGGAACAGTCTCTAAAGGAAAACTTCCTAATGGACTTCTAATAGCTGTGAAGTTTTGGATGAATCGAAACAGAGTGAGCAACAATTCATTGCAGAAGTGGCTACAGTGGGGACGACCTGTCACAATAACCTGGTGCGCCTATTGGGTTATTGTTCCCACGGATCCAAAAGAGCTTTGGTGTATGAATACATGGTCAATGGTTCCAACTCGTCCTTATGGTCACGGAGACCATAAGGACGAGTTGGATTGGAAGCAGTTGTTTTCAATTGCAGTTGGTACAGCTCGGGGCATTGCATACCTACATGAGGATTGCAGAAATCGCATCTTACATTGTGATATAAAGCCCCGCAATGTTCTCCTCGATGTTAACTTTTTGCCCAAGTTGCAGATTTTGGTCTAGCGAAAACATCGGACATCGGACAGAGGGGAAAGTCACATCTCTGTGGCTAATAGAGGAACACTAGGTTACGCTGCTCCAGAGATGTGGTCAAGGATGTATGGAGTTGTCACTGATAAATCTGATGTTTATAGCTATGGTATATTAGTTATGGAGATGGTGGGGAAGGAAAAACATTGATTTTGACCATCTGAGAGTAGATCAAGCCAATTTTTCTATGCAGAGTGGGCTTTTAAGCAAGTGGAAGAGGGTGACTTTGGAAATTTAAGAAGCCAATTTTTCTATGCAGAGTGGGCTTTTAAGCAAGTGGAAGAGGGTGAGTTTGGAAATTTAAGAAAAGGGAACATGTCAGCTGAAGACCAAGGCATAGCCAAAAGGTTGAGTTTAGTTGGACTGTGGTGCATTCAGTTCAAGGCATCTCGTCATCCCTCGATGAACAAAGTCGTCCAAATGTTAGAAGGAGACGTTGAAATTACCACTCCTCCATTCCCATTTCCTGTTGACACACCTTTGCAACGATCTTCTTCTTACCAATCTTCTTCAACTTACGCTTCGGAGATTCAAATGGCAAATCCCACCATAGAATGCTGAATCTTTCAGGTAATGTAATACACAACATAGCATAGCAGAAAATTATACCTGAAGATCCAGAGAAATTTTCAATTGATTCCATTTAGCAAGGTGTTCTCTGTATAGGGTTTTGGTTTATTAGTGTCAAACAATTTCAAGATTTTGATTTTGTGTAGTTGTTGTATTGTTTTTCAATATTTTAGAGAGTTAAATGCTACTTCATTGCTTTTTAATAATACTTTAATCTACTTAATATGTGAAGGTGGAGGTGGGAGAAATAATAGAGAAAACATATACAGTTAATATGAGGGTAGGGTAGAGTGGAGAAATAATAGAGAAAACATATACAGTTAATATGAGGGTGGGGTGGGAGAAATAACAGAAAAAACATATACACTTAATATGAGGGTGGGGTCTGGTGAGAGAAATAACTATGTTTGGTACATATTTGGTATAAGCTTTTATGAGATTTCATTTAGATTTTTCCAACATTCAATTTATCTTCATCCTCATACCAAAGCTCTTATGAGATTTCATTTTGAAATATCAACATTCAATTTATCTTAATCCTTGATTAAATGCTCCAATGTATCATTTCATGAATTGTCAATTTAGAATGTTTTCTAATTCATCATTTTGGATGTACAAGATGCTTTTATATGTTATTAAATGTACCATATTAACTTTAGGTAGATGACCCAGCATTTGTTATAGTTATGAATTGTTATCAAGGTGAAAAACTAATTCCTATGGATACATCTTTGGTATGGCGTAGGTTAAGATTCCTTCAAAGGACCCATTCTTGTGAGTGGAACTCCCAAAATGAGATGAGGTCTAACAACTATAAAAAACCCAACTCAATTTAAGGGAGCATTGAGTTGGTATTTGTTTCTTTTGTGGTAGTTTTTGTTAGACCTAAAGTTTTTGAGATAAGTTTGATATCTTGAAAGAAAATATGTATGTTGTTACTAGGTTGTTTGAAGTATGTTATGGTACAAAAGTATTTAGATTGAGTAAAAAAGATTATATATGGATTTGATACTTTAAGAAAATGATTTCCGTTTTGTCTAAATAGAAGTATTCCACTAAGAATATGTTATTCTATGAAGAGAACTCTAAGTGGATTTGACAATTGAAGGAAATAATTTTGGTTTTGTATATATCGAAGTATATTAAGTGTGATGTCCCTAGGTACTCACTAAGGCACACTACCACACAAAGTTTCTCTCATACCATTATGTAACATGCCCAACTTACCATTCTGATACCATTCTTTGATACCATTATGGTTGGGCCACATTACTATGAAATTGACTATCGTTTGATTTAAATGCAGAAATATTAACAGTGTGAGATACACACTCATGAATATATCATTAATAATTACCCTCATGAACACAATTGATTTAAGTATGCACAACAACAATTAAACACATACAATAGTATTCATATATACAAAATATAGAGTAAATGCAACATTCAATCATAGCATTAAAACTATAAATAACACAATGATTAAATCATTTATCTTTTGAAAATGATTTACACAATTGAATCTAAACAAAGCAGGGATGATTTTAATGATGGAAATTTATTTTAAAATGTAGAAACCTTGGCGAATCTTACTAATCCTTCATATGTCAACTAACAATGTTTGGCGATATTTTTGTAAAAATATTCAAATTTCTAAGTATTTTATGTAGTTTTTATAAAATTTTGGTGATTTTTAAGGTAAAATAATTTATCATATAGAATTTGGGTGAATCATTTTTAAAATAGGGAATCTTGTTTTTGGAAAAACCATGGAAAATTTGCCCATGAGCGAAATTTACCCCATAAAATCATCCCTGACTGAAAAAGGACATTCCACCCAACCATAAACTCTACTACTCTAGTTCTCTCAGCAGCAACTCACCCCTAAGCTAGGGCTATGAATCCATAAGGATAGACAAGCTCATATGAGTATCTACAGTCCACTATAATAGTTCGAAGCCCACTAAAATCACAATGAAACAGATCCTATAGCAATTCCAACCATCGATCTCTCCTCCCGATTGGTATGCACAACACAAGGGATGATATTTCCTTCTATGCATCGTATTCCCTCAGATAATCCCCAACCCCTCCAGGGCTCCAATATAGATTGTCTAGAAATCTCTCTATCGAGGGCTCCAAAAAATCTAGTTGTAGTTGGAGTTCTCACATAGTAAGTTCACTTTATCTTGGGTAATTTTCTCAACATAAAATCTCTCTCACACATAACAGTCTCATTCTCAACATAATTTCTATATTCAACAAGATATCTCCAATACCCACTATGGTTGGCCACTCTTTTCCCACACTCATCTTTGGTTTTCATCCCTTCTTTCTAATTGTAGAATTGTTTTGTTTTACTCCTCGAATTTCCTCTTTTCCCATTCTTACTTGACTCTTACTTTTCCCCAAAATATGATTACACTCAATCCCTATTGTCATAACTGAGTGGGTTGACTTCCTCGCTGAACCTCTTACATGAATTCAATTATTTGAGTGCTTAATAAGTCAAAGAGATAAATGGCTAAATGAAAAATTCATTAATGAATATGTCTTAAGACTAAATGCATATGAAAACTCCTCAAAACTCCCATTAAGGCCCCTCTCTTGTGAAATAATATCCCCCCATTCCTTTGTTCCTTACTCGTCTACTGTCATGGGTGTATTTCATTTTATTATTTTGTGTGTATAATGTTTATATATTACATAGCTTGGTCGATGACCATTTGTAATGTTTACAATTATACAATGCTACATTAGGGATGAAAATTGGGTTGTCATGATCCCCTCCCCCTACAATTTTCATTGTCCTCGATTCACATCACCATACATGTGTACATGTATACGTACATAAATTATTACTTCACAATACTTGATAATTTCATAGTTTAATGGTTCATGCAACAATTCCAGCCAATAATCTCTTGTTCTCCTCAACTTGCACAACCCAAGGAAGTGTACCCCCTTCTCTGCATCACAGTATCTCAGGTCACCCCACTTCCCTCCTAGGGATCCACCCTAGGTCGAATATGAATTCTTAGAGTTGTGGCTCGAAGAAATCCATCTTCAACAAAATGGAGTCTTTGTACACGTATGTACAAATGTACATTCAAATTCCTTCATAATTTGCAAAAAATTGTAGGTACTCTTCCCACATGTCCTCTTCATGCTACCATGTGGTGTCTTCAGGACTGTAGTAGGTCCATTGAACCTTTATCAGGTTGATGGATCATTTCCTGAGCACTTTGACTTTCTGGTCTAGTATGCATACCAGATCCAGCCGAAAGTTTGTTTTGTGCTCGACCTATATCACAGTTCAATCAATCACATGGTTAGGATCATACAGATACCTATTTAATAAAGACACATGAAACACATTATGAACTCTCATGGATGCAAGCAATGCAACCATGTATGCAATCGACCCACAATATATCACTTCCATCTTTGGGAAATTTCCTAATTTCATTGAACTCCTTTTTTCCTTCACTTTCATAAACACATGCTCTCCCACTTTAAATTCCTCAGGTGCTCTTCCCTTGTATGCATAGGTTTTCTGTCTATCTTGTGCAGTTTGTAAATTGCATTTTTTTTTACCATCTACTCTTCCATTTCTATCACCAATTATGGCCCAATAATGGCTTTGTCTATTGGGTTATTCCATATCATTGGTGCATTGCATTTTATTCCATATAAGGCTTCAAACAAACTCATCTTCAATGATGTCTGATACCCATTTTGATAAGAAAACTCAACCAAATGAAGGTAGTCTTCCCACTTGGAAGGTTGCTCCATTACATACATTCTTAGCATATCTTCAATTATTTGGTTGACCCTCTCCATATACCCATCTGATTTTGGATGATAAACTATGCTAAAATTCAATTTTTTTCCAAATTCTATAAAGAATCATTTCCAAAAATTGAAAGTGAATGTGGTATCTCTGTCAAATATGATTACCTTAGGCACACCATGTAGCCTAACAATTTCCTTCACATAAATTTCTACAATGTTGGTTGTCTTATGTGGCATCTTCACTAGTATAAAATGTGTAGCCTTTGCAATCTTGTCCACCACTACCATGATGGAATCATGTTGCCATGTTGTTCTTGGAAACTTGGTAATTAAATATATGGTAACAATCTCCCATTTCCACTCAGGAAGGGGCAATG